>OZ038371.1:52938691-53474571 GCA_964036015.1 Leptarthrus brevirostris
TAGGTGATGATGATATGGACGTAATCCCCCTCGATGAATAACCCTCCAAACCTTAGATGATGACACTCCTAACCGCCTTGCGACTAATTTCGTGCTCGTCTAAGGGTCCTGCCTCACGATGGTGATTATTTGCTGCTCGACGTCGGCAGAAGTTCCCGAAGTTTCGGGTCGTGTCTCCATGTTGTGTGAAATTACACTTCCTGTTTCTCTTAACCTTTGGAAAGTCCGTGTAAATACCCCACTTGCCGGTGCCGGTGCTTGCCGGTTGGGGAATCTCCATTGATATTCCAGTACAGCCGCTCTCTCTTTTCCGTCTACTACACCATAATTGTAAAGAATATCCGCGTATTACTCAAAACTAAATTCTGCCGTTTTTTAATAATTTTTGCTTAAAAACACCTAAACTTATTGATTTGTTTTTCAACTATGATAGGTATTCTTGTTTACTGACATTTTTTTATAGCAAAATTTCCATCAGGTACGAGTAACAAAACGCCAGGATACAATGATGTGAATTCTGGTTAACACATACTAATATCGGCAATAAAACAAAATAACACTAACATTTTTATAACTTTTTTGCAGCAATAATTAAAACTAATTACCTGTTAACCCAAAACCAACATTTTCGACCCTTATCATAAAAATTTTGTTTACTTAAGAATTTGCTACCTAAAGTCAGAGATTTCTAAAAATGCGGTTTTTCTAATTCTTTGTCTACCTTGGCATATTGCACCTTTTTGGAAAGGTAATAATCCAATAAAAATAAAACGGAGGTATACTAATTACATTAATTTCGGGGAAAATTTGGGATAAAGTAGTTTTTAGAAAAAAAAGTTGAACCGACTTCGCAAAAAGCACTAAAAAGAATAAAATAATTTTTAATTTTATATATATTACGACATTTTGAAGTCGGTGCAAATCAAACAAACCAAACAACTACAACTTTCTTATGATCCCGTGACCTGAAACGTTCAGGTAGTATTATTACCTTCAATTGTGGTTCTGTAGTTGCTTTATTTGTTTAATTTGCACCGACTTCAAAATGTCGTAATATATATAAAATTAATAATTATTTATGCTTTTTAGCGCTTTTTGTGAAATCGATTCAACTTTTTTTTTAAACAATATTTTATGTTCCACTTGTTGGTGTCTTCTTCTCTATACAACGAAGAAAGAACCATCCAAATCGGTCGACGCCTTAAAAAGTTAGGTTTAACCCCCTACCCCGCCACCATTCCACTAAACTTTTTTTTTCATGGTATCAATCAAGGTACATACTCTACCCAACAAAAAAAGAATCATCAAAATCGGTCCACGCGTTACGAAGTTATGGCCGGTCAGACATAAAAAAAATAAAAAAATAAAAAAAAAAATACGCGTCGAACTTAGAACCTCTTTGTTTTTGGGAAGTCGGTTAAAAATGCTGAAATTTTGGTAATTTCAAAACATTTTTTTCAATTTTGGCCGTGACTGTACCTGCAGTGGTAGTAGTGAGATCAACATTGTTGACATTTTTGGAAAGTTAATTGGGATAGAAGTTGTTTAGAGTTTGTTTGATGTCGCTTCGCTGTGTTTGTGGAGTAGATCAAAAGATAAAAATAGAAGAGTAACGTACATACCATGGAAAACTGAAATTTATGAATCACCCTGTAATGCCTAAACGGTTGAGATTGTCCCCCCCCCCCCCCATACAATTTTTAGTTTGGCTAGGTGATTGATTTGTATTCGTGTTGACCTCTAGAAACGTAACACCCTGTATATATATACTACCCAACCACAAAACTATTGGGGCACTTGCATTTTCTTCACATTTTCAACTTTGTGGGTATATAAAAAATTTTATAATATTTATAAAAGAAAATTTCGTTATAGCACTAATTACATATTTTGTTTTGTTGAAAATTTTTTTCACAGTTAAAAAAAATTCAAATAAATAACAACAAAATAACGAAAATAATACATATTCAATGTTTTTTTCAAAATTTCGACTTTCCAAAAACACTTATTGTTCTAATACACGCACGCCTTATTGATCTTATAAACAAATCATATATAGCTATCGTTTTCCCATATTTCTCTTTTATTATAATTTCTTTGTAGAGAGTCCCAGCCACGTCTAGTCCCTAAATTAGTTCGAATTACTTCAAGAATTAAATCATCCTAGTCACTAGATGTGTATATTTTTGTTTGCGATTCTTTCCTATTATGAAAAACGGTTACGGTCTAAATTGTTTTTTTTTTCTCCTACGGCCTCTTTATAGGAAGACGACACTTGCTAAGGAATACTTCGCTTTTCACAGAGCGCACTAATTTAAGCGCAGTCTCTTCAGATACTTTTTTGTTGCACAATAAAGAAAAATCATAAAGTGATTTTCCTGTTCGTCCATTAAACTACTTTAACTAAAGTCTAAGTTAATAGTCTATTTTCAAGCACAGGTCTACATAAATTTTGGTGTTTATGGCACCTTTATTAAAGACTAAACTGGAAAATTGCTTGCAGAACTAACACCTTGAGCACAGGCTTCAGTTATTCCGTGGCTTAGGGTGATATTTAAAAGTTGCCTCTCCCACTCCTATGTCCTTCTAGCTTGGAGACAGGTCAAGGTGATCTTTATCCCCAAGGCAGGAAAAAGTGGACACATAATCGCTAAGGACTTCAGACCAATTAGCCTTTCCTCGTTTTTACTCAAAACATAAGAAAGACTTCTCGACGTATACTTGCGTGAGCGTATTTTACCAAGAGGGGTCAGCGGCTCCCAGCACGCATATACAAAGGGGAATTCAGTCGAAACCGCGCTGCATGCAGTAGTAAGAACGGTTGAGCAGTCACTTAGTAACAGGGAATACACGTTGGGAGTGTTTCTTGATATTGAAGGGGCTTTCAACAACGTCAAGGCTGAAGCAATTCACGATGCCCTTATGTCTCACGGTACAGACCACTCTATCTGCCAGTGGATTGGAGCAATGCTATCAAGCCGCCAGATCCACACAAAACTGGGCAACCACGAGAGAGTCAAATCCGTAGACAGAGGAACACCCCAAGGGGGCGTATTGTCACCATTATTGTGGCTCCTAGTGGTCAACGATATTCTGATCTCACTTGAAAGAGATGGGATAAAGGTGGTGGCTTATGCAGACGACCTGGCCTTACTGGTATGAGGAAAGTTCCTAAGCACCATGAGCGAGTTAATGGAAAGAGCACTAGGTAAACTCCACAGGTGGACGAAGAACTGTGGTTTATCGGTCAATCCTCAGAAGACGGAGACAATCCTATTCACAAAGAGCAGAGTGATCGAAGCCTTCCAACCTTCCAACTAAGCTGGGGCATGAACGAACATAGATGAACGCGTGAAGAAAGCGTCAATAGCGTTCTACGCCTGCAAGAGGATGCTTGGCAAGAAATGGGGTATAAGCCCTCGTATTGTCCACTGGATGTATACCTCCATAGTTAGACCTATTCTTACCTATGGCATAATAGTCTGGTGGACCGCTCTAGAGAAGGAGAGCAATCTTAAGAAAACAAACAAGATTCAAAGAGCTGCCTGCTTGGGCATCTCCGGAGCTATAAGCACAACGCCTACGGCTGCAATGGAGACTATGCTCCATCTCCTACCGCTCGACGTCCACGGCAAAAGTATAGCTGCACACAGTACCGTAAGACTGAAAGAGTCCAATTGCTGGAAGAGCTCTGATAACGGCCATAGCAGTATACTAAGGACTTATCCGGGAGGCTATCTGCAAGCGAACACCGACTACACCATCCCACTACTTAGGCAGAAATAATACACGGACGCCCAAACCTACCAATGGGTAGCGAGATATGCTTGTACATCGACAGCCAAGCAGCTATCAAGGCGCTGGACTCAAACGTAGTCAGGTCACGGCTGGCCGGCAGGTGTCTGGCTGGTCTCCGGACTTTAGGGGCGAGACATAAGGTAACTCTATGCTGGGTCCCTGGGCACAGTGGATTTCAAGGGAATGAGGCAGCTGATGAGCTGGCAAAGGAGGGATCACATTTGGATGATTCCTCTATTGACAGATCGATCGGCTGGCCGCTAGAATCAGTAAAGAGAGAAATTGACCTTAAGGCTGTTCAGCTCGCTAAGCAGAGATGGAGTAATCTAAAAACCAGCAGCTGTGGCCTGAATGGGATTTGAGGAAAACCGCGTTCCTGCTAAACGGAAGCCGGATAAACCTCCGAAACATTGTGGCAGTCATTACTGGCCACTGTCTTTTCGGTAGACACGCAGAACGTCTGCGCGTTCCCACGAATGACTTCTGCCGGAGCTGTATGGACGAGGAAGAGGTGGAAAGCATTCAGCACTTACTCTGCGAATGCCCGGGCCTAGCAAAAAGAAGGTACAATGCAATGGGCGCGTACTTCTTAGGTGGCATGGGCGATATAGCCGGCATCGGGCTGAAGCTGCTCCTAAGGTTTATTAACAGCTGCGGCTGGTTTTAGTTATACCCGGCAATCAGGCACGGTTCCACGGATGTGGTATCACAACGGAACATTTATAGGTCTATGTGAGGCTGATCGGCTGTAGGGCTGATAGCCGCCACCCTAACCTAACCTAACCTAACACCTTGAGTGGTGAGATGCTGGTCCGAGCCTCGGTCTCCCTGAGAGCTTAAAATCTGCAGTTTCAATAAATTAAGATAAAAAAAACAACATTCAATTGCCCTCATTCCCCTTACCCTAATTCTCTTCTGGTCAAAGTCATGCTGACGCATCATAAAGTTGTCCCCACGGCTTTGGCTACAACATAAAAAAAAAAAACAAGAAGTTCAATACAACTTTTGTAATCGTGTTATGGAGATATTCGGCTGCTTAAGGGAACGGATTGGTTTTTTTTTTGGTTTTTTGTATGTTTTAATATAATTCTTTTTTTTTGCTCGTTCATTGTAGCACTAGTATGATCTCTTTTGTTATATCACTCACGGACATTGACTTGGTTTTAATGATGCACCACACTGTTGACAGTCGTCGTAAAGTAGTCTAATTAATTAACTTTTCAATTATTCTTTTAGCTTTCCAGCGACTCGCATTTGTTTCTTTGGCAATTAATCAACACTACTTTGCGGTATTTTGCATGTTAGGATACAAAATCGCCTTTCGCGCTTCTGCACGTTTCGCACTCATGACTGATACTGCGTAACTCAAAATGGTTCATAAACTTTACCGGAAATTGAATAGTTTAAAGGGAATTTAGATGCCAAAATAACGGTATGACCGTTCAATGTAGCAAAAACTGTGCGAAATTTCTCGGGACAGTCCGTATTAAAAAGAATAAAATTTTACGCTCTTACTTCTTTTGGGTAATTATAAAATGCTTCAATAAGAAATTTTCCAAAAAAAAAAAAAACGATTATACGTGTTCAACGACTAAGGAATTTTTTCCAAACAGGAGTGCGTATTATGGTAAATACACCCCCCGCAACAAAAAGGGCCGCACGTGGTTTCCTTTTTCAAATCTTCCCGGCTCAATTCGTGCTAAATAGTCTCCAAGATGTCCAGATTGCTTTTAACGGTTGTTAATGTGCAACAGCAGAATATTCACTGTGCACAGTTGCATCCATACATAGGGTTCGAGACGTTATTAAGGCAAAGGGCGGTACTACAAAGTACTAATTGCAATTTTAAACTCAATTTTAAAACTTTTAAGTTTTGAAAATACATTTTTAAGTTTAATAAAAATAAAGAGATATTGTTGGCTTACTGTATTTAAAATTTTTTAAGAAATAATAATGCATTAAAAACTAGAACAAAATGAAGCATTTTTTGATTTCGAACGTAAAACTAAATTGTTATTACTGAAAACAAATTACATATTGCATAAAACATACTTTTTAATTGGGTTATATGTGAATAATGTAAAATACAGAAAAATTACATAATAAATTGTTGTTATTTAACTTAAAACGTGCGGCTTTTGTTGTTGCGGGGGGTGTATAACTTTTGTCGTTTAATTACATTGCTAAATACTTAAAAAGACATACTTTATCAAATACATGTATAAAAGGGGGAATAAGTCAGAAGCTAGCAGACGTAAAGACAAACCTATAGTTTCCTTTAGAATCATTAGTCTCTTTCTCTATACTGAGTTTTCTCGGGAAAGCAGAAGGAAGGCACGATGGACCCATTTAATGTCTAAGTGACATTGGCCGGAATGACCCTCTAACATAACCTAACCAAAGCTAACCTTAAAAGGCAGTATAGTATTGTTGATGGAGCTGGCTATTAGCTGCTAATATAAGTTCTAGCAATTCAGTCATACTGACAGATTTCCATAATCTGCCGTTTGGCCACTAACTACTTGGTTTGCGTATTGTAAAGTAAATAAAATTCTTAATTATTATAACCTTTCAACTAAACCCCATTAACAGAACCTCCGAGTCACCCACCGAATGGTTAACGAAAATCTGAATTAATATTATTGTCAAGGTGCTGGTCATACCTAACGAATGGTTATCGAAAATCTCGATAAATATTTAGTAAGGTACTGCTAATAGACCCCTACCGCCATATATTCCTGATCTGCCGTTTAGCACTGCTTTTTAAATTAATATAACTTTTCAACAGAACCTATGAGAAACTTATCTGCTAATGTAATGCCAACTAAGTAATAAGCGAATGGTTTTCAAAAATTTGGATTAATATTTGGCAAGGTACTGGTAATAGACTACTACTGATAAGGCAAGGTAAAAAGAGCTTTTTTAATTACTATTACCCTTCAACTAAGACCCATTAATAGAATCTCCGAGACTCTGGATTAATATTTGCCAATTAATGTAAACAATTTTGGGGTTCCTTACAAGTGACTGTATTTTTAGTTATAAGATAGATAGGTTCGGATAACCAAAAGCGATAACTGAGATTAATAGCAATTGATTTCAGTAAAAATAGTTTTTTCAAATTTTGTAATACAGAACTGAAAAAAAATTATCAACGTAAGGGTATTAAGAAAAGCAAAACAAAGACTAAAAATATAATGGCCAAATAAGTCCATATTTAAACCCCATCGAGCTTTAATAGAAATATCTGTGTATAAAATTTCTAGAAGAACATCTTACTGAGAATAGTCATATCCAGATACCTTAATTTATCCTAGGCTATTAAGAAAAGCAATTATAGTTATTTTAATGATGTAGATGATATTATTAATATACTCTTAATTAACACCTACTTTATGCCTATGAATAAATAAATAAAACTTTTTATCGACAGTCTTTGCTCAATTATTCGCGCGGTTTATGCATATAATGTACCTCTTTTCTCTTAAATAAAATAATAAAATCAAATTACCATTACGCTTTGATTGTCACAATCCTCAGATAAACTGCTTTTACCACTGGCACTGCTAGTTCCAATTCCTAAGTCACTTAAATCATTTGATTCATCTTCATTATATACCGCCAGTGTAGATAATTTTTTTCGAGAGCCCCTAAAATTATATCGGGTAAAGTCTTTGTTTGTGTCTATTAAAATTTATACGTTTACTGACCTTTCTTCTAACATTTCTGAAAACGTTTTTGATTTCCGCCTCGTTCGATCGTGTTCTTCCAATTCGAGCTTTTTGACTTCAACCACTCGATCTATAATGTGCTCAACGCGTTTTCTTCTTGAAGACTTCCAATTATCTAAATTCTGTAAAAAGGAATATGATTGTAATTTATTTTCTATATAATTTAATAGTTCAAATATCACATTAATAAATTTAATTTTTGTAGTATTAAATTAAAAAAATTCTGCAAGCTGATAAGATCTTCGGTGTTCTTTTGGAAGAATAAATAGAAAAAAATTCAGTTTTTCATGGTATGGACATCACTCTTTTAGTACACCTCTTTTTTATTTATTTTTTGTTTCCCAGCTTATTACCTTTCCAAAAAGGTACAACATGTCTAGGTAGAGAAAAGATTAAAAAACCACATCCTTAGATATCCCTGACTACAGAATTATTTTTTATTTGCACTTGATGTAGGAAATTCTTTAAATAAAGAAAAATTTGAAGACTTAGGGTCGAAAGTGTTTGTTTAAGGTACACAGAGATAATGAGTTTTAATTATTGCAACAGAAAAATTAGTGTCTTTGTTTTATTGCCGATATTAGCTTGTATTAGCCATAGTTCACATCCTAGTATCCTAACGTTCTCTTACTAAAACCTGATGGAAATTTTGCTATTAAATAGGGTCAGTCAGCAAGAATATCGATCATAGTTCAAAAACAATTCCATAACTATGGGTGTTCTTAAGCAAAAATTATTAAAAATTGGCAGAATTTACTTTTGAGGAATACGCGGATATAATTTATATTAATACATTTATTACCTAACACAACAAAAACTTTCTACTATTATTAAGTTTCTCCCTCACCCTAGTTTCCATAACTTTTTGGAGAAGAAAATCTTAACTTGATTCAAATACAAAAATTAATTCAATAAAATTCAACTAAAACAGGTAAAACAGTACCCGAGTAAAAATAAGACGCGCCCGTCCTTAGTAAGAAACAGGCATGTACAGTGTCAAAACGCCTGTATGGCACCCAAATGAAGTACGGTACGCTCACTTTTTCTAGACTAAAATTTAAAATGAAAACAGTCAGAACAGTTACAGAAGCGTGCATACCGCTGTGGCGGGCGTATTTTTAGATGTTTGTGCCTGTATCGGGAGCGTGCATACCCTTGTGGCAGGTTTTTTTAAATGTTCGTACCTGTAGTGTGTCATAATAGCAGCGCGCGCATTTGTTCGTTATATGTCCTAGTTATAAGCGCATATCTCTCTCTCTTTTTGGTTCCTTTACCCTTTGTGGGACATAGGGCGTCTATTACATCGACTCTCCACCTGGTCCGGTTTTGCGTCAACGCCTTCAACTGTGGCCACAATGTGTTGATCTGGGTACCTTCCTCCCCCCCCCCCCCCCAACCCCTTCGACGACTCCCTTGGATTCCGTATGGATTCCAATCTAGAGCCTGCTGTGCGATGTTGTTTGGCTTTTTTCTTAGTGTAAGTCTGTATAGATCTTCGTTGGTACGAACCTCCGGTCAATTGATGTTAAGGATGAGCCGGAGACACCGGTTTACAAAGCTTTTAGCTTATATACTTTTAAAAATATAAATATCTGTACTTGGTTAAGAAGTAATACCAAGAAAATTACTTTTACTCGGGTAAAAAAGCAGAATTTACGAAACGAATCTTTTGAGCAGAATTAACAGGTACTGAAGCGAACCGAAACCAAATCACTTTGCCAACCCTATAATATACATAAAGAGACAGTGATAAGCAAAGGCACATCTTTGGGAAATTTTGCTAACTGCTTGAGAGGCAATAAAGGCAGATAGAATGAAAAAAGAACTGATAGAAACAGCAGGAAAAGTTGGAAAAATAAAAAAGTTGTTCTTTTTTTAATGAGTAGAATAAAATCACTTTGTTTAAAAAAAGTAATAACAGGTGAAATAAAAAAAACACTTAAAAGAAATATTTTGTCTTCTTTGCTTTAAACTGTACACGTTTTTTTCTCCTCAAAAACTATGTTTCTTTTAAGATTTATTTTTTTTTTTTACATTTTGTTGAAAAAATTTGATGCTCCTGAGAAAAGATTTTTACATTCTCCTATCTACATAAAAGCACAACCAATAAAAGACTATAACTCACTCCATAACAACTAATTTCAAGAGATTGAGAAAAATCATTTTAATAGTACATTTATTTTATCTTTAGTAACGTATTATTAAGTCGTCGTTTTGTTGTTGCCACTGAAATATCTTTCGAGTGAGACCAGTTGAACTCCGCACATATTTTAGGTGTCGTCAATCGTCGATATCACTTGCTGATTAATTTTAATGTCTGATCCTTTGTTTTTGAATCGACTGATTGTATCATGTACTGCTGACTTCATCATCCTCAAATTTTTCCCAATTTACCAATCTAAATATAATTCACCGTGCAGGGTAAGAACAGTACCATAGCAGATTTGTCACACTTATTACGTTTTCACGTAACTGAGTAAACAAGAGTCTTTAGCTAGGATTCATATCTTCAAATTCATAAAAATAAAAGTACTATATTTACTTGTTGCATAAAAGCCTTTAAAACTACATCCAACTCCTCAAACCAATTTCCTACTTAATTGGTTTTAAAAGATAGTTTTATAATTAGTAATTTTACACTTTTTCTCCTGTTTTTGAATTTCTTTGAAACGGTTAAAAAAAATTACAAACTATAGAATCTGCTTATCGTTGCAGACATAATAAACTGAATAAATTTCAGGAAATTTTTTCGTGAATTAATCACACAAAATTCGGTTCCAAAGAAAACTCTTCAGATGATCGAAAACTTTTGAGCGGCAGTGTATGTAATGAAAAAAGTGTTTTTTTTTCAAAAAATAAAATAAGAACAACAATCTGCGAACTTGCTTCCATTGATCTGTTAATAAAATATTTCAATTATTAGCTGATAAAATCTCTGCATTTGATGCTATCAACGATTTTCTTAATTAAAGAATGTTTGTGGATATTCCACTTTCGTGAATATCTTCGTAATATATTCATTATTCCGTCATCAAGCAATAAGCTTTAACATAAAAAAAGGCGGCCAATAACAAGGTAAAATAGTCGTTTTATTTAACTCTGAATGCCTCTTTTTATTTCCTCGTTTATTAATGGGAAGTTGTAACACCACTATAAAATTAACATACATAGCTGCTATTGAATTATAATTTATAATATTCCGCAGAGCTATTAATAAGAGATGTTAAATGAGTGAGAAAATGATCGACATTTCTTTGACTTGAAAACCAGTTTCGACGAGCCCCCTGTTAATTTGCATATTTTTCTATAAATTCTATAACTGTTGTTCGAATGTAAACAAAAAGTTCTAAACATCATATGTAACTAATTCCCTACAAATAAAGTTTGGATTTTTGGTATTTGGTATAATAGTTATTACGTAAATCAAAAATAATTATTATTTGTTGATTTTGATTTTTTCAATCAAAGTAAATAATTATTTGTGATTATACTCATTGTACTTGTACTATTTTTATGTTTTTTGGGCAGAAATAAAAATCAAAACGTCGTAAATTATGTCAATTTAAAATGTAAATTTAACAGAAATTAAGACGTTTTATGTCTTAGCGTCTGCGTCGACTTTTGTGATTGATGCTCCGACGAATTATGTAGTTACTTAAACAAAAACAGAGCTCATACACAATACATACGGATCTCTGACTTGAAAACAGAATTTAAAAAAAATTACAAATGATTTTTATTTATCACTAAAAAAATAAAAATCGAGAATAATTATTATCTTTGCCCAAAATAAAATTAATTAGCAAATGATTTTTATTTCTGACTAAAAAAATAAAAATAAATAATAATAATTATTTTTGATTATAATTTTATTATATAAATAAGCAATACAATTATTATTTCTGATTTAAAAAATAATAACCCAAAATAATAATTATTGAATGATTATTATTTTAAAAATTAGATTTTTTAAAATATTTTCAACAATTAAAGTTCAACAAATAAATACGACGTAACAATAAAGGCAATAAAGAATATCTCCTTTTAATAAACTTGCGATACGTATGTAATTTTTTTATTACAAAAATCAGAAATAATTATTATTTAATGAAAGTTTGAACTATTTATAGAAGTTGGTAAAATTTATATTGAATCTGCTGATAAAGTTCCATTGACTCTCTTACGAGCTCAAAAACACATATGGAAAACATTTGGTTGCAAACAAAGCTCATATTTTACGAACTTTAGTAACAAACATACATACATAGCACACTAAAATATTCTACTCAGGAACTTAACAATTACTAGGAATATTTTGCACATGTCTGATTTGACTTCTTACTTAAGGGGACATTTACATCAAAAAATTCATTTTTTTTTTATTGGCTTAATCGATGGATATATCGATCAAAAATAATGTGCCGAAATTCCAAATTGATATCTTGAGTAGTTTCCGAGTTACAGGTCATTAAAGAGGCGTGCCTCCCGTCGCTTTCTAAGTAGTCGAAAGTCGACTGAAATGTTTAAGGCCAAATATCTCAGCTTGTCACATTTTTTCCTCTCGGCAGCGTTTCTGAGCAAACCGCTACTGCGATTTTTCACAAAAGCGTTCTAATTATTCATTTCATATGTCATTGTGGTATAGGCCTTAAATTTTTTATTTTGATTGTTTTCTTCAAAAGTTAATAAAAAAATAGTACCAAAAAAATGACCAAAAAACGAGGTTTTTTTTCAAATGGCCGCCATTTTGTTTTTTATTGGAATTTTGGCTTGCCAAACGTCTATACCACGCATTATGGTATAAACTTTAAAAAAATGTTGACTTTTTTGTTTTTAGGTCACGTGTGTACCCAGGAAATATGCCGAGAACACGACGTGTCCGCCGAGAAAGGCAATCTTTGACGGCGCGGAGGGGGGGTTGGACTTGGGGGGGATGAATCGGCGACGTAGCAAATGTTACTTAACAAATGTACAAAAATAATAAAAAAAAGTTCAATTGATTAGCATTGTTCATTCACGAGATATACGGTCTCAAAAAAAGCATGAAATTTTGGTCCAACTGATGTAAATGTCCCCTTAAATTAAGTTTACACAATATACACAACACGCATTAATGCAAACATCGGTGTTTGGTGGGTATTTGTCAAATTCTTTATTCCATAACTAATAAGAAATCTTTCATATTACTTTACATATATTACGATTATTTCCATATTACACCTGTTCACTATCAATACCCCTTGGTTCTCAAAATCGATGCTCATACGACGAATTGCTTCATGATAATTCGAATTTGCCTAATTTACATTACTATTACTTTTGTCATTACATTGGAGACTGCAGTCAAGAGAAAGATAGGTCAATTGCGATTGATTTGACAGCTGTTTGAAGAGAACGGTATTGCTGATTCATGTGGCATCCATGACTGCCTCCTAAATCTTTTATCAATATTAACTTGGGGTTTCGACTCATCAAGAACGCGCTTTTTCTTTCTTTCGGAAGCAGCAATATAGTACATACCATATTCCAGGACGGCGTTGCTGAGGTCAATCTTGACGTTGAAATTCCCCGCAACTATTTTTATATCAACTTTGGCGTCGCCTCTTTAACAGTTTGGTCACTAAATTATAACCAGAACACAGCGGTGATAATTCGGTGAATAATAAGAAAAGTACTATTTATACATGCTCACTTAGCCGAACTCGGCCTAAGTTCAGATTGACTATGATTACACGGTTCGCGGAAGCGTCCGCTTTCACGTGCGGCTTTCCGCCTTCATGTTTACACTTACGTTCGTGACGAACCAAATGATGTTAACAATGGAATGATTGGAAATGATTTTATTTCGATATTTCAGATTTTTAACATCGTAAAGTTCAGGAAATTAAAAGTTTAAAGTTTTTTTTGAATAGTTTAATTTAATTTAATGATTTTTTTTAGTTACAAACTGTTTTTATTTTAACACACACAGTCTTTATTTAAGTGCAAACTATTTTTATTTAATAACACACAGCTGTTTTATTTAATCATACACAGTTTTTATTTAATCACACACAATTTTTATAAAATCAGTTTTCTTCAATTAAATTTTGCGCTAAATTCATTAAGCTAGCAACTTGTTCAAAAATGAAAATGAAACGCGGCCATGACACCTAGTTCGTTCCGAAGCGCACGTCATTTTTAGTTTTCATGCGCTTTTTCCTATCATGTTTCCCACCTCGCCTTTCGTCTACGGTTTCGTGCAGAACGTGCGCTTAAGCGCGTCGTGTAATCATGGTCATAGTGGTAAGTGTCAAGGGTACATGCATATAGAATGGGTATCACGAACAGCGATCTATGCAAGCATTGCTAGGAGCCTAATATATAGAAAACTATAGAAAACCTTTTGTATAATTGTCATGCACATGCAAGAACAAGACCAAAACTCTCTGACAACTACTTCTTGAAGAACCTAGAATAAGCTTCTGACATCAGCATGGGAGGCCTTCTAAAATTCGCAGCGGTGGAGTACCTTTGAACTGAACAAATGTACTCCTCAACAATTGCTCAACGAAAACCCTAAAATGTTGAACGCAACTTATGGGAATGCTTTGGATCCAGTATACATAGTCTATGCGAGGCATTTAAAACCGCTACCATAACGTAGTCAACGAGCTGATGAACGTTTTGTCTTAACTGCAGTACTCATGCCAGAATATCAATGCGATTTTTAGGACTGACAAAATACCTTTTCACAGAACTTTGACCGGTATAAAAAACTATGTAGAAAACTTTAACCAGCTCTCCTACTATCGGTGTGATTTCCTCATCTACTTCCGCTTAAACATCGAATAAATATAGCAAAATTCAAATTAAAAGTTTAGTAATCTTTTAATACCCTAGCTCATCTTATACCGTTCATCTTTTAATCGTATGTAGATCTAAGAGCAAAGTTTTTTAAAAAGCTGGTTCAATATTGAAAAAGTGTTGTTCTTACAGCACTATCCACGTTAGAGTTCAACTTTCTTGCAACGAAACATTTCCTTCTTGAATTTGTTCAGAGCAGCAACGAATGTCAATCTGTAAACTCGACAACAGTGTTATTTCCTGTTTAAACGCAGCTTAGGGTAGTTCTTTTATCATTTTGGCTTTATATGTAACACAGTTTAAGTTTACTAGTAGTAGTTCGGCATACCTCAAACCAACCGTCAGCAGCGAAACGATCTCACGAGCTCACTACATAAAATGGTTAACTGAATATGATTTTTGCGACAGCACGAGCCTAGTATTCTATTATATATTAAAATTTCTCCGCTGAACTACTACATTTAGCTACGAGATATTTGGGAAAATGCTGAAGTTTTGGTAATTTCAAAACATTTTTTGCACTTTTCGAAGTGATTGTACCTGCAATGTAGGAATAAGATCAACATTGTTCAGAATTTTGGAAAGGTTATTAGGATAATAGTTTTGTAGCGTTTGGTAAAAATAAGAGAGTGATGTGCATACCATGAAAATTGCAAATTTATGATTCACCCTGTTACTCCCAAATGGTTGAGATTGCCTCTCAAGTCAGAAAGGTGGTGCTTTCAAAAACTCACCCATCAAAAACGGCATGTCGATGTTTAAGTACACAAAAATTATATCTCCAAGAATCTTGGTTTTGAGTGAAAAGCTTTGGAAAGTTGAAGCGAACTGAGCCTATTTCAATCACTTCTGGGGTGCCCCAAGGCAGCCGTCTCGTATTGTCACGAAGTCAGATATGTCTTCTCTTAAATTCTGACTTGGACGCCTTTAATATCTGGTACTCCATAAACCGCCTCCTTCTAAACATCGGAAAGTGCAATTTCTCGAAAAAGAAATGCAAGTTTAACTTTACCATCGATGGCTGTCGTTTAAAGTCGCCTGAAATAAATCAGGGATCTGCGAGACTCACTTTAAGCCATAATGAATAATTCTAGCATGGCTTTGGGTTTCATTAAGCGTTGGTCAAAATGTTATGATGACCCGACCCCTACATTACTAAGCTCCTCTACTGTACTTTCGTCAGAACCATTTTGGAATACTCCTCTCCTGTAAATAACCACTACTATTACTACTATTGGATACTATTGTAAGAAGACGTTGCAATTCCAGTGTTATGCTTGCCTTCAATTGCCTGCAAGGTTCTATCTACTGTTCTGAATTGTTGGCTTCTTTTAACATATCTATTCCACGAAATTTAAAAATAAATTGATAAAAATAAATAATAAACATGAACATTAAAATCAACCAAGCCATAAATTTCTTAATAAAACTAGTATAGTGAAACGTTTACAGAAAACCGTATTAATATATTATAAGATTCCGTCATAAACCATAATAAAACTAGGAGAATATGTGTTGTATAGTCCGATGTTTCTTTATTTGATAATCAGTCTTTCAAAACTACAACATCTTCAAGGATAAGGCGTTAGGCGTTGACTCGAGATTAACTGTACCAAAGCCAGTAATATCTGCAATAACCTTTGTATTAATTATAAATTCATGACTTCAGTCTCCATTTAAATGATGTTTGTTTTCGCATTCAAATTGGCAAGCTAAAGTAAATATCCATTTTATCTTTTATAGTAGTACTTTCCAGGGTGCCTCAAGTAATAATATTGAGTCTGTTGTTGTTTAACCTGTTTATAATAGGTTATTCATAGCGTAATAAATTGACACTGAAAGCCTGTCCGCATTATAACGTGAGCAAAGTATGTCAATAATACGAGTTATAATTAAAGCAAAGTTACCAGATTTAAGTTTTCCTTATTCAACAAATCAAATCGGAGCTCGAATTGTACGTGTATCGTCTTTGATGTAGTAGATTTCTAGATTGTCATAATAAGAGACCATTTCAAATTGCACTAAGCTTATTTGTAATCTTTGTTATCGAATCGGGTCAAATTCTTGTTCCACCGCATGCCCATTAGAGGTCACACGGGAATTTCAGAAAGTAAGGTTATTTGGCGATCGCGAAAAACGATGTCTTAGTTAATGTTTAACATACAATAAACAAAGCAATAACCACAATTATCTTTAATGCTTTGTTCAGTGAATTCAATATCCCGCTTAAGACAGGTATACTTGGAAGGGTCCAAAATTTTACTTAAGAAAGACCTCCACTTTGGTCGGTTTAAACTAATAAATTTTTTAGTGGGTATTCTTAAGCTTTATATAAGTACAATTCATCCTGTCGAAGGATTTTTGTTTCAAATTCGATCATCTTCGGTAGTTTTAACGCATTTAAAGATAACACTGTTAGCGCGCTCTGACCCTCGTAGCGGGGCACCCACTACAGAGCTCGAGCAGGTTTCAGCTTTTCTGAGAAAGGTCCAAACCGACCTTTCAGGAGTGAGCAGTGGGAGAGACAATCCGCTAAATATGAACAGTCCCAAGAAGAGGAGGAATGCTTCTACGGACCTGGCGTGGTAATTATAAAAACTTCCGAGTAGACTCGTGACAAAACGTTAAACGCGTTTTTCTCGAAAATACGTTTTTTAAAAAGGTGACCAAGATTCTTTATCAAAATTACTGCCATTTTTTAATTTTATAATTTAAAAATAGTTAAAAAAAATATTTGAACCGACTTCACAAAAAGCGCTAAAAAGCATAAAATAATTTTCATTTTATATCTATTACATTTTGAAGTCGGTGCAAATCAAACAAACCAAACAACTACAACAAAAGTATTAAATCGTCCTTCCTTATAATTCCGTGAGCTGACACGTTCAGGTAGTTTTACATATTATCTTCAACTGTGGTTGAGTAGTTGTTTTGTTTCTTCAATTTACACCGACTTCAAAATGTCGTAATAGATGTAAAATGAAAAATTATTTTATGCTTTTTAACGCTTTTTGTGAAGTCGGTTCAAATTTTTTTTTAAAACTATTTAATTTTTTAATTTTTCTGCCTTCATATATACGACTCGAAGAATGCTGCTCGTACGAAGAAAGCAATTTCAAAAGTTGCAAAGGTAAATTTTTGTCGTCGTATCAGTGAGGCAACATATTCTACATATGAAAATAAGAATCATCGAAATCCGTCCACGCTTTACGAAGTTAGACTAACCCCTACCCAAAGCCAAATTTTTTTTCTCTTATTAGCAATGGAGGATCATACTCTGTACAACAAAAAAAGGACCATCCAAGTCGGTGGACGCGTTACAAAATTAGGTTTCACCCCCACGCCACCCAAAATTTTTTTGACATGGTACCAATCGGTGAACATACTCTACCCAACAAAAAAAGAATCAAAAATCGGTCAACGCGTTACGAAGTTATGCCCGGCCAGGAAAAAAACTTTTCACCTTTTGCCTGACGCACAGTTGGCTAAAACGATTTTTGGGTGACCAAAAATCGATTTTCGTCATGTCATAGATTTTAACAATTTTAATGCCATTCGATAGTCAACTAAATGCATTACCTTATGGCAGGAATTTTTTTTTATATTTACCCTCCCCTCTTGTGTTTGGAATGGTTAAAGTCAGAGAAAAATTAGAAAGCTCATTTTGTCTATGATTTCAAAGATATACTGTGAAAATGTTTGTAAATAGAGGTTGAATATTTATTAATGAAATCACTTACTTTATATTAGGAGGAGTTATTAGGTCAATAAGTTATGATAAAAGTCAAATAGTTTTTTTAATAATAGCATTTTAATTACAAAGGGCTAAATGTCGTTCAAATTTGTGTTGCTTTTTAACTTAAAAAAAAAAATTCCAGAGATGTCCACCTTCTAATTGGTATAAAATTAAAGTAGAAACCCTCCTGCATTGTTTAAAAAAAATTGGCTGCGACCATCTGCGACCTTCGGAGAAAATTGCATTAGAAGTAAAGTCTACCTTGTTGTCGTGTTCGTATTTCCACACAATGTTTCCACTTATGCAGGAATTTTACGAAATTTATGGCTGCATAATGTTTGTTTGGATAATAAATTATATTTTTCCTACGAAATGATCTCAGTTATATTAAAAGAAGTTACTATATGACATCCAGGTAGATACATGTGATGATCATTAAGTTTGCTTTTTACAACACCTAATTAATATTATTATAACTACCTGAGGTAAGAGAGAATTGTAAATTGTAATTGTTTGTGTGTTTAAAAGAATAAGTTGCAGGTACGTGAAAGTAACGGAAAGCTTAGCTACTTAAAGGGAAGATATTTTGCGTATTGAACTTTGTCAATCTTAATTGAAAACAGGAAACAAAACACTGCTTTAGCAAATTTGATAATACGATAAGAGTATGTTGTGCTTGTTGTTAAATACATTTATTTGGTATAAAAGCGTTAAAATTAATATGCAGATTTTGTATTGTGAACTTTATAAAATAATCCGTGATAACAATGGAATATGAAGAGTTGGTGCGTATTCTTTTAAATACGTATAATATTAAAATTTTAAAATCTTTCTGACTTTCAAGAAGAAGTCGCATCTTAGTACTAGAAGCGCACGAAAGTTTGAACAACAGAATGAGTCGTGGTTAAATACAGTAATGGAAATCAGTACTAAAGAAATAAAATTTTCCTTGTCTTCTCAACCATCAACTTCCGCATTTGCGACGCCTTCGTCTTTACCTTCTACATCAACATCGGAATTTTCTTCGTCAACATTGGAGACTTCTGCATCAACATTGGAACCTTCTACATCATCCGGCAGAGGCAGACCGAAAGCTCAAACAGCATAATGAAGATTAATCAACGGAATTAATAAGCCAGTCACTTTGCCAACGATATACGTCGGAGAAACTAGTTACAAAAGCGTTTATTGTAAAAGCTGTTGATGAAGCTATTCCAAACCATGTGAGCAGAATTAAGGAGAGTACCGCCACCCAAAAAAACCAGCCGCAGAAATTCACTCCAGAGGAAGCTTTGTCCTTGTTTTTAGACTTGGCACTTTCTAAAGATAAGTACAATTTTCTTAGATATGAATTCAAAAAGAGAAACAACAATGCTCTACCAAGTTATAACAAAATTGTCGCTACAAACTACCGATACTTCCGCTTCGGTGCCTCTTCAAAATTTGCTTGATTCAACCGCGAACAGAATTTGAAAGATAAAATCACAGGATGAAATAACCCTGATAATAAGCAAAAGAGACTGGAAGAGGAATACAGGATATAACAAGAGTTCAGACGACAACTCGTTTATTTAACAATTAATAGGTTATAATGTCAAGATAGATTTCCCAAAGTTTCATTATGATATCTTCAACACAACAAAAGTTACAGATTTTTGATAGCCACCAAGTCGTTTTGGGCCACTGTGCGACGCTCGGTATATTTCTTGCTTTTTCATTCCAAAAATTATCAATTAATTGTTTTAGATGGCATCTGTTTAACTGCAAAGACAATTTCCTTGTTGTCCCTAACTGCCCAAGGTACTATAAGAACCATTCGTAGGCAGTAATCGTCGAATGCAATTATTATTCAGGTGCAAAACTTGCTATTTCGCTTTCACTTGTTAATGACAATCACAAAGTAAAAACTTAATAATTGTGAAATATTTATCATATGACTTCAATATCAGAGCAAGAGAATTCAAATAATAAACAAACTGATAACACAAGTGTGAACAGTAGATAAATAAGATAACGAGAACGTATTTGCTAAATTTCGCAACACAGAAAATTTGATATAATGTAAGACGACTGTAACTTTCCTAGATTCTCCGACTTTAATTACAATTGTTTTGGCAGAATAAGGCTATCAAAAGCTATAAATAAGATCACATTTTTGGCAAATATATTTTTGATGACTCAATTCTCAACTTCAAGGTGAAATCTCCGTCAGTTATTTTGCTACACTTTTCATTTAAATTTTGATGAAAAAAAGATTTATCCCAACAATTAATACCAATCAGAGTTGGTATTCTTTGATATCAATTACTTCGCGCTGTCGCTAATAAATTTCCTTCGGTCACGCACAACCAGAACTCTTGGCCACGTTTTTCAAACCAGTTGGGTATATTTTAGTGGCAGAAAGTTGTTCAAGGTTAATGGAACGAAGCAAACTGCATTGCTCCGCGGGTTTAGAGACAAACCTATCTATCAGATCCGCCTAAATAAACGTGTTCAGGGGAAAATATGCAAAATCATTATTATTATTACTGCTACGGTTAGAAGGAGCGGTAATTTGAATAAAATTTCACGGGGCAAAAAGTGACTTATATTTCCTCATATTTGGAATTCGAGCCCCACTGTGATTGATTAACGATTAACCTGTTTTCGTAAAGAGATATGGTGGTTTTCGGCATCATTCTATGAGTTAGCAATTCAGAATTCTGACTTGAGCGTTGGACCTAATATTCTGTCAATATTTAAACCAAGTCAGACAAAATGGTATTTAAAACAAATAACAAATCGACATTTATCCAAACTAGTTCCAAATATCAGCAACAAAAAATATCAAAACAAGTTTTAGGCACACAAATTTACTAATAAATTAAGGTGATGCCGTTTTGGGTGAATCATATAATTTTTAATGACATTTTGGACATTTTAGAATGATATAATTTAAGGATATAAAATGAGCTAATTATATTCATCGTAATCTGGGACTTATCAAATTTCTTAAATCGATTTATACAGGGTGTTTCAGATCTGACGTGCCAAAATGAGTGGGATGATAGATCTCAAATAGGCAAACAAAAAATTGTATGGCGGGGGGAATCTCAACCGTTTGGGAGTTACAGGGTGATTCCAACCCAGTCACATCAAATAAACGCTACTATCTGAATGACCTTTCCAAAATTGTCAACAATGTTAATCTAACTCCTATCATTGCAGGTACAGACACTGCCAAAAGTGAGAAAATGGTTTGCGATTACCTAAAGTTCAGCATTTTTCCAAATTTTCTCCTAAATTCATGTAATTAGTATACCCCTTTTTTATTTTTATTATATTGCCCATCTTATTACCTCGCTAAAAAAGTGTAACATGTTCACGTAGAGAAAATATGTAGAAATTTATACGTAGAAATCCTATCGGAGAGTATTATAAAAATCAACAAACTAAAGAAATTAATTCTAAAATGCTTTTTATTGAATTTTAAAGTAATTACAATTAATCTTGATAAGTAACAAAAGCCAAGGAGTCGGTGCACCTCGTCCAATCCAGGGGTTAGAAAATTGTTTACTTAGTATCGTCTTCACAATGATAGCCGTATGCGCTGGTACTCCATCGTATTGGTGAAACATTCCTCTTAGATTATCCATAGGGTTCTCCTCTATTAGATCTGGCAGTGTATTGTCCAAAAAGTCTGCATAAATTTCACTATTAAACACTGGCGGCATGTTGCCGATGATACCAGCCCAAACATTGACACTGAATCTCTGCTAGAATGAGGTCACCTTTGCCCTGTGTGGGTTAGTGTTTGACCAGGTATGGAGGTTATGGAAGTTCGTGATATCATTCCTGGTGAATTGACATTCATCTGTTCACAGAATTCGGTCCAGAAACGGTCCTGTTGTCAATGTCGCGTTCCAGAAGCCAAGTGCTAAATTTCTCGGGATCTCCTCCCAGTAGTCCATGGGCTGGGTGATGGTGATATGGACGTAATCACACCCTCCAAACCTTAGATGACGACACTCCTAATCACCTTGCGACTCGTTTCGTGGTCGTCTCAGGGTCCTGCCTCACGATGGTGATTATTTGCTGCTCGACGTCGGCAGAAGTTCCCGAAGTTTCGGGTCGTGTCTCCATGTCGTGTGAAGTTACACTTCCTGTTTCTCTTAACCATTGGAAAGTCCTTCTTTGTGGTGCTCGCCGGTTAGGGAATTTTCTTTGATACTCCAGTACAGCCGCTCTCTCTTTTCCGTCTACTACACCATAAATATAGATACTATCCGCGTATTCCTGAAATGTAAATTCTACGATTTTTTAATCATTTTTGCTTAAAAACCCCTGTATGTATTGATTTGTTTTTCAACTATGATAGGTATTCTTGCTGACTTTTTTATAGAAAAATTTTCATCAGGTACGAGTAATGCTTTTGACAGACATGTAGTATTGTTATCATAGTATTGCAATAAAACGTGGTATACTATACATGTGTCACTCCATACCATGTCAATACCATCTGAAACGACATCGTATTCCCACATATTCGTGGTATTTAAATTCGCAAATTTGACCTGGTATACCACGAATCTAGTGACTTCAGCGCCATCTTCCCACTTATGTTTTCTATATATTGACTACTTACTGCCACGTCGCTAACATTTTAAAGAAGAAGATTTTAATTTTTCACACAAAAACTCTGGAAAACCTTTTAAAAGTTGTACGGAGTCAGTCCTTAAACACAATATTGAAAAAAAAGCAAAAAATAATGAACTGCTGAAAATAATGACAACTGCTAGTGAATGACAACTCCATACCATCAATCATGTGTGTCAGGGGTAGTCTCATACTATAGTATGAGCGATACCATGGTATTGATAGTATGATATCTATACCATATGTGTGTCAGTAGTATAACAGAGCGCCAAGATACAAGGGTGTGAATTCTAACTGACACAAGCTAATATCGGCAATAAAACAAAATTTCACTAACATTTTTATAACTTTTTTGCAGCAATAATTAAAATTAATTACCTGTTAACCCAAAACAAACATTATCGACCTTTTATCTTAAAAATTTTGTTTCTTTAAAGAATTTCCTACCTAAAGTGCAATAAAATAATTAGGTACTCAGGGAGTTCCAAGGATACGGTTTTTCTAATCCTGTATCTACCTTGCCATGTTGCACCTTTTTGGAAAGGTAATAAGATGAGCAATTCAATAAAAATTAAAAAGAGGTCTACTAATTACATGAATTTTGGAGAAAAATGGGGAAAATGCTGAATTTTAGGTAATTGCAAACCATTTTTTTCAATTTTTTAAGCGACTGTACTTGCATTGATAGGAGTTAGATTAACATTGTTGCCAATTTTTGAAAGATCATTCAGATAGTAGTTTTTTAGCGTTTGTTTGCTGTGTTGGATAAATCAAGAGATAAAATTAAAGAGTAATGTGCAGTGCATACCATGAAAAACTGAAATTTATGAATCACCCAAACGGTTTAAATTCCCCCCCCCCCCTCCTCCTTGCCATACAATTTTTTGTTTGTCTGGTTGAGATCTATCACCCCACTCATTTTGCCACGTCAAATCTGAAACGCCCTGTATATGATTTTCATGTTCTGTTTGAAAATAAATTTTTAATATAAACAGTTCTCAATTCGATGCGGCTGTACATATACGGGTATGTAACAATGTTTAAATCTATTTAGTATTATTTTAGTACTAGTATTTATGTATGCTAAATTAATTGCCAAAGGCAAGAATGAGGTTACAGAATAAGAATTTGTGTTTTCTTTTCACTTTTGGTATTCCAAACTGTACAAAACTAGACCAACATTTAAATGAGTTGTCTTACTCATAATAACTTTACAAAATATGATGCTGTTAATTAAAAGGCGATCTCTTAGGAATCAATTGAAAAATCGCCTGAAATTTTTTAAACTTACTTGCTTCCAATCTTCGACAGTCCAATGTTTGAAGTAGCAAGTAAATTCTTTCCGAGCTGATAGATTTTTTAATAAAATCTCTGGCCTTTTCCATTGCTTTATCCCAATTATTTTTAAGGATCGTGGCACTGTCCATATAGACTAGCACTCGATCCAATACTTTGCGAACCTCTTTTTGAAACATTTTCAGATACTGTAGCTACAGGTCGACCAATTGAACCAGTTTGAAAATAAACGTTGTCTTCCTCTCAATAAATTTCTGATTTCTGACTACAAACCCGGAATCAATAACTCTCTTGATAACTCATTTCAACTTTATTTGCCACTTGACTTAACGATTCACCGTTTTTCAATCAGCTTATCACCGAATGTATCACTACCGCGCAAGTCAAGCACTTGCTACTTAACTAGTACTAGTAACTTGCACTAGTTGATCACTGCCTAACAATTGAAAATGAGTGTATGTAAAGTTTTTACATTTTAAAGAATAGCTGGATTTCTCTCATGAGTGCAAACGTGCAAACTTGTAAAAATGTATTCTTTAGGAAAATTTTTTTTTTGTAAATGAAATAATACAAATTGCAGGAAGGTGCTTGGATGTACACAATTAAGTAAGCCGTATGTACCTATATGAGGACAAAGCTCAGCAGAATGCAGGGAACGGCAGTCGTCGAAACAACGAGCACCATACGGTCTTGCTCCACGGACACCTTCTTCACCTTCTGCCTAGAGACATACATATTAAAAATATCGCATCTGGCAGTGCAGTTATAGGCCCAGAGAATCTGAGTGCTGGGTGGCGAAATCGTTTGGCCACAGAAACGTTTTAAATGTATTACCAGAACAGTTAGTTACTTTAATAACAGACTATATCATACCAAAGCTGTGTGGAAGGACGGGGAGATGGGAAACTCTGATATAGAAATGTATACTCCGAATCGCTGAAAATCTCCAAAATATAGACTTCCAGACAAGAGCGTAACTACCCCCCCCCCCCCCCCTGAGCTTTTTTTATACGGGAAAGACCCGTCTACTGTACCTGAGCGATGGGGACATCAATTATATACTGTAAAAATGCCCATTATAAGAACTATATTTTTCTGAATAATAAAAAAAATTTCTTGGAATTAGGCGGAGCATTTGAAATTTAGTGACTTTGAGCGCCTATAACTTCATCAAATCTCATCCGATCCGCGGAAACAGCATAGCGTTGAAAAGAGGACAAAGTTACTTTTCAAAACATATATGTAATATATAAAGATCGGATAAAAATGCATAGATGGGTAAATAAGTGAGAAAAGTGCAAATAACGGGTTTTTTCAAAATATCTATTCTTAAGAAAAAAAAATGATTGCCATTTTCGGAATCTACGCCCCAAAATACATAAAAAAAAGTCTATTAGAAACCAGATCTCGAGATGAGGCCCAAATTTGTAAACTAGTGTAGTTGATCGGGATTATTTTTAGAATAGAATTCGATATTAATTCTGAACTGAACTGATCATATACATATGTATTTACAATCGCTTGCCTTGGGTTTCTACAGAGATGTAAAAAGTACTCCTTCTGACTTGGCGCCGATCTACAGGTTCCACATAATATATAACGATGAGCCCGGGTATCTGTTTAATTTCAAAGAATATTCCACGTATAGAAAATAAAAGACTTAAAAGTAATAAAAAACAAAATGCACAAAAATTTACATAGTCTGAGATTTGAACCCTAGTCCTTAGCAGCACGCTCTAACGTCTTCATCATTAACTTATTTTTTTATTTTAAACAATTTACTTCCAAAGAGATTAGAAGAGCTGGTTCTATATAAATGCACTATTTATCGACAATATGATTTCAAGTTTGTCTGATTTCACCTTCATAATCATCAATATCTGTGATTTACGGTGGAGGACCCTAAACCTGTAAAATTTACATTTTCTGACTTAATACCATTTTTCTCCGAGGTACGGATATATATATATATATATATATATATATATATATATATATATATATATATATATATATTTCGTTACGTTGGTCGCAGTCACACATGATTAAAAATTTATTTTAATTGAGATGTGACTGCGACTTATAAATAATAGAGGTCTAGCTACTAAGTCTTGTTTGCCAATTTTAAAGTGCAGTTGAAGCCGTAGTTGGACTTTAGTTTTTTAACTTTAATTTTATTTCACTTTATTTTTTTATATGCTATCAGAAAATGCGCGGCCCCCGCGCCGCTTTATATATTCTAACGCCTCGCAAACCACTCCCCGCCAATCACCGATTTAGGTAATACTTTCTTTGTTCTTGTATAGAGAATGATCGCCAATTATCACAATTGGTGCCTCTTGGTTTGCCGACAAAGAACCATCGTCGTTTTTGGCGAGTTTGGGAAATTTGGCATCATAACTTGCAATTTGCCGTGTACTGCCAATCATTTTGGAACAGAGTATAGTCATCGCAACACCTTATGGGGTATGGGGTGGGAGAAGAACTTCAGCCGATTCAAGGCAACGATTGCAACTGGACCTACAATTTAAAGTGGATTCCGAATCACTAACATTTTCTCTGCTATTGCCATGGTCTTTTTATCGTAATTTGTTGTCAGCAGAAACCAACCACGGGTGGCCGTCGGGGGATTTGAACCTGTGACCTCCGAATTTGTACGCCGACACATTATCATTTACTCCACCGACTTCTTTATGCTATATTAAGGTAATATTTTTCGACGGTTAAATAATCCAGATCCTATCACGACATTAGTAGTTTATTAAAAGGCGTCGGCTTTAAAAAATAAAGGTGTCCAGCATGAATTTGCCTGACTCTTTTTAAGTTTTCCAGGTGATATTTTAGAGTTTTCCCTGACTACCAAAGGCATTTTACAGTAATATAAACCTAATTTACCTGAATAATATCTACCTATGATGAAAAACTGAATTGCAAATCAAACGAAAAAAAAATCCGTCGAAATTAGTATTAAGTGCATTTCTACTACATCGAAAGTACTCTCACTAAATAGATCGACTATGAATATGTAAGGTGACATGGTGTTATCTTTCAACGCATAACATTGTTTTTTATCAGTGTTGTGCGTGTAGATTACATCGTGTACTCTACACGATAATTTACGTGTAATCTACACGCAATCTACATCTGCACGTAAAGTAAAAACATAATTTTGATTTTTAACAAGATTTCATGAAAAGGTATTAACGTTTATATAGCCCATAATTTTTACTTTATTAATTAGTATTCGTTTGTAACATTTGAGTCTGCTAGTCTTAGGGTAAAGTATATATGTAACAATTTTTTTGAATGTTCAAAAGACAATCTATTCCTTGTTGGTGAGTGAACGTATGCCCAATTGGAAAAGGACAGTTCAGCCGATTAAGCTGAAATTTGCAGAAGTTTAATGGCTAATTTAGATAAAGCTGGATGGTGAAATTCAGCCATGCTCCAAAATACAATAGATTTTTCAACATTTTTCTCTACTAATTTTGGAAAAACAGGCCCTGATTTTTTTCAAAAATGATGCCAGTCTTCAATACCGTTGGTATCTAGATGGTAGAAAAGAAAATCGTTTATGATGTCTTGTTGTTCAATAGTCAGAAACGCATTGTCATGTGAATAATGAAGGTAATATGCCACTGAAGAGTACACATTTAAAGCCATTTCCGTTTGTTTCTTTTTAAATTGTCCTTGAATTTTTCTGGTAATTCTAATTTTAGCCACAATAATGCTGAATTTGCGATAAAAACAGAAGAGTTCTGGGAGAAATTGACAACAGAAATTGATACTGGATCGAGAAGCTTAATTGAGTCCGTAACCTCCTTCATGAATTTATCATCAAATAAGAATAGTGAGACACTTTGTTTAATTTTTCTGAGACTAGGATCGGCTGCTATTTGCTTCATAATTTCTTTGTTTTGAATGAGAGAAGAAAAAGAATTACGGTAGAAACACCATCTCTCTGTAAAGACTCGCTGCTGAATGCATCATCATGTTTACGCAGTCGTAATTCGCAATTTCTATAATCTACACCAATACTCTACATAATACATACTCTACACGTCGATGTAGATTATTGATTTACACGTGTAGACGCACAACCCTGTTTTTTATTACATATTTATGCTGGTTATCAATACAAAAAGCACAATGCGATAAACCAAAACACTGATATTACTCAATGGGCCCCTAATTATGTTACCTTTATCCCTTAATCAACTGACGCAACCCCTTCTTGTTATGTATCAATGAATAAACTTCTGATTTACGCCTAGTTCGGCGAGAGATTCTGGAATAATTATGTTTATGTTTAATCCGAAATATATATATATATACATACATATATATCTGTATATCTGTCTAGTTCCCGTAACCGTTATGGGGCATGTGATGCGAGTAGCACTTCACCGGATTCGAGACAATAATTGCATGTGACGGTTTTTATCGTAATCTATTGTCAGGAGAAAAAACTATGGGTCGCTGCCGGTGGAATTCGATCTTGGGACTACCGGGTTGGAAGGCCGACACGTTATCACCTACTCCACCAACGACCGAAATGTATATGTAACAGATAATACACTCAAACACTCAAAAAACTGCACTGCACTGCATAGAAATTTAGAGCTCGTGTGTTTCCATCCGTCAATTCACATTCACTGCACTGCATCGTTTAGGCTAATTTCTAAAAACACTACGCACTGCATCAGTTGACATTTGTTTGAAAATAGCATAACGGGCAAGAGCAATTTAAATTTGGCTAAAAATTTGGTGATTTAAACCTGAACTCCAAAATGTTATAACTTTATATCAATTGATATATTTTTTCGTTATTTTTAGTAACAAATTAATTTGACATTAATTTTCAAAACACTGCACTGTTTTCAATGTGCTTTACAATGCAAACACTGCTTCGGCACTGCACTACATCGCAATGTGTTTCTGGCTATAGAGTAAACATAAGTGTGATCATTTTAAAGCGACACTGAAGAAGCAAGACTTGGGTAGGTAAATTTTACAATGATTCTATTATTTAAATAATGATGCACAAAACAGCTTAATATAATGATGCGCTTTGCTATTTCTTGCAGATGTCAGATCCACCTTCACCACCATTTCTTTTCATCGGCGTTAGCTCTGTGTCGTCCTCTTATAAATGTGTACATAAATTCTGTCGCCATCATGAAGCGATGGCGAGTATATTTATGGTATGCTAAAACTTTCATATGTAATTTTTATTTTTTATTCAATTTATTTCGTCTTCATCTAAAAATATTTTGAAAACATAACTGCTTTTTGCACGTGACGAGTATACTCGTCAATACACAAAATACTGTCACTGCTCCATGAGGAGTATACTCGTCAATAACTAACTGGTTAAAGATTAAGTTAAATTCATTTCACTCTTCGTCAACGTAGCCTTTGATGAAGATCCAAGACGTTTCTGATAAAGAAAAGTAAAATGCCTTTAGCTCTACATCAACATAATCCTGGCTGTTTCTATTGACGAAGAACTTTATCAGAAACGTCGATCATGTTTTTTTTTTCTTTAGTTACTGGACGCCTTCAATTAAAACTGAAGACTAGTTGTTAATACAACTGAATTTATTAAATACTGATCTACATAGACAGTTAAGAGGTCGTCTAAATCGAGATCCTACATAGTTCATCTTTCTCTTCAAAATAACATATACACGACCCTCCTTGAACAATTTAAGAAGAAAATCTAAAGCATGTTCATGGAGTTTCGCGGAGTTTGAATTATCTTTACAAAAATTGAAAAGTGAAAGGAAATGTTGAATCAAATAATTTAGAGAATTATCATTAAGAAACAAGTAAAAACTAAATTTTAAAATATCTTGATACTTCGTGTGACCTATTCCAAACTCAATTAGCATCATTAGGCAATAGGTTGCAAAATTATAAACTACGTTCTATCAGTTTCAAATATTTTCATGCATGTAGTTAAATTATTATTCTTATATGCATTTAACTTTTAACATTTCAATTACGTTTCAAAGTATCTGATGAAAATTTTCCCATCTTTCCATAAAAAATACCAACAGCATTTCTGACAAGCGAATGAATTAAAGGTGCTTAAAATACCGCCAGCGTTAAGACATTTCAATATGATGTCCAGTCACCTGTGAGTAAATCACTATATAGTCAAAGATCCTTTAGATGGTCGTAAAGAACTTTTACAATAATTCTACAAAGCAAGAATACGTTAAATTGAGCCATGCGTAAAGGTACAAGGCCAGATCGTGGCTTGGTACTAAATTCTTCTTCGACTGAATTCTGTTTTGATAGCTTGCCAAGATCTTAAAGGGATTATCAGATCATAGGGAGAGATTTACGGGTAGTTCAAGGCTAATATTGACAGATCTATGATAAGGTGACCAGGAGGTCAGACACTGTTAATGTATGAAAGATGTGTCCCGTCGTAAATTTCGGTGGAGAGAAATGAGTTAGTGCAAATTACATTTTCGATTTTAATTGGATTACTTACACTTTGCCAGTCCTCTGGCTCCTCTTTTTTTATTTCTTTCACCTTTTTCACTTCTTCGGCCTTTTTAAGTTGCTCGTGTGCACTTTGATATAAATTGCAGGGCTTTATTTGTACAAATTGCATCGGATTGACTGATGGTTTTGGAGGTGCTGGACGTGTTACTCTCGCCCTTTGAATATATGGTGCTGGATCATATGAGGCTGTGGACTGAAAAAAGAAAGATTATTAAAGGGGTAAAATAAATATACTCAAATGAAAAATACAAAGGTTTTAGAGAACTACGCCAATTAGCAAATTAGGTGCGATAAATAATGTAGAGTGGTTGTCCAACATAAATAGGATTCAATTAAACTTCCCTTAAGTGGGCTAGTGGGGCTTAACAATTCCGATATTGGCTTGCGTTTAGTCCTTTATAATATGAAGTAAAATGTGTGTTTATCAATACAGTAATACAACTGGAACATTGCAAATTTACAAAAACTGTAATAGAAATTCACTAGACTCAAGTGATATTTACAAGCAAAAAAAATCCAAAAATTTTTACACGACCGACGTTTCTAATTAAGAAAAATTAAACTCCTTTGGCTCTTCCTCAATAGCAACACCAAAGGCTTAACTTTTCTTTAGCTGCTGGATCGGTGTTTAGTTTTGTTGGATTCACATCTAGTTTTGCGCTTTCTCGTGAAGGCGTCCAGCAGCTAAAGAAAAATTAGACCTTTGGTGCTGCAATTGAGGAAGAGCCAAAGGAATTTAACTTTTCTTAATAAGAAACGCCGGTCGTGTAAAGTAATATTGATTTTTCTTTTTTTCTTCAGTTTAACAAGTGTTGTTTTTACTTTTTTGGAACATTGCATTTATTTTATATTTCTTAATAAATTCAGTAACATTTGGTTGATGTCATTCATTTGTTGACAGTACGAGTTATTTAGCGTACAGTGTGCGTGAATTGCAACTATAGTGTATTACTACGGAAATGTTTTCATTGCCGGGATTTCAATTTTGGTACTTAACAAGATACATTTCAATCAATTAAGTCCAGCAATAATATTAAAATTGTTGCAGTATGAGATTTAAATCCCTAAAATAAAAACACTAAATTTAAGTAAAGTTGCAATACGTGGAAATTTTTCTGTTTGAACTTTATTACATAAAATAAATAAAAAAGTTCCGAAACGAGCAACATTTTAAGTTATTAAAATATCATTTCTATCAAAGCAAAATATTTCGTACTAAAACTTTTAATTCCTCTTTTTTCGTTCCTTTCTGCTCGTTCCTGCCTCCTACTTAATATTTAAAAACTTGATTTATTCGATTATTTTGAAATCTTTAGCAGTTCAACTTTTTTTAGGATAATGCCAAAGCTCAGGGGATCCTGTGATGCTAAGCACAGCCTTAGCAGGAAAGAAATTAAGAGGGTTAGGGAAATAATAATAAAACAGAAGATGGTAAACTGTCCCACATTATTTCTGTTCTGCTTAGGAAAGAATCCCGAAATTTATTGGTACGACCGAATTTGACCTGTAAAGTGTAGGAGTGAGAGCGATTTGAAGATCTTGCATCGTTTGTTGTGATGTGTCTATCAGACTAACAATTTCTTTAGAATATTTGTCCGTATAAATAGAGATAAAAGTCGGAGAGGTAACTGATATCCGTCAATGTTCCAGAGAGCCAATTATCTCAGAGATTGTGGAATATGCAATAAGTTCGATAGTCTTTTTTTGAAAATTGTCTAACGCGGTCAGTGCGGTATGTCCAGCGCCTGTATAAATATGGGAATTATATCCGAGATTAGGCCTTATGTGGACCTTGTAGCGCCAAGTCTCAAGCACTTTAACACATTTTTACCGATTGCAAATATATGGGTCCAACAAAGTTTGCTGGATGTCTCAGTACCCAATATATTTTGAAAGGGCGAATTGGGTATATTCGCTCCGTCAACCGGTTGATGGCTCGGGTTTTTTAAGGAATATTAAACAGCGTTAAGCATTGAGTTAAAATCGTAGAAATGTCGTTGTTTAGTGATCCAAACATGCATTTTCGGTTGGTTTATGTAGAGTTATCACGAGAATTCATTACAGAATCAAACAAGAAATAAGTTTGGTGAATGAACTGAACCCCGAGATAGACCGAAATTTATTTCTTAGGGATCAAATGTAACTCGTTGACTTAATCTTATTAGCTGAGATTGTGTGGTAAGCCATCAAAAAGAACAAAAATAATAACAATACTAATTGTCTACCACACTTACTTTTTTTTAAAAGAACACATGTACCACGAAGGCCCTTAAGGGGGAAGTACATGAAGACGTTTTCAAAAATCGATTTTTTTTATTGTCTTAATCGATAAGTATATGCTCTAAGAATATAATTCCAAAATTACAAAAGCCTATCTCGAAAATTGTGAAAGATATGCCACTTGAAAGTGGTCTGCGCCGATCCGGCCCAGCGCGCCTGGGATCGAGGATCTCTGCTGCGCGCGTGATTCCTCTTACCGGATTTTTTTCTGCTCTGGAATTTAGAGTGATGAATGCGACTTTGTTAAAGATTTTTCTCAACGTTTTCAGTCCAAATACCGATTTTTCTGAGAATACCCCTCCCCTCTTACCTATTAGCGACCGACTTCGGTAAGTTATTTTTTCCTTCACCGCAAACTTTAAACGGCGTTTTCTCAAAACCATGTTTTTCAAATTTGCGTAAAAGATTACAAAAAAACTAGTGAACCGATTTTCTTCATGCAGCATTCATTTTAAAGGGCATAAAAAACTACTCTAGATAGACTACGGACATAGCAAAAAAATCATTTTAAGACCATTTTTGACGCGAAAATAATCAAAATTTTTGCAGAAAAAGCCAACTTTTTTTTCTCATGCCCGATTTTTATAGTCAATGTTCGAATTTCGAAAAGATCGTAGTCTATCTAGAATAAACAACCCCCTCGAGTGTAAAAATGTTTGGTTTTTTGATTTCAGATGAAAATTGCGGCCAGGAGAATTTACGCCGATTTCGATGTCAGCCGCGACACGAGTTACGAAACCCACCAAAAGTTGATTAATTTTTTATTTTTCAAAATGTAAAAAATGTTTTTTCTCTTCTCAAAACATTGCCCTAAATACATATAATATCGATTTCATGTGGACCTTTTTCATTTTCCCAAAAATAAATCCCAAAAAAATTCCTTTTTTTTCGGCCTCTTCATGTACTTCCCCCGTTAATGCAACGGCCTGCACAGCGGCGAGTAGTAAAGCTCCGTGTGGTGATTAAAGCCCGCATTGTTTTTATTTTTCAGAGCTCGGTAAATTTCAAGTGACTTAAGCAAGTTCAATTTCTTGCCCTTGTCACAAATATGCAAAATTTCTGGAGTAGATTCAGGGATGTGTTTATTTTCGAAGAGATGCTTGGCACAATTAGATATAAAATTATTGTTTTTTACGGTACTGAAGTGTTCATTTCGCCTTTCTTTCCTGTTTGCCCAATATATACTCCCCCACAAGTTGCACATTTCAAGTATAAACCCCGCTTTTATTTATTTCTTCCGTTGTGTTTTTAGTACCAGGCAATGAACTATCATGTTTCTTATCGTTCTAAAACCTACGTTAATACTTCGTTTGTTCAAATTTCTAGCAATTTCTTCTGATATTTTTCCGCAATATGGTATGCTAGCCCATGCTTTATCTATTTGTTCGCTTTTTCTCATGCTAGTTATTTCTATCATAAATTTGTCGTTTTATTTCCTCTTAATAAATCCATCAATGAAGTCTTTATTGTACCCTATGTACCTTTATTGTAGCTATGCTTTTAATAATTCTGATTTCCATTTATCTACAATTATAATCCATTGGGGTGAATATTGCTCTATGTGTCATATTATCGAAAGTAGACTAAGTGTGTCAATGACTTTTTATGGATAACTATTTCTGTAAAAGATACATTTCTGTAAATTTTAAATTTGTATCTATCGTAGTGTTTGCTTATAGTTAGATCTAGGAAATTTACTTGATTATCCTTTTCTATTTCCATTGTAAATTGAATTTTGGAGTTTAATGAATTTATGAATTAAAAAAAAATGTTAAGTTGTCTCATACTACCCGTCCCCAGACATAACACATCATCAACATATCTATACCAAAACTTGACGTTATCTAAAATTCTATCTTTTTTATTAAACATTTTTTCCTCTAAGTTGTTCATACATATATACATAGTATATATAGCCAAACCATAATTTTCTTTAAAAAAACTGTTGATTTAAAACAAAATAATTTTTTTAAAACAAGGTCAAGAAGGCTTAAAAACTCTGTTTGTTGGTTTGGGTTCAGATGCGAATTTTTGATGACTGGACATTTGTAAATAAAATATATTTTATATCTAAGAACGCAAAATTAGTGTCATTTGATGTGATAAACTGTTAGAAACTCTCCTGTTGACCGGCCAGCGCGGAAACCGTACTTGTAATCGTTAATTAAATGGTTATTTTTAAATATTACATCAACTGAGAGTTGATGAGTGATTTAACATCTTTAGATATGACTGAAGTAAGGCAATTGGTCTGAAGGGGTCGCATGCCTTTCGTTTTTTAGGTATCGGCTGAACACCAGCACGTTGCACACAGAAATACCTTTGTGGAGTATGACAGGTGGAAAAGTTTGCGCAGAGAGAGAGGCCAACAGGCGGGAAACCGTCAGTAACTATAAACACGTCAAATTTAGAATGTACTTTAAAATGTTTCCGCGTGCGAAATCGTGGATTGCGATAGAGATGAAAGAGGCTGCGATGAAGGTGGCAAGTAGGTATTAGCAGCAACCAGATTTTTTCCAAGAAACCAGTACACTTAATAATACACCTGAAGTGGTTTAGATGATTTTTGTTGTTGCCAATACGTTAATCCATGACTAACAAGAGAAAAAAATGTCCACCTAGAGTGGGAGTGGGCAAAGGGAGGAGTCTAACTTCATAACAATAGTCAAATTTGACGATCCTTTTTTAAGTGAAATTTCTTTAAAATCAGGTTAGGAAAATTTTTAAAATGTTAAATAATGAAGAAGAAAAAAGAAAAATCTAAAGATACGGGATACGGATGCGCACGTTCGAAAAAAGATAGCCGGAACCTGTGAATGCGAACGGTCTTAAAAATATCCTGAAACCCGAGGAGTTAATTTACTTTCGTGATACAAACGTAAACACTTTTTAAAAGAAAAAAAACGAAAATCCTTGAGTTTAAATTTAATTTCAAAACCAAGATTTATTAAAAAATTCAAAACTGTTTGTTCAAAACTTGAGCGGATTACGAAATTTTAAAAATATCTCAACTTAATCGGCATTCCTGATAAAGAAAAACTTGAGGAAGAAGCAAAAGAATTTTACTTCTCTTTATCAAAAACCCTGATCATGTTAAGAAATTTCTTACGAAACCAACATAAGGCGCGTTCGAGAATTCAATCAGCTGGAACAAACAGAGTGAACAACAAGCTGTAAGTTCAAGATATGCGCGTTTGGACATTATTCGCGAATTTTTCTGTAAATAAAAATACACACTTTTATGAAATATTGCAAATAATATATTTAAAAATTCATAATTAGATTGCCGTTTGCTCCGTTTGCGGCAACCGATTGAATAGTCAAATGCGCCCATATCGTAAATGTACCTTTCCTTTGTAAAACAAAATCAAGCAAAGCCAAGTCAAAATGTTAACAAACATAAGGAGTTTCATTTCAAACGCGTGGACTGTTTGAATTGCCGCACAAGTTTTTATTTAACTCTAACGATATATCAAAGATAATTTATATGTACGTTTTACTTAAAAATTAATTTTCGCTGCTAGGCGACAACAAAATAGTTTCTTCGAGACTCTAAGCAGTATGAAAAAAGTAAACACTTTGCACTTGTACGCACGCAACAAAATTATATAACAGTACACAGTAAAAATGTTGTTTAACAAATCCCTAGAAAAACCCAAACATTAACATAAATAATTAACTTAGAAAAATTACATCGAAAATGTCTTACATTTTCTGGCGTTCCGGATCCCGTACCCCTTGAGGATTTATTTATTTGTAGTTGTGTTGAATAATAAAAAGGTTTTTAGGACACATTACTTCCATTAGTGTTGCTTTTTCAGCATTCATAATTTCATATTCTATATCAGAAAAATTCCTTAGTTTCACTTTCTTTAGTTATTTACATATATACAAGATTTATCAAAAGCTGATTGCTATCATAAGAATTAATAAAACTATAAATACAGAAAATACTGTTTGCCTAATAAATCAAGTAAAGCATTTAAGCAGGAAAAACAAGTAAAATGTATTAAAATTAATAATGAACAAAAATAAAAAGAATAACAAATAATCACTGGAAAATATATAAATTGATAAGACAATAATTAAGTAAAGATAATGACAAAGTAACTCCAATTAGACCGATCTCTTGGCTGAGTCCTCGTAAGATGGATGTCGACATAATCAAAATGGTGACACATTATAATAGGCTCGTGTATACCAGCTATGGTGTGGTGATAAGAAATAAGGAAAAGGCTATGATTACCTAAGATGCGAGGTGGAACAAATAAACTCAAACAAACATTTTAAGGGATTCAATAACACTCTGTAAACAATTAACAGAAAGAGTCGTGTTGTTTGTCGTGTTGTACAACATCGGGGTCATCAAAATGCTGACCATCTTTTAATGAAACCTAAGGTTACGTTAGCTTTATTTAATACGCATCTATGAAATCCTCGAATGAAAAGTAAGTTCAACATAACACCTAAGTCCCTGTTTTGTCAAGATTTAATAATAAGTAATCATAAATGGCATAATTGAAATGCAATGAATTCTTTCAATGAGCTAACGGCATGATATATTGGATATTGACCAACCAAAACCATTTAGGTAAGGCGTCTTAGTTAGAATTTAAAAGAAAGCAGTCATTTTTTATCCTTCAGAAGGAAACGAACTTACTCTCGCTCTTGTAGGTGAAATCGTAAGCTCCGTAATATAGTCAAGAAAACTTCGTACAGGTTACCTTGCCGTTATTAAATTTGACAAATATGAACTCGAAAAAATAACAGCATAGGCTCTGAAACCAAATGTAACGCGCGATTTTATTACAGTCCATAAGAAAAATCAAGATATCTCGAGTTAGTAAAAATCGAAAATATATCACTGATGTAAAATGAAAAGTAAAGGTCCAAAGTGGCTCTCCAAAGGCACATTCGCAGAATTTTTTTCTTTTAATAGAGTGCACAACTAAATAAAGCACGCTGCGTACTGTGGGACAAAAAAAAATCGGAGCCAATTAACATAAAAGGGGCAAAACTCAATGAAAGAAAACTTATAAATTAGAATACTGGGATATTTTCATCGAATGATTTACTAAAATCTGGTAGTAGTGGATTTTCCCTTAAAAACACTATGCTGGAGGAGCGAGGGGCCCGGCACAGAACAGACTAAAAAACCTTATAAATGCAGCACAAAATAATAATATGGTGATAATATTGTAACGTGCACGAAGTAGGCCGCGAAAAGGGAAGTATTGTAAGTGTAATGCGCATGGGCCAGAAATCAAGGCACGGAAATGTCAAATGTCAAGGCCGATTCAAACTTATGGTGAATATGAGAGGAGAAAATGTTAACGGAAACATCTAAAACTAAGTGGAAGAAGTTTCTATAACTAAGATGAGTAGTATAAAAAGGGCTGAGTAGCAACCTGGTTAAAAAATATTAGCCAAATTGTAGATATGGTGCCAGGCGATAGCTTTGTCAAAAACATATTTGGATTGAAGATAAGTCGGTGGAATCTTAAATAAAATCATTAACACTGACGTGATTCTTTATATGGCTATGTACAACATTTTTAAAATTAATGGTTGATTTGAAAAAATGTCCTAAATTGGTATTATTTCAAACAAAAATGCCAAAATCCATGCAGAGCAGCTTTCCGAATCGCTAAAAAGTTTGAATCCAAATCACGCCAGATCGGAGCGATTTCTAGATCAATTCAGCCTGCAGCGTTATGGTAATAAAAAACCTCTCAGGAGCGAATCGATATCACACTTGAGAATACCGAATCGCTCCGGAGTAAATCGATATCAGACTTAAGAATAACGATCCGGAGCGGATGGGTGTAATGGGGATTTTACGTTTCCAAAGCGGCGCGTCAAGTGTAATGTCGATCCGCTCCGGAGTGGTTCGATATTACCAAAACAGTACAGGCTGACCGTTAATTTGGATGGATTCGGAACAATGAAATATGTAGCTTTTAAAACTGATTTTATCTTAAAAAATTAAAACAACAAAGCGTGCTGAATATTATAGAAAGGCTTGTGTAAAATTAAAATGTTCTGTTTGTTTCAAGGTAAAAAAAGGGTAGTCTCGATGGGCCTGACTGCATCAATCCTTTTATTTTATTTTAACTTCTTGCAAATAAAATTCACACTCCTTTATGGAGGACAATGTAGTTAAAGTTAATTGCAGCTTAAACTTATTGCTACTATTATATTATAGTACCTACCAACTTATTACAGATATAACTATAAGATATATATATTATTATTGTGCGATTTGAGTTTAGAACAAAATAAAACTTGTATTGTTTTTTGCTCTGCGGATAAGTTTAAAAAAACACAAAAATCGAAATGTTTTCACAGAATTTTTATTTCAGAAATATCATTTTGCGCCAAAATAGTCAACCGTGTAATGCGCATGTCCCAGGTGGCGAGAAATCAAGAAAAGGAAATGTCAAACGGGGAAAGTCAAGGACGACTCGAACCCATGGTGAATATGTGAGGTGAAAATATGTAAGGAAAATATCAAGAACTAAGTGACTGAACTTTCTAGAATTAAGCTAAGTAGTATAAATAGGGCTGAGCAGTAGCCCAGGTAGTTTAGTCGTGATTTAGACTGCGAAGTGTTTAAATATGATAATGCGAATAGTCGTCGACCCTGAAGAGCCCCATTTACGTTACAATATTTTTCATCGAACGCATAGTTTTTTTCTAGCTCCAAAGGGAAACTAGAGAGATAATATTATTTAATTGATTGGTTGAATTATTCTTTGCCATTTCCGGAACATTCAAATATCATTATATACTCAAAAAACAGTAAAAAATTTAAAATAGATCTTCCAATACTTTTCTGAAATGAAAACCTTTTTCAAAATTAATGTTAAATACTTTTTTTTAAGTTTTGAACGTTTTTATGCCAGATTTGGCAATTAAATTGAATGTACGTAGTGGCTAACGGATCCTACAGGATACAGTTAAAATAATTTTTTTATAACATAAGGAAAACCAAATTTTTGGTTTTTCTTATGTTTTAGTTATCATTATTTAATAGTGTAATAAACTAATCGTTATTTTACAGTCCTTTAAGAAAATTTGGCATTTTCTTGAATCGTATTATTCTTTAAATAACATTTCGGTATAGTCCCGTATTTTTTAATTATTGCATATAACAAAAATGCTTCGTCTTCTGTTCCAGCATTGCATGAATGCAGGTACGCCGCGCCGCAGAACAATTACTGTTTTTGTGCCAACATTTTTCATCAATTGCCACAAATTTCAATATTATAACTTGTCTTTATTGTTCATCATCAAAAAAGATTCCGAAATTGACATATTTTCAGTCTCGATAAGGGTACAGGTGCCAAACTAAAATTATGATAATGGGCAAAAATAAGTAAAAAAAATCCCCTTGGCATTGATTGCCTTGCCTTATTCCAAAACCTATGTATCGAAATCCCCATATTCAGATATCTCATGGTTACTCGGGCAATCAATCAATAAAGTCAGTCATCAAAAGTTCTTAAGAATACGAATTCTTGACTGAAGAAACACCTTAAATAAATTTTATATACTTTTAAGGACGATATGTACATCGAACAAAGATTTTGTATCCCCCTTGAAAACCTGGAACGTGACATTTTTGCAAAATATTCATAAACGTGCCTAACGGGCGGTTCTTATTGGAACGCGTTAAGTACTCGTGCCACGAAGAGTGAAAGAACTAATTAAGATCCATTCAGACGGCTTGTTTTGGCTGACTTCATGGCATCAATTGCCTCGTTTGATTTAAGTGGAATTTTTGTCTTTATATGTTCTCAAAATAGGCAAAGACATTGATCTTTCTTCAGCGAGGTCATACTCATAAAAATATCGCTTTCCTTTGTGCATGCGTATCAATAAAATTCAGCACCATTTACATCTTCCGGATTATGTTGATATTTATGTAAGATAAATAAATTTGATATATTTGTTGCTTTTTACGGGAACAAACAATATCTGATTTTAAAAATTTATCAGTCAGGAGCGATACCTGACTTCGTAACTCGTGGACCGATTAAGTTAATTATTTTTCTGTTATATATAAATTGTTTCCTGATTGGTATTATGATAACAATGTCGTACATAGATCGAATGTTTTGTAGTAATATGTTCTCTGATTGGTACCATATAAAATGCAACATCGAATTTTCCAGAATCTTTTTAGCTAAATTGAGGACCAGAAGACCATCATCAGGTTCCGGTATGCTGGTGGGTAGCATATATATTCCGTAGAATATATCCGGAACAACCCTGGAAGGAGTTCTCAATTAACCAGCCGCAGTGGCCGCAAATTATGACACCACTGGGGGGACGCGGTTGAAAACGCAGACTACTCCAAGATATTTAAATGGGTTTCCGATGTGGGAGCAATCTGGAGACTGCAAATAATATCCCCATTCTCCCAAACTTTCACTAGGAGCTCATTCATCCTGGACTTCTTCCTGACCACGGAAAAACAAAATGGATCATTGCATGGACAGTGCATCTGTGAGATGGAGTCCTCATTCTCTGACCACCTGGCTGTCAAACTCGTAATAGACTTAGGTGACATCCGTATCTCTCACCATCTATTAGCCTGTGCTAACGACTGGTCTACCTTTAATTGCCCCGAATTCAAAAAAGACATGGAATTTTTAATAGCTAACCCACAACCTTATCCCACCAACATTACGAACCAAGAAATATATGAGTGGATCGAAAAGTTTAATACTCACTTTTGAATTTCTTAACTGATGGAAACCTTTCATCACCATCGACGGAAGAAAATCTGAAACAATTGAGGTACGATAACTGGACCCTCACTGTACAACCTCTTCCTGTCGGACTTCCCGCACAACCACCCGGTAGGCTCAGAATCAATCGGCTCTAGGGCTATATTATATGCCGACGAAACTATTGTCTATGCCCACGACAAAATACCTCAAAATGACCTTGACAAAGTCAAATCACACTTAGAGGAAATCAATGACTACTATAAAACCTGGGGCATTAAAATAAACACCAACAAAACTGAACTGCTCTGCATGAGGAATGCGTACTACAAAGGCACTCAGGCATCGCCAGCAGAGCAAGGCATTTTAAACTCCGACTAGAGGACAGTCTTATAGCGGCTAAAAATGAAATTAAATACCTGGGCCTGATCATTAATAACCTTTTCTGAAGCTAAACCCACAAGGTAAATCTGCCCTCCAAAAAGCAGTAAAAGCATATGGAATACTCCTCCCATTACTCAAACACTAAAAAAAAATGAATGAATGAAAAATGAACGCCAAAACAAAGCTACTGATATATTATTAACAGCTGATCAGACCAACCATTACCTATGGTTTTGTAAACTGGTTCCACATATCTCCAACAACAGCTTAAAAGCTTGAGGTCTCTGAACGCAAAATACTGAGACACTGCACGGGGGACTATTTCCGCTCGAGAAACAGGAGATTCTCTTACAACTACATTTACTCTAAGGCCGGAATTACACCTCTCATCAAATACATACATTGAGAGTCCCAACCCTCTTCTGAGAGAAATATACGAAAGAGATATTTTCTCTGGCATTACTATTACCCCTCTCCTATAACCCTGGTAAACAGCACATCAGAAGAATGGCTGGAAAACACAAGTGACATGCCTAAATACTATAAATCGCTCTTTATTGGTAGACGGAACAGAAAATGACCGATACATTAAGATTAAACTGTGATTCCTTCGATAGACAAAAACGACAAGCAATACTTAATACAAGATAAGACTTACTGCAGGAACAACGCAATTTTTGTAATTTGACTAATTTTAAGTACAGATGTAGAAAACATTTTTCTCTTGTTAGAAGATAACATAGATCATAGTGATATGTTTGACCACTTAAGAGCAATGTGATATCATAGATGTATATTTAGTTACCTCTCATAAGTAGTAAGTGCTCTGCTCAAAACTACATCATTCTAACACTAATTCAGGTTAATGTGTAGGATTTTCATTCTCGATGTATAAGAACAAGTGAAGTAAGACCTATGAGTCAATGTATAAGCTAAACACACCGGTCGCAAGTGTGTACGAATGTATTTTCCTTGTTTTGTGTAAACTTTACCGCATAAGAACTATCTTAAGCTCGAATGTATGAAAACGTTTACTGTCAGGTGTACATTGGTCATGTAGTCGAATAAAGATAATCTTGAATCTTGAATCTTTTTGGAACGTGGTATAGTACTGTGTTGGGGTGTTAAAAAAAAAATACGATTTCTCAAGGAGCGAGACGACAAATACTAAAAGGAGACAACAACAAGAGAATTAATAGTACCACTTAGGCAATCCAAAGTAAAAACGTATTAGATTTGTTTCGTCGAGTTTCGAGAGAAACTCTGATTTGCAGAAAGTAATAATTGGAGTGCAAAACTTGTAAAAAATTGTTGGGTTTATATCGAACGTCGAATTTTTTCTTAAATATTAAATTAATAGCCAAACCCATACACTATAAAGTACGTGAAAAGAAATTGTTATCGCATAAGCCAAGCAACTCCACAAACGATAAATAATTTACGTAGGGATATATATTACATTTCTTTCTAGCAGTCGACTGCAATTGCATAATTCCGAACATTTTAAGAATAAATAATTTTTAAAATTTACCAAAGAACGAAATATTCTCATGTGGTATAATTATGTCCGCTATGCTATATACTTTTAAATATTTTTCTTTAAAGATCTCCTTAAAGGATTTAAATTAAGAACTCAATTCAATCCAATTCAATATTGCTTGTTGAAAAGAACTCTGGCAACTCTTAAATCAAATTAATAATTTTTTCAATTAAGAAAAAATCCCAACATCAGAAACGTCCGATTGTATTTACTTAAATTGCGGCTGTGAAAATGCAATTTGCATTGTTCCCACAAATCCCACCAAGCTGTGTTCTTGTAAATACTTCAAAATCACTTTCAATTTAAACGCGTTCGAACAGAAGCACTTAAAGAAAATTGAAGTGGTGAAGAAACTTGTCTTCCGCAGGAAACCTAGGAAAGAAAATTTCTCATGAAACGACCAGTTTTAGATGCAGTTGAGTAATGGAAGCGTTATTGATTGATTGCTGTAACAGAAGTTCTACAGCAGAACAATTCACTCTGTATCCGAGCCACGAATAACTGGAATTAGTAAACGTCATTCCTAAAAGTTGATGTCATTCTCTACAAAATATTTCGATTAGGTACTACGATGTGAAATCGAAATCGCAAGGTCAAATCGACCTCCAGAGGTGTGAAACGTGGTGGTTTGAGATGGGTGAGCATAACAAGATTTGATGACAGGAGAAGCACGCACTTTGGGGGCTTGACCCGGCATACCTTGAAGCCCAACAACTTTTGAATGCTATACAAAATTGAAAAGACTTCCACGCTGTCGAGTCTGTCAATTTACAGTACACAGATGTCTACCAAATCACCTGAAAAATAGGAGGGAGTATTATGCCGTGTGGAAGTTTTCCGCTTGGAATGTGTTTTTCTTTTCGAACTATTCAAATAACTCGTGGTGGACAGGAATTATGGTCCGTTGACTTTGAATAATGGAACGCTTCGATCGTTCTGGTCTAACCTCTAAGCAGAAAGCTTACTTTTTCTGAGTTTTGTAAAATCAATCGGGTGAAGTTTACACGAAATTTAAATTTTTATGGGCTGTGGCAGTGTAGGTGTGTTGCATAAAACGGCCGGGAGCATTTAAGGTAATACGAGCGAGATTGAACCGAATTCGTGCAAACTACCGATATCACTAGCACGTGCAATGCACTTTTAAGATTGATAAAGTACTCTATACATGGACGTTAGAGTGCTGCATGTCGCAGTTTTCACTTTCGCAGACATGAGCTCATTACTGCGAGCTTACTTTGATTTCGCAGAGATAAGTTACCGTTTTTGAATGGAATATTACAGGTCAAGCCACGATCTAAACAGGTGTATCTATCTGAGGCTACGGATAGTGATGCAGTTATGGACATGCACACAAGAGCACCCATGAGATTATATAAATTCAGATTTTCCAAGGAGATGACAAACTGCTCTGAGCTCTACCGAAACGTTTCTTTAGTACCGTCGAATTTATGCCCGTGTCACATTAGTTCAGTGTTTGAAGCCACTTAAGTTAGTTGCTGGGTTGGAACCTCTTTCTCGAATTACTGAGCAGACGAAGTGATTGGTGTGCCACTTACCTATAATAGCAAATTAAATGTTTCTTATAAAACGATAAATGTCACGACTCACGACATTTATTTCATACTTCAGAAGTCCTGCGCAATTACATTAAATTTAATTAGGGGAATGCTATTAAAATTTCAAAGTAAATATTGACAAGCACACTTTTGCCGATTTTTGTTCCGATTGGTGAGAGAGTATGTCTCTAAAAATTTGGAAAGGCGGAAATGCAACTTAAGCTAAATCCTAGTTCTGATTTCCGCGGCACTCTGGATGCATCCAAACAAATTTTCTCTCAAATAGTTAAATATAATAGTTTACCAAAAGTTGTGAGTACATACGAAAAAATAAGTTGACGTTAAAAATATTTGATTGTCAGAAGCCGAACACGATTTTAGAACGCGAGGAAAAATGAAAAGAAGAAAATGGCAGCTTATTTTTATGGAAAATAGCATCAAATTTAATTCAGCTAACTAAGTTTCCTATTCTTTTCTTTAAAAGAAAACTGTCTGAACCTGTTAAGTGCTGCTTCATTTATTTATGCCCAGAATTCTTCACATCACTTTCTTCAAAGCTACAGCTACATATCCTTAGAACAAAAATACACTTTACCTACAATGTAGCGATTTCAAAGACAGGCGCGCAAAAAGTGATATTTAAAACATTTCGAATAAAGTGAACACAAAATCTAGATCCTTTTGAAGCAAATTTTCAAAACGCTTAGTCGTAGAAATAAAAACAATTCTACTGTTCATTCATCACAAGTTAAATTCGCCTATAGAGTGACAAGGTAATGCTTAAATTGACAGTCTGGACAACAAAGTTTGGTTCAACAATGGGCGCAGCCAAATTTGACGTCAATCGAGCACCGACTACCAAGGCTCGATTCTCTAATATTTGCAGGCCAATGTTTAATTTACGAGACTGTGTTCTTTAGTCCCAAGCGTTCACCAACCCTTGGACAGCAATAATTCGTTTTCTAATTTTTGCACAAGCTTTATCTTCGCCTCAGATACTGTATTTAGGTTAGTAATGCACCGCCAGTGGGACTAAAACATCCACTTCGTAGAAACTTCATCTGGTAACGCTAAGCAGAGATTAATTGAACCAGTCGGAGCTATTGAGGAACCTGGTTAGGTTCTTTAGCTTGACGCTGGCGAACTCTTCTAGTTCATTAAGGAAGTGCTAGCCAAGGGTCTAAGATCTTCTCCTGACCTGTCCCGGGCATTCTTCAATACCAGGAGATCGTATATGGATGGTAACTGTGACCTGTGTAAGTTAAACCAGCCAGGGAATACATACCACTTCCTCAATTTAAAAACTTTAGATTTGGAAAGTTTCCGAGTTTCTGAAAGGCAAGGGTTTCATTACCTTTGGTTGTTAAGATGTAAACCTTTGAGTTAACTTGTCATTTATTACTGTAAAATGTAAAATTTAAGAAACAACTGTTATTATTTTTATTTTATTATTAACATGAGCTCTCTGAATTTGCGTGAGTTACTTAAGGTAACTTTCAAGATTCCCCCACCAAACTAAGATTCCGTAAGTCAGGTTGGGTCTCACTATCGATGTATACATCCAGTAAACTAAACGGGGCCAATTCCCTATTTCTTTCCTAGGGTTTTCTGGTAGGCATAAAATCCTATCTAAGCCTTCATTACGTGCTTCGTAATGTTGATGGTTTAATTTGGAATCCGGAATGATACCCAAATATTTCACTTGGGTCTTTATGGTTAAGGTGTTGCCCATAAGTTTGGGCAGTTCAAAAGTTCGATTCGTCTTTTCCTAGTGAACAGCACAGTTTCAGTCTTTCGGATATTGACTACTAAACCGCAATTATTTGCGTATTATCAATGGTACCTACTACCTCATGAAGCGCAGTCTCTACTGACTTCCCCTTCCTAACGAGTGTTGAGTATCGCTCTCTCTCTATCTCTCTCTCTCTCTCTGTCTCTTTAGTTTCCGTAATCCTTTGTGGGGCATGGGGCGGGAGAACAACCCCGGCCGATTCGATTTAAGGTGAATTCCGAACCACTGACATTTTCTCTGAAACCCCTATTGTCTTTTTATCGTAATCTGTTGTCAGCAGAAAACAATCACGGGTCGCCGTCCGTGGGAATTGAGCCTGGGCCCTCCGGATTGGTAGACCGGCACGTAATCACTTACTCCGACGACTGAAGCATCGCTAGCACCGCTGATAAGCAGGACAGCATTACCATTGTGTGCCCGTATCTCCCTGCCTTGGGGATGAAGATCACTTTGAGCTGTCGCCAAGCAAGGATGATATGGGCGTGTAGTACTCAACTTTAAAAAAAGAAGCTATCTGTTTCTGATGACTTGAAAAGCTCGAACAATTCGATGGCTCATATTATTTTGTGATATGGAACAATATTCGATAAATTTGCTTATTGCTGTGGAATTAACAGGAAAGTGCATATTTATGAACAATTTCAGTGTCTCTTTAATCGATTCTGTGAAAGAGCCATCACTACACATTAAAAAATGGTACATGGGGTTGCCTGCGAGAATTTTCCTGAGGCTGGCGGCTTCGTTTGTACCACCATTGGAATCACAGGATTCCCACCATGATGTATGTTTAGAATTCTTCTTCTCTTTCAGTAACTGCTGCCCTGTCCTCGGTTAGTCTGGTAGTTGTCGCCTTTTTGAAAAGCTTCCGTTAGTGATGTATCAGCAAACTTATAGTCTTATTCCGCCATACAGGATAAGACATTTTGATCGTTCTAAAGAAAAAAGTCTCAAGGATAAATAAAAGAACTCGACTTTTTAAAGTCTTAGGAATAAACGACTTTAGATTAACAAAAATGTGAAAAAAAGACAATTTTAAGGTTCGTAACAATATCGAGGAATTAGCCTTTTTTCCACTTACTTAAAGTTAATAAAAGAATTTATTCATTATAATTGTTTCTTTTTTAATTCTGTTATATTTAAATAGCAATTAATAAAATAATTCACATATTAGTCATGACCCATGTTTGAAAAGGTTTTAAAATCCGTCCTAGGTGACGTTACCTGTAAGAAACTATCTAAAAAACGAATCAAAACCGGTTAAAATCACCGCATAAAACCATTTAATGGGAGTCACTATTACCATGTGACTATCACAACAAAATGTGGCTGCCCTTGACTGCATACACTTTAAAAACTTAAGACATTAACTGACGCAAATAAAGTTGATGAACAGACATTTAATTTAATCTACTTTCACTTCCCATTCAAAATTTAAATAAAATTAAAATCTCGTTAAAAGTTCGACCATAGAGACATGACACTAGAATGAAACCTGCACACTAAAATAGTGACCTTAAATGCTTTACCTAAAGCGCCAGCTTACGTCACCCAATCCCTCAAAATATTCATCATGCAATTAATTGAGTGTGGTCAAGTGTATAATCAGTTGCCTAATTACATATCTGTAGACTTATCTAATTTCCTATTACCGTCTATTTAAAAATATTCAAAAAAGTTTACCAATTTATTTCCACAATTTTTCTCTGAGTTGCTGGTGTTACTTGGAGTGGGTGATGTAGTGCCACTTCCTGTCGGCATTTTGCGTACCTTTGTTTATTTATTATTTGTTAATTTACAAGAAAACTGCAATTTTTGTTATTTACAAGAAGATGAATAAGAAATGCTCATTAACAGTTCACTTTGAAAAACTTTTATAGCTCTTTTGAGGCTAAACTTTATAGCTCCATTTGCCTTTGCACCACTATCGCAAGAAGTGCTGTGTTGTGAGTGGATCTTGTACTGGTTTATGAAAGGTCTTTTTCCGTTGTTGCGGCAACATTCTTATTGTGACCAAGACTATCTGAAAAAAAGGAAATTGACAATTAGTTAAAGTAAAACCAAAGGAATCAAATCTAAATATAAATTCAGCAGCACATACATATATGGAAGGGTACGTCAATTTTGAGCACTCTTAAAATAAATTTGTACATTTAGTGTACATACCTTTATGACTGCTAATGATTTCTGTGTTTTTGTAATTTAAAGAGAAAAAATACAAAGAACAGCCGAACGCATTTAATTAATTGTGGGTTTTACATTACTTATTACCCAACTACAGCAAAAAAAGGTTTATGAGTTTAACAGTCTATTTATGTATGTTTGTGGGTGTGAATGTTCCTCTGTTCCTTCGTAGCACCTAACTACTTATCAGATTTGGACAAATGAGGTATCATTGAATTTGGATTTATGCTGGCTGGTGGCGGGGTTGCGGTCTGTTCCCTCGTAACTCTTAAATCATTTATCAGATTTAGACAAATGAGGTATCATTGAATTTGTATTTATCCTCCTTCGCGTAACAAAGGGTATATGGCGAGAAGCGCAGCGCCGGTGGGGCGGGACGGCGCGTATCGGGGGCCGATATATTGCTGAATTAGAGATACCAAGGGCTCTAAATACAACTTAATTTTCATTCATGCCTTTTATTATGATACCAGTTTGAACGAAATTAGAGAAAACCTCAAAATGTTTTGAATAAAAAATAAAGTTAAAAAACCGAAACCCAACTACCGCTTCAATTGCCCTTTTAAAAGTTGTAAACAAGACTTAGTTGCTGGACCTCTATTTGATTTAAGGAAATGCAGTCGACTTCTAAATGGCTTTTATACATCCAAAAGTGTAAATTAAACATTTGGCTATAATTTTATGTAGTTCTGAGTGATAGAATTACGATTGAATGTCTTTTCAATTTCCGTAACCCGTAGTGGGGCATGAGGAGGGAAATTAATATTGCCCGATTCGATGACAACGACTGCAGTTTAAGGTGGATTCCACAACACCAACACTACTCTGCAACTCCCATGGCATGTTACAGGCTAAACATTTTTGTGACGCTGGCATACTGGCTAAAGAAAGCATTCTTGCAGATGAAATTGCAATTATTGCAATAAGAATACAATGCGCCTATGTAGTGTACAAGGTTTCAGTTCGAGTTCAGTGTACCTACGCTTTTCAAGTTTCGTAAAATTTGTTTGATCACGGGTAAATAACAACAGTAATGGCTACACTTGCAAAATGTCAAATTTGGGCACCGAATAATGTAATTATCGTTTTTTGTATCTATTAAGATATAACGCAGTCACTGATGGACAAAAAAACGAACTTATCTTACATAAAATGTAACTTATTTTTCGTTCTCAATATTGCATGCCCTTTTATATTTGAATTGCTTGTTTTTTTCCAAATTAGGTATATTTCATTACATTTACATTTGTCGCACATTGGAATATCGTAATATATTTTATTTTGACATAGTTTAATTATTTTATCAATTCTTAAAATAGTAAAAAACATTTTTTATATGTATAGTTTCAGAAACAGGATTAACCTATTATATATTAGATTTATTGTTAAACTTTCTCCACCCACAAATTTAGAAAACCTTTATGAATTAAAAGTTTTACAATTGTACCTGACCCCTTCTACTTGCAGAAAAGAATTTGCAGAAGAAAAAGGCGTAGCTCAATTCTAAATTGCCAAAGACAAATGTTTCTATTGCCTTGTCTCATTGAAATTTTCGGTACACTTTTCTCTATTAACTTAATTGGAAGAAAACACTCCTGAACATAGCTACATAAACCAAGGTATCCATTATATGGTAAAGTCTCAATATTGAGGAGCTATCTATTCGACTAATGGAAAGTCTGTATGCAGAAAGGCCAATGACTCTGTCCTGTACTCGTATCTAAAAGAGGAAAACTTCTTGATTGACGTGAAGCAAATACAGAAGGGTGGGACACTATTCTAAAATTTACATAGTCAACGAGCTATTTACTTCCTAAAATTTACGTAGACCACAGACTCGCTGCGACGTACTCATCCCTCTGTCAACTGTCCGACTGAAAAACCAGTTGATTTCAAATATATCAAAATTTAATACTTGTCAGCTCTATATTATTAAAAAAATTTGTTCAACATCAAAAAGTACCCCAATGGCAAGAAAAGTTCACCTTCATCGAAAAGAGTCATTTATTGTTTAGTTTATTGTTTTATTCTTTTGCGATATTCAGCCCATACTATAGGGCGGAAAAGAAGAAAACAATGTGAATAAACCACACATGAGAAAAAAGCCAAACAATATGGCTGAACAAGTACTACATAGATTAGAACCCGCAAACAACTGGGCCCCAACAAATTGGGCGACGCGCAATACATGCAGAAGGTTTGTAAAAAAAATAAGTTACCCAAATCAATAAATCATGGTAACAATCAATCCATTGCAATTTACCCTATGAAAGAAATTAATTCTTGTCTTAACTTAAAAATTCGATTTTTAAGTACGCTACTTTGTGACCTGAAAAATGACATTAAAGAAGCTGATCGTCCCCTTTCCGTGTTAAGAACATTACAGCAAAAAACCGATTTTACATTTTGAGGTTGTTTTTTTTCATAACAGAAGTACGTAATAGTATTACCCACTAATAACTGCAATTTTGAAAAAAAAAATTTTGTTGCGAGGTCAACGCAGAAAGGGGACGGGATGGTAAGGGCGAAGCTGAAGTATAGGCTGGTTTCAGTATGACTCGAGTTGCACTAAATACTCTCGCTGAGATATGGCGGAATAACAAGACCTCCAAGTGCATATTTTTAAATCGAATTTAAAATCTGTTATGTTGTACGCCTGTCCAACATGGAAAGTGACCTGTCAAAAAACATCTAGCTACACGCCTTTGTCAATCGGCACACAGTGAAACAAAATATTGTGCGGCGATCATTATTCGATTTTTGTCATGTAACAAATTGAAAAATTTTGATGTAATTCAATAGTAAACCAATCTTACCGCAATATTGTTTTTTTTCTTTTAATATTTGCTTTTCGTCCTGTGTTCGACGATTAAAGTCAGCAAAAAGTTTTCAAAGTTCATTTCCGATTTTTTCCGGCTCCAAACTCAATCCTGAAAATTTTTGTTTTCAACCGACTTAAAAAAAACGAGACTTGTATTTTTTTATTTATAAATTTTTTGTTTGTTTTGTATATACCTTTTAAATTATTTACATCGCTTACTATATGGTAGCAGTTTTTATTAAGGGGCTATATCCACCTAGATAGCTCGAACAAATTAATTTTTTTCTTGTATATTGTTATAGTGTATATAGACCTAAGAATAACTCTTGAAAATTTTATACCGATATATCTTAAATTCTGGGAAGTCCAAAATGTTTTACCACGGGTTACAGCTCACTTTGCATTGCAGTAGCATTTTATCTCAGATTGAACGCGTTTTTCTCAAAACAGGTTTTTCAAAACGGTGACCATCATAGCTCGAGAAACGATCGACAGATTCTTTTGAAATGTGGCACACTCACGATATAAGCCGTTGGTAATAAATTGACGCAATTATCAAAAATAATCAAAATTGTTTAAACAAAATTACCATTATAACTGAGTTTTTCGACGAAAATCTGATGTGATAGAAAAAAACCAACACCAAAAAAAATATTATTATTAAAAAGGATACTTATAAGCTTAAATTCGCAAGCCTGTGTAATGGATCATGGTACCTAACGTGTCATACAAATATTGGTGTATTTACTGTTTTTTTTTTTTTGCGATGTGGCCTAATCGTAGGGGACAATATGTATATATATTACTATACATGATCGATATTCAACTAAATTCTTGTCCAACTTCGGTTTCAGATACACGAATTTCAAGAAAGAGGAATTACTCTCAATCCAAAAACTCAAAAAAATTCAAACACACTGGGGTGCCCAGGGAAACCCTGTTTCAAATTCCCATAGAGCTAAGTAATGTATTATGTATTTTCTAAAATATATGATCCGAAAAAATATATATATGAATTAATTTGATTTAATCGTGTTAGATTTTATTTGATTAGATTTGTTCACTCGTTTACATATGATCCAATAAGATCATACTTTATACAATTTGATCTAACAATAAGTACTTGTTAGTCTAATTTTGCGCAAAAACTAATACGAACTGGCCAAACCAAGAATTAAAGTCAAATTGTTTTTGGTTCTCAGAAGAAAGCAAGATAAAACACCCAAATGGCAAGAGTGTAACTGGTCAAATAAAGCAATACAGGAAAAAACTTCGTATCTCATGAACCAACGGTGATAATTAAAATATTTTTTTTGTGAAGAGGTTTAGAATAATAAAAAAAGAGGGGTTGAGAATAATAAAAATAAACAATTTATGGAATTACTTATCCTGGTAATTACTTTTCAGTCAAATGGTATTTCTTAAATTTTGAAACCCTTGACGAGTTTTGGTCGTAAGTGATTATACATATGTATTCTTTTGGCTGTAAATCTTTTATATCTGTCAGACATGGCTACAAATATTACGCTTAACATGAAAATGTCAACCTTACATCGAACACGCCGTTCTCTAATTTGAATAAATGCCCATTTTATTGAAATTATTTGGCCCGGAACTGTCAGTTAGGACCACTTCATGAAAATTTAATCTGATTTTTAAAGAAACGTAGAGCGGCCAAGTATGAATTGAAAAGAAGTCTAAAATGTTTCTGTTGCTAAATTTCAATTTTGATTAAAACTTTATTTAAGCACATCGAGGATGTGTAAACACTAAATTTCTACGCGATACAAAGCTATTAATAATTCGGCGTATATACTTAAGTTACGATGTTAACGACTTTCCAGACAGGTTTATATTGCGATAACATAATATCTCTGTAAAATTCAAATTATGCTTTATTTCTTGCTGCTGCGGCAACTTCTTTGGTCGTTCGTTCAGTTCGCAGACCAGAGTAGATTGATTTGTATCTCGTGACTTATTAGATAACCGAAACCGATTCAATGAATGAGTAGCGTAGTGACTAGTTAGTACCGCAGGCCGACAACCCACGTTAATTCCGCTACAGTTTAGTCTACCTTTAAAGATCTGTTCGTATCTGAAGAGAAAGTTTTCAACAATCATGTGTTGCTTCGATATTGCAGCACCTACCGGCATCACAATGGCCTTTAGTGTTAAAAGATTTTCCGGAAAAATTACCTTGCAGTGGCAATAAAAATGAAATGAAAAATAACATGAATAACATTTTATAGGACGTACCTACTCGGGAATTTTCTACTTTTCAAAGAAAATAGAAAGGAAATCGACAAATAAGGAAATTTTGGGTTTCCAATTGATCTCTTCACTGTTCGCTTAACAGCAGCCGTAAGATCACTACGTTGAAACAAAGTTTCCGTTATTGAAAATAAATATCAATAAAAAATTATTATTACCTTTTTATGAGATATTATACATATTTAGTATAAACTCTTTTAGAGTTATTCATACCACAGTGCGACAAATTTCAACTTATTGTTTCAAGTATAGATTTTTCTTTCTGGATTACAACACGATCTAAACTCTTCAAAATAACCTCTAGCATGTCAGACTCAACAATCTCACCACAATTATCAGCCCAATCGAAAAATTAATTTTTTACAAGGGTAATGTTAGCAGCAACCCAACCGGGCACCTGATGTTCATTCACAGATTAGTCAAACTCGTGTTGTTCATAAAACCAATAGCCTACTCTGGCATTATCCAAATGCTGACTGGGCTGGACTTAATAAATATCATAGCGCCAAATATATTTGGAATATCCGAAAGTTGCTTTTATTTCGGCTGTCAATTTATTTGTCGTGAAATCTTGTACCAGGATTTTAACCCAATTTCCCAAGTCAGAAATGTGGAAGAGTTACATAACTCTCGGGACGACAGATGCTTCCGGCCTCAAATGTGAAAAATCAAAGATGCTGGACGATTGTAAAATATGTTAGGAATGGCGACATAAAAATGAGTTTGCAGGAGTTTTGTTGTGTGCAGAAGATGAATTTAACGTTGAGTACTTTGTTCCTAGGGCACAATAATGAAAAGAATTGAATTTATCTTTTTAGACGAAGTATCGATGGTGCACGTAAGAGATGCTATGCATGGTGGACCCTCGGTTAAAACATCTTAAAAACAGCGATAAAGTTTTTCGAGGCCTAAGTGAGTTATTCTGTGGTGATACAATTACCCCAGAGGAAGTTTTTGATCAGCCAACAAGACTAGTTCCAGCAACCCATTTGTCGCGAAAGTTTTGTTAATATACTGAAAGTAAGAGTAGTTGAGCTTACCACCGATCACTTTTCGGAACTCATGCGCAAAGTCTAAGTGTTGCATAAAAATTTAGTAGGTACAGAGAGAATGCAATAGGCTTTTATTTTAAAATTATCACTAAGTGTCTATGCTAAGTATCCAAAACTTTCTTTTTTGACTTTGCGTATTAGTTCCGAGTAATGTTCGGTGACAAGCTCAGCTACTCTCAGGGCGTTTAGTATATTAACAAAATTGTCGCAACCTTTAGGTAGGTCTCCTTCCGAGTGTGGCTAAGAAAAGCTTTATTATAAGTACAAAGTTCAGAATAAACAAGATATTTAGCATATATTTGAAAGAGTAAAAATTATTTTTAACTTTGTAGTTCTTCAAAGTAAATAAAAGCTTGTTCTCTCGTCAAAACCGTAAAGCCTAATTTTATCATTAATAATCGGAATATATATCCTAGTTAATTGGACAACGCCAACCTGCTTGCTGCTAATGTTGCAGCCTTTATCATCTCCATCGCAGTGCACTAGCAGACAAAAGCAGCTACATTTCTGCACGCGGGAAGTCTTGTCACCTGTTATACTCAAAAATATTTTTCATCAGCATGGAAACATGCAAATGTTCAGTCGATAACTATAAACGGATAGGCATGGGACCCCACTTACTATAGACCAATTGCACTTACTTCGGTCCTGCCTTAAGTTTTTGAATCACTTAATTCTCAGTTGATGAAATACCTAGAAAATAAGCATCCACCATACAATTTCAAAAGTTCGAAACCGTCGCTCTCAATATTTCAGAAGTTAATAGAGTCTAGCTTGCTGCTCTTTTAGGCAAACTTCAAACATTTGGTCTGTATTGGATAGAAAGTTTTTTGTCAGGATGTCAGGCTTTTTACCCCCCCTGAAACAAGGATAAAAGAATAGTGTATACTAAAAAAGTGGTTTCTAAAAGTTCGCGAAGAATTACAGCATTGACATGCTTTGACATGGACATCAGCATGACGAGACGTAAGTATTTTTTGAACTTACCATAATCCGAGTAAAGTGTTGCGAGTGTGAGTGGGGGTGATTACATATCAAACGTTTTATTGAAATGACTTGAAATTGGTGAAGTATTTTCGGAGTTTAGCAAACACGCATGTCATAGCCTTGTTTGAAGATAACTCTAAGTACAGAGTTTTACTTTGACGGTGGTTGATTTCCTCTCTGACATTACTTGGTTAACATATTTAAAAATACAACACTTTAAGTGAGTTCTCTTTCTTTAACAAACAATAATAAAAGATATCTACAAACTTGCAATCATCCCCAAAGTTGATCTGATTACTTTGATAATGGTTGAAAATTTGTAAAAAATATTCTTATTATATTATCATTCTGGAAAGCCGAGTCGATTCAAATGGCTGTCAATATGGAAAGGAACATAAGGAAAAGTCTCGAAAATCGATTTTTGATGGCATAAAATTCTTTATTCTTCGTCTTTTTATCTCAACTTAAGGCGGATACAGACTTGAAACGGATGCGCTGAGAATTTGGGAGTACGAAAACTGAAGTGTAGACGATCTTTCGCCACAATTTAGTGTGTAGCGGTCTCTATATGAAAGATAATGATTCACTAGTAAATAAGCGTTCTATTTTAAAATCCGATCGAAATTAATTCGGGTCTTAAAATCTGCAATTGCTCCAAAAATCTAATGTAATATTGCGGTAAATTAGAAAAGTTATCACAGTTTCCTTTGACATCCATATTTTTTCCTATATCAACTTAACATAATTCAATATAAAAACATCGATATAACTGCTATTTATTCAGTTCAACTTTCTAATAGGCTTTCACATAGTCAATACAAAAAACAAAAGAAAACATTTGGTTAAAGGCAGTATTCTACTTTGAAACTTTGAAAAAATCGATTTTTTTTACATTTTTCGAAAGTAAATATATTCAAGAATATTCTCTCAAAATTTTAAAAAGATTCAAGCAGTCTAAGTATACTTGTCCGCCCCTCAAACGTAACTATTAGCTCATTGATTCGACGCGGTGACCCACTCGCTGACTTTGAACGCGTTTATCTCAAAACTACTTTTTTACAAATTTTAACAATAATCCTAGTTCAGCCGGTTGCTACAGGTGTGCAGAATACCTGTAGCAACCGGCTGAACTAGGATTATTTAAAAATTTTGATTTTTACAATTTTTTTATGGCAAAAAGCTGTGAAAAACAACAATTTTTTATTTTTCTTCCTTTTTTCGCCGCCATTTTGTTATTTTTGCATGTACATCAAAAATCCTAGTTCAGCCGGTTGCTAGTAATATATTGAATCTAAAAATTTAAAAAAAAAATTTTACAACAGCGCAGACCCAGCTACTAATCGAAGCGTTGTATTCAAATGGTGTTTTTGTGCGTTAAAAGTGCATAAAATACATAATAAACATTTTCTTAATATATTTCAATAGTGTATTTATTAAGCCTAATAAACTCTACATCAATATCTTCATTCGTAATCTCATAAAAGTAGCCTTTTTTCAAACGCTCAAAGTAGAATACTGCCTTAATGTACAAAAAAAAGTTATTGCGACCATTTATTTTGACAAAATTATTAAATAACTTTACTATCACCTTAAATCTCGTATTTCCCCCGTTGGATACCATAACTTTTCCAGTCGTCTAGGCATTCTATTTAAATTCTTGATTTGAGTTAATCATAAAGATACTCAATGATATTGAGGTCGGCGGCCATTTCAAAACATCTTTAGAACGTTCACGCATATTTCTATTTTATCTCGTTGCACTAAAAAGTTGTTATGAATTAATTTATTTCGAGCAACGTGTACAACACAATTCAACATTTTTATATCGTATGACTGGTGCATCTTTTCTGGACGTCTAACAATTGGTCTAATCCCATTGTATGGTATGCAACCTCAAGTTATTATATTGCCGTCATTGGAGTGACGCGATGATTTAGTTACTTGCTGCTTCATCTTATCTTTCGGATAGGAATAGTTAAATTTCTTCCCATAGATACCGTCTAAGGAATACATGGTCTCATCAGTCAATAGGATATTTCTCCAAAATTCTGCCGATTTATAAATAACATCGCTCAAAAGGGATTTGAACTACAAGGAGGACGAGGAATTTGACGACCGCGCAAGACATGGGAAGATCCGTTTAGAAGGCAGGTATCCAAATCAAGAAATCGTGGCAACAGTTGTATATGTTGGCGCAGAACAGAACCAGTTGGAGATTCGGTGTAGTAGACGACCTATGCCCCTTAAGAAAGAGAGAGAAAAAGAGAAAATCCAATGGACTTTAAGTGGAATTTGTTGTTAGCAGAAAGCAATCATAGCTCGCTGGCTGACTCATGTGTGGAGAGCCAGTAAAAAATCTCCTGCACCACTGAAGATTTTATAGTTATTCGTTTCATTCATTCAAAACTAAGTACTAAATAGACCATTTTATACATATATACGTTTATTGTATGTACCTCAGTCAATCAATGTTTCTTTAGGATTAACGAAAAGCATATACATATATACACACTTCGATTGTTTTTTAAAGTCAGGAAAATTAGTCATCAATCATGTTAACAACTATTTATTGGCTTAATATTTAGTTAAGATTTTTAAATAGCTTGAATTTCAATAAGATGTCATATAATCAGTACTCGAGAGTTTCCACAAAAACCCTTTAGCAATAATTTTTATCCAATATGTGTATTGATCCAATGAAACTCCTATATCGGGTTGAACAATACGTAAAATTTACTCCTTGTAAGGCTTGTAACGTCTTTCAAACTCAACTAAGAATAAAATTTATCACAGCCACCCGTGCTTGGGTGCTTTTTGTGGTAGTTCTCTTATCGTGGGGAATCGCGAAATGTCTCATTGTTACTTGGCATATGGATATAAACATGTTGGAGATATGCCAGGCGGCTAGCTAGCATTGACTTTATCTTTCTGGTTGAGTACTATTTGCAGTTTAGAAACTTTTACGGAAAAGGTAAAATTCGTGAAAGGGAAAAACATCAAAACTAGACAAAAGTGGACAAATACACGCATAGCTTCTGGCATGCCCCTTTCTCACAACTCTGAACTGCTCCAACAGTCCACAATTAAACGAAAACAATTGGGTCGTGGTAAAAGTAAAATCCATCGCGGATACCCTTTTTCGGACAATCAGGTTATCGGGCAATATGTAACCATAACGCCATAAGAGCAAGGCGGTTCACGTAGGAACGGCTTCAATTAACTTTACCAGCCTTGTTCGTACACTGACGCCGTTGTATGTACACCAGATGGTCAGAGACTTGACAACTTCTCGAGTTCGTAATTTTCTTGACAATTTTGCAGATTATACTGCTGTTATTCGATTGGTGTTACGTTTCACCCAGTTCAGGTTTCCCTGAGCCTGAAAAAATGCTGTTGTGACAACTGCACGGGGCAAATCTGAGTAATCAAGAACCATCTAATCTCCGAGGTTGGGCTGTTCTAAACAGGCAACATATTTAGCTTCCATCTTACCTTCACTGTCGAATTAAGTTTAAGTGCCAGCGTTCAAATAAGTGAATGAAAGTGCTGTTTTCATTGATGAGAAATTTCCGGCGCCTCGTCTTATTTAATATGTATAGAGTCTTGCTCGAAAGGAATTAAAGCGATCAAATGATCAGCCACTCATAAATCAGAAATAAAGGAAATCAGCTTGGTTTTGTAGAAATTTAGCTGATTGCGTTTGCGTTCCGTAGAGTTCATGTAAAAACATTCCAGCATAGAAAAGCGATATGAAATCACGGGACGTCTGTTTCATTTCTAAATATGCTGGAACGTAGAGAATTTCGCAAGGCTGTCGGTTAAATTATACTTAATTGTCTATATGACCAGGGGCACTCTAATTGGGCTCATCTCAGTGACAGTTCACGGGGATCAGTCTTATTTAATATGATGATTACGCTTACCTGACCAAGTTCTAAACCATTTTTTTCTACTAATCGTCGTTCGTAGATGAAATATATAACAATTACCATCGCTTGTTAAAGAAAGAATGGCGCAATAGGAATTTAAGAGCTTTGTAGTAGATCCACAAGGTCAAGAAATGAGACTGGTTTTTAGAAGAAGAAAAATGCACGCAGAGTAATTGCCTCTGGCTTAGTAGATGTTATTAAGTACACTAAAAAGAAAAATACTTGTAGGCTTGAAATAAGGCTCGATTAAGGTGGACAATTCTTCAGACTTAAAAATAATTCTTCTACACAATTTTGGTTTTAAGGAAAATATGTCATAAAATCTCGGTTTTAAAGTAATAAAAGTGCTTTTTCTAAAACACTTTTATTTAGTATACTTGCGTACGTGTTTTATAGGTTTTTAATCTAATTGCATTATCGAAAATGGAATTTAATGAATTGCTTTGAATTTATACACTAATTTATTACGAAAACACTGACTTGGACTGAATGTTGTTTGAAAGGCGATGTTCTTTAGTCAAATAGTAATACATACAATAAGTATATTGTGGCAAAAATTCCTTTGTAAAATAATATATATGAGGATTTAAAGCGTCAATTCGAGTTCTAACTGTTCTCCAGGATAAATAAAAAAAGTAAACAATCCCACTATAAACAGCAGGCAAGTGAAAATTAGCAGACAGTACTCGGAAACTATGCAGCATAATTACAAATGATATAACGATGGTTCAGGAAATTCGAAAAAAAAAACAATTATAACCTAGAAGACGAACTTCCTATCGGCAAACCTTCGGCCTTTGACGACCATGTTCTGCACCAAATTGAAACTCGCTCAAGTTCCCATAATCACATGGGCGTATAGAATAACTTCACCTTCACCTCGAGACATTAACCTCAAGTGTACCTAAAAGGCAAGGCTAAAATTTAAAGTGGATTCCGAACCACCGGCTTAATCTGCAACCCCCAATATCCTGTTTTTGTCGTAGTCTATTGCCAGCAGAAAAGAACCATGGATCGCCGCCTGTGGTGTTAGAACCTGGGAGCTTCGGGATGGAAAACCGACACGTTATCACTTACGCCAGCAAAAAACTTGAAAATCTAAGCTTAGCTTCTATTTTATTCGATTATATAAATTGCAAGATATAAAACACTAATTGTTTGCTTTATTGACATTATGATGTTTTTTGCCATCAATTTGGAGACTGCAGTTACCGCAGTATCATCTTAAGTAGTTTCACTGGATTTCCGTCTATCCCTGAGGCCTTACCATGGTCCATCGACTTAATTGCGTTGAACAGCCGGCGGGTGTTCAGGATCGTGTGAAGAGGTAATCAACGGTCTAAAGGTATTGCTTGGGACTTCAACAATATATTCTCTCCACCTCCATAGTTGTTATTCTTCCGTGACAAGAAGGGATCCATTTGTATATCTTACGGAATGTTTGGTTGTAAAAGTCTTTTCTGCAGATTTTTGGCAATCTTGTGTTTAAGATCTGACGTGCGGAAATGAGTTGGGTGATAGATTTCACCTAGGCAAACAAAACATTGAATGGGGGGGAGGGGGCAATGTCTATCTACCATTGCAGGTACAGTCACTTCCAAAAGTGATAAACATGTTTTCAAATTACCAAAAATTCCGCATTTTCCTAAATTTTCTCCTCTTTTTTATTTTTCTTAGATAGATCTCCACTGTCATTGCGGTAGGCAAAATGTGTCTACCACACTAATGCTATAAATGCAAAAATGAGTCTGTCTCTTTATATCTGTGTGTTACGTCTTTGCGTTTAAACTACAAGGCCGATTTTGATGAAGGACATCATCATAAATTCATTCGCCATGCTCCAAAATGGCGGACTTTTCTTTTATGCTGGGCCCCCTTGATATAAGTATCAAATGAAAGGTAGTGGTGAGTAGAACTCAACACAACTTAAGCAAGGTTTATCCAGAATTTCAAGACAATATGAAGAATAAAGAATGGTTGTGATAAACACTTAATTTTGGCACCGACTAATGAAAATTTACAACAAATAAATGTAAAAAATATAGAAGAAGACTTTGTACATATTCTGACATATTCTGTAGATTTCCTTAATTCCTTAGAATTGTTAAGGGTATCTTCCCATACCTTGAGGTTAAAAGTCAGAGTACCCACAATGCAATGACACATGGTTACAAATAACACACCTCGGGCGAAACACCATGCAAGTTACTGTTGTGACTGGAATAGCCAGATAAATTAGTGTTCTAATTCAGGCATACCGATAAAGCCGACGGATTTGCTATTGCTATTCGGTGACGTATAGTAACAAATTTAAATAGCGCAGTTTTACCAACCTTCACAATTCCCCGAACAAAATAGCAAAAAAAAATTATAAGTTTTGGCGGCCGCCGTTATATCTGCCTTTTCGTTCGGGAATTTGTGATGCGGGATTTTATGCTTCGGGATTTGGTAATTCCGGATTTTGTCATTCGGGAATTCATAATTTGGGATTGTGCCGTAATAACTGTGAACTGATTCGCTTTGTTAATATCAATACATTAGTGGTTGAAATAATATAAAACCAAAAAACACAAATAAATTATAATATTATATATATATATATATATATAAACATAAAAAAAAAATATATATATATTATAACCATACACATGATGTAATATACATACATATAAATAGAAGTAATGAGTTTTGCTTACTTTTGAAGACCAGGGGCTGGATGGATAAGAAATGGCTAAAATTCTGTTTATAGCATAGAAAAGTTCATTTTTAGTTTACCAATCATAAAAGCGAAGCCTTCACATTTTGGTAGGCCAATTTACTTTCGATATACGAAAAGACAAACAAAGCACATTATGTATACTATAGCTCGTATACAACTGGTATCGCTTGGACTTTAGGTAAGTGAGCGTCGTTTTCAATTATTTCTACATGACACTCCCTTGCTATCACCCCACCCTTATAGGTGCTGCATTGAGAGTATCAATATTTACCTCAGAGACCTAGAAAAGTATGGTGGCGTAAAATCTAAAGTATAATCTAAATAACATATTTCAAAGATATCATTTTTCTACGTTTAATGCTGAACCCAAAGAACGTAATCTATATAATAAGAATTTAATCGGGAAATTTTTGAGACAAATCTCATAGTTGTAGATATACGTTGTCGCGGACTTCTTAGTAGAATTATTTAGGACGAACAATATTTTGTCATACAGCGTTTTCACATATCACAAACAGTTTAACCAGCGCCTGTTAAGATCAACTCATCGACGATTGCTTTCTTTTCCTATTTCATCGATATGAATATATTCTTCGTCATAGGTTTAATTTAGGTACATATAACATTCATTAATAATACATCTATAGTAAACCTTCCTCCTGAATCAATCTATCTAATCGTGACTACTGGAACAAAATCCGTTCACTAGTTATGGAGAAAATCGCGCACAGACAGATATACAAAAATACGGTGGCTTACTTTGTTTCATAATATGTAGTTATATAAATGGGATTAAGAATCAATTTTTAAAGTTCAATAAAAATACCATCAAATTCAATTGAAATTTTAAACTTTTTACTTGTCAATTGGTAATGGCGTTAAAGAGAGTTCACCATTGTAGCGTTGTTTATTTTACAAAGGCAGACAAATATTTACAAGGAGTATTCTTATTTGAATATTTATTCACTGGTACTCTTGTTCAAGAGCATTAAACTTTGCGCTTAATTAAATCTTTCCCAAAAACGGAAATAAAGAAAAATTTTATTGTAAATTTTAAACTTTTTACTTGTCAATTGGTAATGGCGTTAAAGAGAGTTCACCATTGTAGCGTTGTTTATTTTGCAAAGGCAGACAAATATTTAGAAGGAGTATTCTTATTTGAATATTTATTCACTGGTACTCTAGTTCAAGAGCATTAAACTGTGGGCTTAATTAAATCTTTCCCAAAAATTGAAATAAAATGTTTTATCTCAAATTGCACACTATTATATCATTTCTTCACTCGTAAATTAATTTAAATTTTTCAGCAAAAAATTGAGATTAAAACATCACTTATTTATAAACTTACAACTGCTTGCAAATACTCAGCCTAGCACATTCCAAAAAACGAAAGATTAACTTTATGCTATATTCACTTTGCTATCATACGTGTGTGTATTCACGTAAAAGATAAGAGTATTGTAAACGCATAAAAGTTTATTTCGAATGTTGTTCACCCAGCTTCACACAGCTCAGTTCAATAAAGCGGAAATAGTCATGGTTTTCGGTCACACTGCTTGAATTTGCGCTAATTATACATAAAAAAATTTAAACTTAAATAGCAAACAATATCCGGAAACTCATATTCAGACCACATCAGTAATGCCAACATACGAAAAAATTTTATCCGCTGCTTCATTAATTAAAACCGATCAGCAGCCAGATTACCGTGAATAACCGATGCGTTTGCTAGCCAAGTCAAGATCAATGGCAGATATGATGTCAGAGCCTGCGCGCTTAGAATATTTAAAGTTGATCGGCTGTTCGTCTGTTTGTTTAGTTTGCGCTAATTTTAGCATCTGGAGAGAGCTGTGAATTCGAATTAGCTGTGAAGACTATATATAAACCTTGGCTTGTGTTTTGTTAGAAAAGCAAAACAAAATGGAAAACTCAAAAACCATCTCAATGCAGACGGCCTGGAAAATGAAACTGACTCGTACAGTTGTTTCGATATTAGGCTGACGTGGTCCCACCTAGTGCTCAGTTTGTTAGAGATCTATAGTATCACATTCCATCATCATCATCGTTGTCATCAATGTCAGATCTCGTTATAGTTGTCCCTGCCATTTGAAATGCAAATTTCAAAATAAAATGCATTCACGATAATTGCACGACAAATAACCGCCGATAGGATGAGACATCAAGGAAAGAGAGAAATGCTAATTGAGCAGCATTGTGCTATGTATCTGCACCAGCCTGAGCCTGAACAAGTAAGAAATCGCGCCAAGTTCTTCCATCGAGCCGACCATGCGATAAGCAGCGAAGAACAATCTTGACAAGATATCTGTGCTGGGCATCTAGGTACTTCTTATTTTTGTTTACTAGAAAACTCTTAGAAGAATTTCAGCCTCGCCTCGATGTGCAATAAAAGTTTACACAATATTAGCAACGCCAGTATTGACATAGAAATTCCTTCAAGTTTGAATGCATTACGGCATCGGTCTAGATCTATGTTCGTATTCCTTTGATATTTGCTGAACGATCAAAACAATTAAAATTCACGGGCACAGTTCACTCGCTGTACCGATCGCGAATCGAGTGATCAGTGATTTAAAGTAGCAGTGATTAATCTTCCTTAATGCATTTAATATTTATACAACCGCGTAGTAGACTGTGGGAACTGGAGATCTTTTTCCAGCAATTTCTTACCTTCGATAAACTGTGTCGGTACTGACAAGACTCGTAGTGCCCGCCATGGGAAACTGCGCCGATGGTCGAAGAAATGCTTCAAATATCAATTAAATTAGCGTCTGGCATTTTTCGATATACATAGCTGTATTAAGTGGCTTTCAACGAATTTGCTATTACTCAGGTAATGCGTAACAGAATGTGGAATTTTATAACTTCTCATAACTTACGTCAAAGATCAGCTAAAACCAGTCAATTTGTTGATTCCTAATTTAGTAAATAGACTAACGTTTGCCATATTTGTAAAAAAAACGCAATGTTAGATAAGTAGCTAACGTATATATATTATATTTGAAAAATGACAGCTTTCCGTAAGAAATTTTCAAAACTACTAACACTTTTTAATTTTTTATATAGTGAATTTTCCAAAACATATTATTGGCTATTAGAGTATTTTCTTTACGCGCGTTTGCTGATTTAATCAATAATCGGCAAAGTGTATTAGGTCGCAAGAGAAGTACTTTTGAATTTTACTTTCGGTCACCGTTTTGATTACGAGAAAACAACTCAAAGAGATTTGTTAAAATTTTAAATACAGCGTGTTTCTGTTGGATAGGGCAATGTTAAAGGTGAAAGATTGTATAGGAAATTACAGGGTGATTAATAAATTTCGACATTTGAGGGTTCGTAACCCATTTACTTTAAATATTTTTACTGGTGCGAATTGGTGCCAAATAAAATAGTTTAAAAAAATATTTGAACCGACTAAGCGCTAAAAAGCATAAAATAAGTTTTCATTTTATATCTTTTACGACATTTTTAAGTCGGTGCAAATTAAACAAACCAAAAAACTACAACAAAGGTATTTAATCGACCTTCCTTATGATCCCGTGAGCTGCAACGTTCAGGTAGGTTATATAGTATCTTCAATTGTGATTGGGTAGTTGTTTTGTTTGTTTAATTTGCACCTACTTCAAAAAGTCGTAATAGATATAAAATTAAAAATTATTTTATGCTTTTTAGCGCTTTTTGTGAAGTCGGTTCAGCTTTTTTTTAACTATTTAATTTTTCACTTTTTAGTGTCCTCATATATACGACTCGAAGAATGCTGCTCGTACGAACAAAGCAATTTCAAAAGTCCCAGAGGTAGAACACTCTAAAGAATGGAAGCAGAATTGTCAAAATCTTACAACATGTTACGAAATTAGTCACGGTCACCCTTTCATACCCTCACCTTCTCAACAAGGCCCTAGTAGTGCACCGGCGTACTCTATACAGCAAGAGAGAATTATTGTAGTCAGCGAATCATCGTAGGCACTCTAGGTACAAAAGTGTTATTATTTATCAATCCGGAAACGTATTCTGTACACAGAATCAAAATCGGTCTGTGCCCTATGAAGCTAGGCGCCGCCCCTCCTCCAACTCTCATCACAAGCCACTATTTTTGTCAGAATAAAAATAGATAATATATGCATTCAGAATAATCTAAATCAGTCCACGTATTACAAAGTTAGGTTACCCCTTCCCCCACCCGAATCCTAAGTCTACATTCTTCCATATATTAGCAATGGGCGATCATACCGTATACAACAAAAAAGAATCTTCCAGATGTGTGTATTAATTAATTTGATAACGCCCCCTTCGCACACCACCCCACCTTATAAATTTTTGTCACCGTACTATATTCTACACATCAAAAGAAGAATCATCAAAATCGGTCCACACGTTACGGAATTAGCTTTCCCTCCCCCACCACTCCCTCATAGGACCAAATTCTTTTTGTTATTAGCAATGGGGTATCATACTCTATGCAACCAAAAAGGAATTATCCAAATCGGTCCACGCATTACGAAGTTAGGTTTCACTCCTTACCCCCACCCCAACAGCACTAAAAATTCTTTGACATTATACCAATCGGGGAACATACACTACCCAACAAAGTAAAAGTCATCCAAATCGGAGCACGCTTTACGAAGTTAGACTCCCCACCCCACCCGAGGACACAATTTTTTTCATTGCTAGCAAGTGATCCCCATTGCTACTCTATACAACAGAAAAAATCATCCAAATCGATCCACGTGTTACGAAGTTAAGTTTCACTCCCACCCCCACTGCACCAGATTTTTTTTACGTGAAACCAATCGGTGAACATACTCTAGCTAACAGAAAAAGAATCATCAAAAGTCCACGCGTTACGAAATAAAAAGCCTGTCGAACTTAGAACCTCTTTGTTTTTGAGAAGTCGGTTAATAAAAGGAAACAAAATAATTGTTCAAACGATGTCACACACCTTTGGTACAGTATCATTCAAAAGTTCTAAACTGTCAAATAAATTTTCCCAAAATTTGTCAAACCTCTACCCTAACTAAATTCACTACAATTCTAGACAGTAATGAAATTCATATAAAGGGAAAATCATAGGAAGGTATCTTTATCTATAAATAGGGCTAATAGGTAAAAAAACTTTCCAGAATTCCTTTGAAAGATTCCCAGTTGCGCTACTAAGCGTATGATTCTTAAATCAAGTTGACTTTTACTTAATTCGATCATTTATTTACCGTAGTAGTACCAAGTTGTGTATATTTGTGTTTGCGATTCTTTCATATTATGGACACGGGATCGGTTTCTAATAACACGTCTATCCGCAACACGTCTGATAGAAAATTGAGATTCTCGTACAGACTCAAAATCACGTTCCTCAACGAAATAGTACACTTAAATAGAACCGCCACTTACTATCGCTATGGAATTCCAATCTGTGAAATCCGTCCAGGCGGTCGCAACTGTTAGAATTTTAATCAACAAAGACCTGTCAATGGCTGCTCAAAGAAATCGGCAACAGTTGGACACTATTAAGAATGCTCTAAACAAAGTGAACAAAGATAAGCTAATAAAGATTAGAGATAATAGAATTTATATTAATAAATATTTGCTTACCATCAAGAAGTGTAAGCTTATTTTCGGGAATAATAATTACATATTATAGCATTTACAAGCAACATTTGTGGAACGAATTATGAAAATGTGAATTATGATAAAGTTGTATCGATGAGTAGAAGTCCAAATACCTGTAAAAATAAACAAATGCTAAAAATAAAATCGGATAAGGCAATAAGATTTTACGTCCATCCGTTTTTGATTTATTTTTACATGAAACGTTTGTTGCTGAAAACTGTTTTGAAAAATATAATGCGTATTTTGAGGGCTTTCGCCTGCATTGGATTTCAGCTTTAAGATCTTCAGTAGAGGTAAAGGGAGGTAGCGCTTATGGCATTAAAAGGTTATTTGAGGCTTATTTTGATTATGTTAATAATAGAATAAATAATGATTATGTTAATAATAGAAAAAATAAATAAAATATCAAATTTTCCGTTGTGCATGAATTAAAATGAATGGGATAGGGTAGGGTAGTGATTTTGATGCCTGTATTGATGACTTGAATGAGATTCATGAAGAAAATAAATTCCAAACTATTAAGTTTAAATTAAGCCGGTGTTCTAAAGATTTGAAAGTAAATAATAAAAGAATAAGTTCCTTGAAGTTTATTTCAGATTTAGGCTTGGTTAAACCGAATTTTCGAATAAGCAAAAATAGTTCGACCATGAATCCTGGGTGGCACAAACACCATCTTTCAAACTACTCAATCTATTCCGAAAGTCGAATTGTTCAACTTACAGTCAATTGCGTATAAGGACAAGTAGCGAATATAAAGGAATTTGTTAAAGGAAAACAATAGAGTATATGCAAGATATTTCTGTTCGATTGAATAGAATAAAAGATAACAAAGAATGGTTGTCTTTAGCAAAGGAACTTAAAGGATAAAAAGATAATTGCTGATTCCGGTATTACGATTGGAAATTTCCAAGCATATTATTGAGATAAAATTAACCCTCAGAGAGAGCTAATCTATACTAATACTATACACAGAGGCGAATATTTGTGTTTCGGAACTTGAGAATATAATTTCTGAAAGTGAACTCTTCAGTATTCTAAGCAAAATGAAAAACAACGAAGCATCAGACCCAGATAGAATAACAAGTGAATTTTTAATAAAAGCACCACCCAACTTTAAAACGAAACCAGATGCAGTATATAACAATATGCGTTAGCATGGCTTTGGTCGCAAGGGACTTACGGTAAGGGAAGTGAGGAAACATGAGTCTTGTTTTTGCATTGCTGCGAGCTAGACAACAGCCCAGAGATTTCTTAATTCAAGCTCACGGGGCGACCTGGTCTCGAACCCGGGACCCATGGCATGGTGGTCGAGCCGTTCAACGAATTGATCCAACTCTGTCTGTAATGATGTAAACAATTATAGAGGGATCCCATTTATGGACGTAGTTACAAACATATTTGTGGGTATTTTACATGATATAACTATTCTAACCATTGGATATTTATTTAATTTATATAATATAATTAAACTGTGCGGGTATAGATCAAACAAGAAAATTTATTGCTTCTATTTACATTTTAAGAATACCTTTGATGCAGTAAACAGGAAAGCATTACGCTTAAAATTTTATAATTGTGGAATTTCATCAAAAATGGTAAGGATTTCTCAAAATTTATTTTATGATACATAGGCTGCAGTATGGAATGGAGAAACTGTGTCGAAATATTATGATACCACAAATCTTTCTGAATGGCTTGGCATGACCATCTTGAGAACGGACTCAATATAGACAACATAAATCTGCGTCTATATATATGCAGACGACATAGTTTTTATGACAGATAAACCAAGAGAGACACATTCAGAGACGCAAGTACCGAGAATATATTTGTATAGCGCGTAGGAACTCTCTAAGATGAGGTGTTCTGGCTGGTGCGTGGGTTTTTCTCCTCCTTTTTCAACCGGGCTTGCGACCAGCTACGGCTACGGCACCAGTATCAAATGTAAGTTTCTAGGATGCTGTCAAATATTGGTGATCCAAACCAGATAGGAGAGCTCTTCTATTGAGAGTAGTGAGCTCTATGCCTCCTCAATCTGGGCCATTAGGGGTGCAAGAGTCAAGAAGAAAACTCTCAACAGTCTGCAGCCTGTGTACTTTAAGAGCTACGAGTGTTTAAGAACGGTATCTGACGAAGCAGCTTGTGTCATCGCTAGTATGATCCCGACTGAGATCCTCGCGGAGGTGATGATACGCATTTATACTAGAATCGCAACAAGACAGGGAAACCTCAGAAAAAAAGGAGATTAAAATGGAAGAGTGGCAGATCTCGATGATAATGTGGCAAAAGCGGTGGGACAACGATATGAAAGGAAGATGGACGCATCAGCTGATTCCATGCATCGAAACTTGGGTCAGCCGCAAGCTTGGAGAAAACAATTACCACTTGACGCAATACTTGACTGGTCATGGTGGATACAGCAAGTACCTGCACAGATTTGGACATGACAACTCCCCGATGTGTACGAACTCTTTAGATCAGGAGGACGATGCTAAACACGTAATATTTCATTTCCCACGTTTTATATGCTCCAAAGTGAAGAAAATTGGAGCGAAGTGACTGTGTTTATAATAAACGGCCAAAAGGAATTGAGAAGACTGGAACGTCTTAGACACCAGATTAATACACAAGTTGATAGCAGGATGGCTAACCAGCCCCGCAAAGTAATACCGATCGGCAGTTCGGTGGGGAGAGTGGTTGAAGAGCAGGGTGTGTGTGTGCTTCAGCATGTAGGCGCTGCATCGGCGGTGAATGTGAAGATTCCTCGCCTTTTGGTGGCACCAAAAAAACAATTATTTTTAAATTTATTTAATTTAGGAAGGAAAATAATGTTATGTACTATATAATATAAATTCCACGGATTATAACATTTTTACCACATTTCACTTTAGAAATGTGAATATACTTGTACATAAGCTTGCTTTGGTATCATTCGTCGGTATCAAAGCCTGGCAATTGCGGCTCTGAATGTGTTTTAGCACTTACTGTAATACGTGGGACATGGCTGACGGCTGTTAATCGCAACTAGTCCAAAATTTTAATATTTTGTAGGGGAGGTGGAAAAAAGGAAAATCAATACACCAAGCGGAAGAAATCTAAGTCCTACAAGTATTTAAGGATTACCATAAGGCTAAAACTATTCCTAAAAGAGCATTTATAAGAAAGAGTTAATGTCGCTAAAGGAGCTATTAATAGAACATGGGCTACTGTTCTAAAAAAGAAAGACATGGCACTGACAGGTACGTTAAGATATTTCAGGCAGTGTCGCGCTCCATTTTGTGCTACGGCGCATAGTTGTGGGGATTTGAGTTTCAGTCATACCCCTTAATACATGATTGTAATCAAAACAGTTTTGCAGGACATTTACATACGGAGTCTTCCACATAAGGTGTGCCAAAAGAAGTGGGGTGATAGATCTAAGCTAGAGAAACAAAAAATTGTCTTACTGGTGTGGCGGCCAACTCAACCGTATATGAGTTACTTGGTGATTCATAAATTTAAAATTTTCATGATATGAACATTATTATTTTATTTTTATCTTTAGGTCTTCTCAATGCAATTTCCAGTCGAAAAATGTCAACAATGTTGATCTAACTCCTACCGCTGCAGTTACAGTCACTTGCGAAAGAGAAGATAATGTTTTACGATTACCTAAAATTCAGTATTTTCAGATTTGTTTTTTTTAAATGTATGTAATTAATATAGTTGTTTCTGAATTTAAATAAACTGCCCATCTTATTACCTTTCAAAAAACGCACAATAGCCAAGGCGAAGAAAGCATTAGAAAAACCGCTTCATTAGAAATCCCTGACTGCCTACTTATTTTATTTCAAATTAGGTAGGAAATTCTTTAATTAATTAATTAATTTTACTTATTGCTACAAAAATGTTATAAAAATGTTAGGGTAGTGCTAATATTTCCGATATTAGCTTGTATTAGCCAAAGTTCACATCCTAGTATCCTGGCGTTATATCGATTATAGAAAATAAAACAATTATTAAGGAATCTAGTTATTAAAAAATGAGAAACATTGGGAAATCAAAAAATTTAAACAAATTGTATAGAAATCCAAACGGTAAAAATAACAAAAAGGAAAACAAATGAAATATAAAAGAATAATAATAAAAAGATAGAAATGCGAATTGTATAAAAAAAATAATAGGACCATAAATGTAAGTACAGACAAATAAAATTGTACTTAAATAAGATAAATAGCTGAAAGGATAAATATTAAAATTTAACCAAATAAATAGAAATAAAAATAGGCGAACTAAAATAATTAGAGACAAAGAAATATATATATCGTATGTAAGAAAAATAAATAAAACAGAAATATTAAAGATTACTAGCTAAGCAAATCATTAATATGAATGCGGCTTATGGACAAGCATACCAAGCGCTTATATTAAGCTCTCTTCCACTTAGGGTCTAAGTCAATAAATAATTTTAAATTTAAATTTAAATGTATTTTATTGTGGGTACTGTAATTAGGAAAAAGTTATAAAAAGGTAAGTGTAAGTTATTTTATTGTAGTTATTAGCTTGTGTAAGCCAGAGTCTGCACCCAAGTACCTCTGGCGCTCTGTTACTAATACCTGATGGAAATTTTGCTGTAAAAGAGGGTCAGTCAGCAAGACTATCAATCATAGGTGAATTTCCAGCTAAAATTCTGCGAAAATGTTTAGGCTGGTATCATTAGCACCCATTTAATAGTAGAGTTCACTTTACAGCAAGTGCTTAACAGCCAAATTTGAGCTGACTTTTTGGAGAATACACTGCCAGATCTACTAGAGAGAATCCCTCTTGATAATCTTAGGGCAATGTTTTATTAACACGATGGAGCCCCAGCGCATTATCAACATTGTAAAGGTAAGGTTAAATAAAAAATCTCCTGACCGGTGTATTGCACGAGGTGTACTGATTTCTTGGCCTGATAGATCTCCAGATCTAACTACATTTAACTTTTTTATGAAAAAGTATTAAGGATGAAGTTTAGTCAAGGCCAGTTAACGATAGAGGCGAAATAGTTAGCAGAATTAGGACTTTAGCGACGAAAATACAGGAGAGGCTCGCTACAGGAAATAAGAAGGAGGTTACTGGCATGCATCGAAAGTACATCTTTTGTAACATAATAACATTAATTGCAATAAGTCTTAAATTCAATAAAACGCATTATAGGGTTAGTAAGAGTTTAATTTCTTTAAATTCAAGATTTTTATAATATTTTCTAAAAGATTTTTTACCAATAAATTTCCACATCCTCTCTACACCTGGACCTGCTGTGCCTTTAGGAAGGGTAATAAGATGGGCAATTATGAGTACTTTCACTTTGCAAATCTGACTTCAATAGAGCATTTGTGAGACCAGCTAGACAAAGAAGCCATAAAATGTCTTCCACTATGACAGAGTGAGATATGAACCAATTTACAAGAAACTTGAAATTAATAATTTGGAAAATTAAACTTTTTGGCGGTAGCATAAGAGATAATTACATTTTCTAAATATGAACACAGTATTCCCGGATCCGATAAAAACTAGCGCTACAGACCACTCTTCCCTCAGATGAAAACCGGAAAGTATACACTATTTTAAAATAAATGTTGCTGGATACACGGAATCAGCCGCGAACTGAGAGCTCAAGCCCCCTCTCGGGTAACTGATATAAAGGGGCTCCTCCTTGCCCGATTACGACAGAAAATTATTAAAATTTTCAAAATGAGGTAAAATTTATAATTTTTTTGCATAGGTAGCTTTTAGTTATTTAAACCTGTTATTTGTATTACCTATACATATTCAAGTGTATGTTTGGGATCTCAAAATTAATACCAATATCTAAGTGGCGTATATGCTATTTACACGGTATCTCCCTCTCTCTCTCTAGTTCCCGAGGAAGAAGAACTTCACCCGTTTTCAGACAGCCGATTGCAAGTGGATTCCAAACCACCGACATCACTCTGCAAACAGTGGCCTCTTTATCGTAAACTGTTATCTTCCATGGATCGACGACCACATTTAAGTATAATAAGATGAATGATAAATGCGTCAACTTTGGAATTTTTATTTATTTCCCCATAAATAAAGAATACTTTCAAATTTTTTCAGTGAAAAAAAATGGCGGCTGTAGGTCCTATAAACTGAAACCATGCACCGCGTGCGTTGGGGCTGCGCGGGGCTTTCCACCCCCTTGTCAGTTAAGCTCAAACAAAAACGGGGAAAAAATTATTAATCAACATTAAATTTGGGGGCCTTATCGAGAGCCCCCGGATATCAGAAAAAAAAGACGTCATATTTTCACTGTTTATTTTTAGCTTTAGTGGGCGCAAAAAAAAAGTTTAAGTCGGGAAAAAAGCGCCTCGATAAGGCCCCCGAAGGCAGTCATAAAAAATTGTTTTTAATGTTTCTTCTTGACAATACCATAGAGGCAGCCTTCGGCTTCCTTAAAGTATTATTTGCTGGATCTGCAGGTTGATCAGGTTGATTGATAAAGTAGCGGCCTTATTACTACTAAAAGGAAAGTAAAAAGATAGCTTAACTTTGAAAAGCGTGAACCGATTTGGATTTCATTTTTGTTGTGAGGAAAACTTTGCATCTAGGATGCGGATGGGTGGAATGGTGACACCTAATTTCGTAACGTAGAGTAGCCTGCTCAATTTGTATCATGACAAATATCTCTTAGTGACTTAGGGTGAGGTCAGATGATAGGTTGTTCCAAAAGTAAATGTAATTAAAAATATAAGAAATTTTTACAGTAGGCAAAGTAAATAAAATTAGCCCTGTCCCAATGAAGGACGGTCGGCAATGTACTATGGATTAAGCTACATAGCCCCGAAATGAACTTTATCAAACAAAGAAATTCCATTTTTACGGAAAGGTCTGAAACGTCTTGGGCGAGATTATAAATTTGATATTTATAGAAAAATTTTGTCGTTAAATAAAAAAAATGAAAGCAAAGAAAGTGGATACAGAGAAATATATTAAAAATTATTAAAGAGTTATTTGACAAAATGTTCCAAAGTAATTTTCAATTTCATTTACAACAAACCACAAAAACAGAATTAGTCCCCACTCTGCATTAACTGCAAAAACACGATTTTACATTTTAAGGTTGTTATTACATAGCAGAAGTACTTAACAGCATTACCCACTAATAATTTCAATTTTGAAAAAAAAATGTAGCTACGAGGTCAACGCAGAAAGGGGACGAATTGTGTTTTTACTTCACTATTGTAGTCCCGCTTCATCAATGCTTTTTCACTTTCCGACTTTTATAGAATGGAATTATGAAAATTTTCAAAATCTAGATATTCTTAGACTGATCCATGTATACGTGACCACCATGAATCCTCCGAACGGTTCAAGCGATTAAACACACTATATGAATAGAGGCATTGCGTCAAAATCGAACAACCGGAAGTGGATGATAGCGTAGGTCATGTTGTCATAACCTCAAATTTGAAACGCAGTTTGTCGCCTGCACTAATCGCGAGCTTATCGGCGTTTTCACAGAAAGCTTCGGTGAAAACGTTCTTTTATTTAGTAAAACTATTGGTGAGCAGCACCATCGACCTGGGCCCAAATGCGAGCATATGCGTCATTATGATTTTATAACCCGAAGGATCAATGTACTTAATGAGACCCCTACCTGCCAAAATATTTAATATTTTTTTTAAATAGTAAAAGTCCAAAACGATTTTATTAAATTACTTCGAGAAATTGAAAACTAAAAAAAATTACTTACGACGTCTTAGGGATAAAATTAGGTTACTACATTTTAAATTTGTCTTCAATGCCAAGATACACTTCAAGAAAGAGTCCATACTTTCTCTAAAGTAAGAGTTTAAGCTGCTAAAATATTACAATGATTTTATGACATTTTCTATCCGCACCGTCAAAGGTTTTGCCAGCACATGGAGAGTTGAGTAAATAAGAATTTTTCTTTTAAATATACATTATTTTATTTGACAGTTATTTCATTTTCGAATTAAACAAAATTTTAACCTGTCATAACTTTTTGAGTGTATCTCTTTTCACTACAAACAGCGATAATTGAGAGTGTACCAAAGAATATGGCAATTCATGCCGAAAACGATCACTTCAACAGTAATAAATTTCATCAATTATTAATCCGTTCTGACGTAAATAAAAGCAAACTATTAATTTGTGCCTTCCGTGGCGGTGATGTCGATTGACAAATGGGAGAAAGCTCGTGGAGATCTTTAAAACATCGTTAACTGAAAAGTTCGATCACTTGACGATTGCCAAACTTTATTTGATTGCATTTCATTAAACAAATTTTGTTGCCTTTTAATTCAATGCGGTAAATGCTGAACAATCTCATTGAGACTTCAGAGACGTTTGTGATATTATCTGGGAATAATCTTTAGATATTCCCACACAAATATAGTGTGGGCACTAGTGGTTTCTTACCAGAGCAAATAAAATTTTGTTCCTCCCATATCACGAGCAGAAGGCGTGAATAATCGTGATGATCGGAAATCAATTATACAGACCGGTCGTGTCATGCAATTTTGCGTAAAGCTCAGAATTTAATGCAAATCACGGTATGGGGAGAAATTTCAGGAATGACGCTATCTCCACTTGAGGTCGAGTGTTGGTTTAAAAAAACCTTCGACGTCCCTGTATATCTGCTGTTTTCAGCATTTGAACTTTGCGGGCGAAATGAAAGTGCAATAACAGTTGCAATTCTCCTCAGTGTCTTCAAAAGCCTTGTTTTTTACAATTTGTCCCCGCATGAATATTTTGACCATTATGCTGCCTCTATGATATATCATGAAACTTTTCATTGCCATTTATCTCCAAAGTCGCGACACTTATGTTTCTTTCAGCGATTTCTTTATTCATAAAATAAATTTTATATGCACTTAAAGCGGCGATCAATAGAGGCAACATTGCGAAAAGATAGATTGTTTAAGTTTTTATTAAATCATTTTACCGACCGAAAGTTATTAAATATTCCCCATGCATACTAACTGTTATATCTGGAGAAAATTTATGACTTCATTACTTGCATACCCGTAAAAAGTGATCTAACATCACAGCTATGACTGACATGTTGTCACAAATACTTTATCAGTGACTGAACTGCCGCTAGAAATGGGTGTGAAATAATTATAATTCAGTTGTATTGTTTGTATTAACTTTCACGAGCTTTCCACAAGTGGCTAGAAGACAGTAATTGAGATCATTTAATGTTTTAACGAAATATCGGGTCATTGTAGACGAAATAACCGTTTTATTGGCATTCTTAAATTGGTGCTGTGAAAACACGTGTTAACTCTGTATTGCCCAACTTATTGTTTGGTCGAACTAAATTAATTTGTTGGTATATTAATTGCTTAATACCGATAATTTCAACACATACTACAGTTTACTCAAATCCCCCGATTACATTGTAAGCCGCCGGTGAAGGTCCTTGGTTCCAACCCTACCAGCGGCGACCCATGGTTGTCTTCTGCGGGTCGCAAAAATATGTCGGTGGTTCAGAATCCACCGTAAATTGTAGCTCCACTTGCAAATACTGTCGTCAAATCAATTGATATTTTAGCCCGCCCCATGCTTATACGCACTGACAGAGAGTTACATTGTGGGATGACTAAAAACACAAATAAACTTATTTAATGTGACTTCCAAACGGGGTTGTTGTTTATTCCGTTTTTGTAAAAAAATGTCATTGTCGTAAAAAAATTAAGACCATTGCAGTAGATAGTTTTGTTAATTTGATTCTGCTATAAGTTCAAAATGCCATCATAGGCATAAAATTAAATATTACTTTTTCAAAGGTGCAAGAACCGCAACTCAACTTTATCACATACGGATACTCACTTGATAGGCTGGGCAAGATCGTATTGAGGCCGCAGAACGAAGGTTTGTCAGGTTTCAGCATCCGTAGACTTCTCTGAGGTGACAGTCCTGTTCTGGATAGACTGAAACCTATGTGTCAAGAGCCACTTTAGGATTTTCCTTTAAATTTTTATTTCTGTAAAGTTTAACCCTTTCATGCTCGAATTATTTCTAGCTAGCGGAATTTTTTGTATTGTAAGAAATATGCTATTAGGGACCTAGGCATCAATTAAAAAAATATAAACCGTTATGTCTGTTATAGATCTTATCTTTTCTTCTGATTCGAGTAACACTATAATCGAACCAACTTCTCGTAACTTATCCGCTATCGACAGTTTACATCCGCCCATTTCCATCTATTTTTGCTACGATAGTTCTAATATTGTAGACCCCAACGTAGATCAGTACGTTCTTGATCTTAAAAGGGCGGACTTATCTGATCTTTCAAACAGGATCCTCTCAATCGATTTTCCATCCCTTTTTTATGATAGCGATGTCGACGATTGTTTTTCTGTGTTTTATGATAGGATTTATGATCTCTTTAATTCGTGTGTACCACTCAAGCGGACCAGATCATCCTGTTACTCTCCCCCGTGGTATACTAGCAACTACGGAGCCTTAAGAGTAAAAAAAATAGGTTATGGAAAACCTACTTACGCTGTAGAAGCGCGTCAACTTATTCTGAGTTCGTTTATTGTCATGACTGCTTTTTAGCGTTATCTTCATCCTTATACTTGATAATATTCGCAGTAACTTGCATAAGGATCCTCGTACCTTTTTTAAATTTGTAAATCTGAAGAAGAAAACTGATAATTATCCATCCACAATGTGATATAATGGATCCTCTAATTGTAGCGCGCCCGATATTGCCCATAACTTTGCATTGTTTTTTGAGGGCGCCTTTTCATCAGGCAACTTTGTACCTTCCTTGGAAGAGTTTGGTCATATCCAAAATCGTCCCGCTTGCTCCATTGCTTTTCCCATTATATCTCGTGATATTATCATGAATGGTATCAATAGAATTAACCCTTCTAACACAGAAGGCACACTTCTTAGGCAGGAGCCCAGAATAAATTCACCTATTCCAGCAAATCGATGAAATGAGGCTCCCACACCAACATGCAAAGGAAAAAATAATAAGTAAATGAAAGGAGCAGGAAGTAAACAAATAAGGGAACCCAGCACACAACATGCAAAACAGAAAATCACGTGAGCACAGACAACAGATAATTCTTAAATGACACCTTGCTGAGAGTTAAATCAAAATTAGGACACGCATTAACAGCCCTACATAAACGATTAATACGCTCATGCATGCCATAATTTGATCTAGATGATTCAACATGCAACAAAGAAAGTCTTCGAAGGTTATATTGAGACTGTCTGAAGGAAACTCTGCTAACAAGCGAACCTGAGTCTATATAAGAGTTCAAGAGCAGGTCTAAGAAAATTACGCTGCACCGATTCGATACGCTTGGAATGAACAACGTAGTAGGGGGACCAAACCTGAGATGCATACTCAGGAATAGATCTAACTAAGGAGCAGTACAAATTAATCAATGTTGGTATATCCGAGAACTCTCTAGACCAACGCTTAACAAAGCCCAGGACTAAGCAACCTCTAGACACGATATAGTTGATATGCAGAGTAAAGTCAAGTTTCCTATCAAGTTTCACCCCAAGGTCGGTTACGGACAGTACGCGACGAAGACCATTCCCCGCGAAGTTGTAATCCCAAGCTTGTGGATTAGGGCTCCGAGAAAAGGTCATAGCCTCACATTTCTCAAAATTGAGGTGTAAGCCACTATGCTCGCTCCATTCAAGAAACGTATCTAAGTCCCTTTGAATAAGGGCGGTGTCCCCACCATCCTTAACATAAGGGAAGATCTTCATGTCATCAGCGTAGGTTAGAACATTAGAGTGCGAGATCAGATGGACAATGTCGTCAATGGCAAGAACAAATAGTAGAGGGCCGAGTTGACTGCCTTGTGGTACACCAGATGTAGCTCTGAAGATTTTAGAGCGACGGAGCGACACACGATATGTCCTGTCTCTTAGATAGGAAGAAATCCAGTCAAGAAGAACAGGGGGAAACCCAACCTACCGAGTTTAAATATAATTACGGAGTGAGGGAGTTTATCAAAGGCTTTACTGAAATCCGTGTCAGTTTGCATGCCTCGCTGGAGGCCAGAAATAACGTGGGAGGTAAATTCCAGTAAGTTAGTAGTCGTTGATCTACCGGGCAAGAACCCGTGCTGATTGCGAGAGATCAAGCTAATACAACGCTCCATAAGCTGCGAATACACAATTGATTCAAATAGTTTAGGTATGCAAGATAACTTCGCGATTGGTCTATAATTAGTTATAACATTCTTATGGCCCTTCTTATGAACAGGGACTATAAAAGAGCTCTTCCACAATGCAGGAAATTTACCCGCTATAAGGGACTTGTTGAAGAGAATTGCTAATGGAGTAAGAAGGGCATCGGAACAGAACTTAATGAAGACTGGATGATTTTCTCCATAATAAGAGATATGAACGGCAAAAAATCGGATGAAGCGGGACGATCACGAATATGATCAAAATTATTTTCACAAGGCTCAAAGTTATCCCAAGAAAAGGCACTCTCGAAAAATTAAGCAAAATTGTTAGCTATGTCGGATACGTTATTAATAGAAGACCCCTCATATCACATAGTAGATGGATAGTTACTCGATTTCTTTTTCATATTGATGAATTCAAAGAAATTGCGAGGGTTATTATGCAAATCATCACGAACACTAACAAGGTATCCCTTATAGAGCGAAGAGGATAGTGCCTTAAACCCTTCATAACAGGTCAGAAAGTCAGAATACGCTATTGCGCTATTACAAAGCAAGTAATTCTTTCAGAGTCTGTTCTTCCTGTTCCTAGGACTGCGGAGTTCAGCATTGTACCACGGGGGAGATGAGTAAGTAGACCTAATCCGTTTTAATTGAACAAAGGAGTTAAACAAATCATATATCTTATTATAAAAGAGGGAGGCGCAGACATCAATATCATTATTGTCAAGCAATGCCAAAAAATCGACTGAAAGGAGATTAGACGAAATCTCAGGGAAATTCAAACTATTAAAGTCAAACGCAAGGTGTTCAAAATTGGGTTCCGCAATACTAGTACCATCGTAACAGAAAGAGACAAAGATAGGCGGATGAAAACCATCAGCGGATAACTGATCAGAAGCTAAGTCGCCTATAATGCTAGTCGAATCAGAAGAAAACACAAGATCCAACTGCCTTCCCAAAGAGTTTTTTACATTACTCATTTGGTGCAAACCAGAGGAAGTGATGGTGTCAAGAAATTTAGAAACCATAGCTGTGGGATAACATGAGGGAAGGAGGTCATCGTCATCACAGTTAGGTACCCATAGAACAATTGGTAAGTTAAAGTCACCAAGAAGAAGAATTTCATCTTCAGGGTTCGTCTTATTAAGGATGAAGTCTAAACTAAGGCTTAGAATATCATAGAGACTGCGCCCCTCAGTATCAACGAAGTTTGTCAGGTAAGGCGGAATGTAGCAACAGAGCAAAAAGATATTAAGCTTAGGTAGCGATAGCTTAAGAACCAAGAGTTCAATAGAAAGTGAACTAGAGAAGGCAGGAACATCAACAAAGCTGCAATCAAAGTATGAACTGCACGCAACCAGCACACCTCCACCACGACACAGAGATTCAGAGTGCCTGTCCCTACGAAAAATCTGATAAGAATCATGATGAAGCCAAGTCTCAGTCAACATGATTACATCGTAGCAGCAGGCAAGGGATGCCTGAAATATATGATTAGTTTTAGTTCTTAGTTCCCTTACATTCTGATAGTAAAGGGACAGCGCACTTAGTTTTTTTGAGCATTCATTAATACTCTGTTATGTGTTCCGTTAGTAAACCTGCCTCGAGGCACAAATTCGTGTGCGATAGCATTCTTGGGCCAGAAGTCCGGAGAATAAATAATCTCAAAAAGAGCCGGGGAAGTTGTCAACTTGAAAGACGATACATATCCCTGAGACAGGCGAGAATTGAGACGCTTACAATAAAGTAGTACAGAGTCATCAATCTTGGACCTCATTCTCACATAATTAATAGAGGTAGAAGGATCTAGCCGAGAGACAAAAAAAACTTAGGCATTGGGGTAGTCCTCAGAGTGAAAACCGTGCTCTGCACTAGGTCAATTGACCCAACCAGAGGTGCGCCCTGTAGGGAAGAAAGATCAGCCTGCAAGGTAGTATTAGAAGCAACAATAGTAGGGCTCGAACCGGCACCGGATGTGCTATGTACACCATTAGCAGGCTCAGGGTACAACTGGTTATCAACGGACACAGCATCAGGAATAACAACACGGTCCTCCGAGATCGGGGAAGAACCAGTAATAACACCCTTCCGGTGTCTGGCATTGCCCTTACGACGATGGTGTGATGCAGAGGGGGAGGGGCACGGGTCACAGAGACGACAGGGATCACAGACGAATCAACCCCCCCAACCGGATGGGCAGAAACCTTGGAGACCAAACTCTTAACATCCGTCACTACAGAAGAAATGAGTTCAGAGTCCCTGGAGACAGAGGCTGACCAGGATTCAATACCACCTCTCAGATCTTTAACATCCAACCGGATGTCGTCCAGGGCTGGTTTAATCGAAGAAAACTCAATACAAGGGGAGGAGGATAACTGGCTACGTTTAATACATTTTGAATGGTATGTGCCACCGCAGATACCATCGTAAACCACGGCCTCCTCAATAATCGCGGTGGCGCATGCTCTACATCCCGCCATAACTATAAATTAATATTAAAAACACAACAGAGCCAACAACAATCCCAAAAAATGGTCGGCCAAAACGCGAAACACAGAATATAAATGAATCAGGGACGGATCACGACCATGCGAAAAAAAACAACAACAATAATGTCCACAAATGCAAAATACCAGATGTAAATAGAAAAACACAAAGAACAATGGCTCACAGTTAATATGTAAAGAAAAGAGCAATGACTCGCACGGCAAACACACGAAAGAGCAAGAATCTAAACGAAAGCCACAAAGAAAGAAAAAAACCGCAAACAGAAATCACATCCAGAGAGAAAACAAAAGCAATTCCGCAAACCAAATCAACAGCAGAAACAACCGCAAGGTCACCAAGAGAAAAATCAACAGAAAAAGGGCAACCACCACAAACAGAACAATTACCGGGAAAAGAAATAAGCACCAACAAAATAAATCAAACAAACCAGATAAATAAACAAATAAGCGCAAACTATGCAATTAGACTCACTCCACAGAACAATCAAAGACTAAATCAGGAAGCGAAAGCCACTATACAGCACTAAACATAAGCTCTTGCACAAAGAAAATCAAAACCAAAAATTTAAATGACACAGAGAAAACACAAAAGCACGTCTGCACAGCAAGCAAGTTGACACGGAACTGACACGGAACTTGACACGAAAAGGAGCTTAAACTGGACTTTTCTTCTGGTCCTGATGGTGTTCCACCTGCATTTTGAGATCCTGTTCTGATGCCTTACTCACTCCATTGGAACTCATCTTCAACAAATCTTTTCAGGCCGGCAGATTTCCTACGTTATGGAAGAGCTCCTTTATAGTTCCTGTTTACAAAAAGGGGCATAAAAACTTCATAATAAATTATAGGCCAATCGCGAAGCTTTCCTCCATACCAAAGTTGCTTGAATCTGTTAGCTTGTTGGGCAGTGTAAGGGGTTAATCTCACCTAATCAACATGGCTTTCTGTCTGGTAGATCGACGATAACTAACCTGCTTGAATTTACATCCCACATTATCTCTGCCTTCCAACAAGGAATCCACACTGACTGTGTCTACGCCAACTTTAGCAAGGCATTTGATAAGCTCCCTCATTCTGTGATTATGCTTAAGCTTGAAAGGTTGGGTTTTCCGCCTTTATTCCTCGACTGGATCTGCTCTTACTTAAAAAATAGGACATACCGTATCTCTTTCCGTAATAAGTTATCTAGAGTCGTTAGGGCTTCATCTGGCTTCTAATCTACGCAGACGACATGAAGATTTTCTCATGCGTTGGAAACAGTTATGATTCTTCCTGCATGATGATTTGAATACCTTCAGGGTTTGGTGTGCCTCAAATGGACTGCAACTTAACCTGGATAAATGTGAAATTATGTCATTTTCTAGGAACATCAATCAGCTCGTCTTTGATAATACCTTTGCTGAAGCTACTATCCGTCGTGTGGAATCCGTGATTGACCTTGGCGTAAAGCTAGACAAAAAACTCGATTTCACTCTGCACATAAACCATATCGTATCTCGGAGTAGTTCAGTCCTGGGTTTTATTAAGCGGTGGTCAAGGGAGTTTTCTGATCGACAGACCCTAATTCACTTATTTTTTTCTTTAGTTAGACCAATTCTCGAGTATGCATCTCAGGTTTGGTCTCCTTGCTATGCTGTTCATTCTAGACGCATTGAATCGGTGCAGCGGAACTTTGTTAGGTTCGCACTAAGAGACCTCCCATGGAATAATCCAGTAAGGCTTCCTCCTTAAGAGGATCGCCTACGATTGCTTAATATGCACTCGTTGGAGGAAACGTCGTAGAATTGCTGACCTAGTATTTATTCACCAGCTTTTGAACTCGATTATAGATTCTCGCACTCTCGCAAGTTTGGTAACTTATAGGCATGCTCCGTATAGGTTAAGGAGATTCCCTTTACTACATGTTGTTCATTCTCGGTCTAACTATGGTATGCATGAGCCTATAATTCGCATGTGTAGATGTGCATGTGTCCTATTTTTAACCTGGCTCTTACTAAGGATTTGCTTAAACGATCTCTCTTATCTGTGCACCCCTGATTGTAGTGTTTGGACGTGTTTCAGTTTTTTGTTAATATTTTTTTTGCATGTTGGTGTGGGAGCCTCATTCACCTCAATATATGTTATATTTTGGTGAATAGGTCAATTGATTCCAGGCTTCTGTCTGTGAAGTGCGCCTTCTGAATTAGAAGGGTTAATTCTACCAAAGTGGTGGTGTTGACGAACAGGTGAAATTATTCTTTACAGATTTTGCTAGGATGGGCCTGATGGTTTCTCGCCCCTGCTGCGTCTACTTTGTCTAAACCTCTGCGCAAACGCGAGCCACAAGCTCTTGATATTTCAAAGGCTTTTCATAGTCTGGCACGCTGCCCTTTTAGCTTAACTTCAAACATTTGGTCTGCACCCTCACCATGTTAAATGGATAGATAGTTTTTTGTCGGGGCGTCCAATTAGTGTATTAATTGACGGAGTTACATCTGATTCCTACGAAATAAATGCCGATATATCTCAGGGTTCAGTTCTTTTACCAACCTTATTTCTTCTCTTTATTAATGATTTTTTATCCCTTACTCTGAATCCTATTCATAGTTTGCTACAGAAGTCAATCGAGAACTCATGTTTGGATCATTAAACAACGACATTTCCATGGTTCTTGCTTGGAGCAGAGCAAATTCTGTTTTGTTTAATGCATCCAAAACTCAATACTGTTTAATGTCCCTTAAAAAACGCCCAGTTCACCCTCAACCCATTTCAATCAACGGAGTGAATATACCTAATTCACCCTCCCTAAACATCTTGGTTATTTAGATATACAGCAAGCTTAGTTGGACTGATCATATATTTGCAATCGCTAAACCTGTGATGAAATGCTTGGGTTTTCTACGGAGATATAAGAAATATTTCACCCCACCAGCCTTAGCGCTGATCTACAAGTCAAACATTAGGCCTAGACTTGAATATAATTTCCACGTTGGACAAATTCCAGCGTAAGGCTATTGTTTCATTTTTTTACATTAACATTCGTGATATTAAAAATTTATTTATTTTTGTTCTTCCTCACATCGTCCTTTTTATATATGGCATAAAAGTAGAGGTCGCAAAAAAGATGTGTAAAACGGTTCCCACTGTAGCGGCTGTCCAGCCCATCGGGGACAAAAAAAACCAATGGGATCGTGTTATCTCTAGTGAGTGACCTAAAAATAAAGTCAAAATTCCTATAATTGTAAGTTTGATGAGTACATAATAGAAAAAGTTGATTTTTCATCACAAAAATGCACCTACAGGAGCCAATAAACAGAAAACGAATGCATATTAAGTCTTTATAATAGTTCACTCACTGACAAATACTTCAATAAAAAAATGCACCAATTTTCAGATCGATAAATTAATTAGTTTTTGAGATATCGTGGGAACCGCAAAAAAAAAGTCATGTCGAGAAAAACGCGTTTAAAGTTTTTTTTTTCGTTAAAATTAAATTTTCATGTAAAATTTTATTAACGTATTTTTTGAATGTTTTTGAACAAATCTTTGAATCTTTGAAAAATTTTTTAAGCAGAACAACACGAGTCTTCTGTTTTTCGTCATATGAGCCCGAAACTTTCAAACATTCAAACATCCTTAATTCCTTTCCTGCCAAGGCTGTGCTTAAGCATCATAGGGCAGCCCCTGAGCTTTGGCAACATCATATATATAAATAAAAAAAACTGAATTCACTAAAGTAAGATGTTAGGAAAGCATCCAAACAAGTCATAAGAGGTAGCATAAAACAAGCACAAGGCCTTGAATTGAGCAATGAAAAAGACCTTCGTAGGAAGAAGAGAGAGGTATTGCGGGATTTCTGCTAGAATACTAAAAATATTTCTGATATCTGTCGACTTCATCGTCGAAAATGATCTTGAACGATCCGGTTTCTAAGCTCTAACTCGTTCGTTGCAGGAATCTAAAGATGTCAGGGACAACAGAACGAGCATAATAAGATCCTGCAGGAGACTCACTTTCCTGGAAGCCTCATAGGATTGGGGCTGAATGCATAGTAAGCCTGGAGGGGGTAAAGTTAGTCGTTTGCTCCCTTCGCAGAATCAGAGGGTATATTCCCGGCCCTTCTACAAATCGAATCTGATATCCTAGCACCTTGTCCTAGGAGTATCTACATCACTTGCCTGGCAACAGGTTATATACCAGTTTCATGGAGAGAGACGAAAGTCATTTTTCAACTGAAACCTAGAAAAAAGTTGGATATGCTGACTGAATAGCAAAAAGATCAAGTTAGAGCACTGGTATCTAGAATACGAACTATCTGTAAATGCATACAACTCAGATCTAATAAATTTTACAAAGAAAAGGAAAAATGTACACCACAGCCCACTTAAATTTTGGAATCTAGGACAGTAGAGTATCTGGGTGTACTAATGAACACGAAAGTGATCTGGAATACACATATTTATCTTCGGCTAGGTGAGAGGGTACACATGAATCATTGGAAACGAGAATGTGAATGATCTGGCAAAACGGAGCTCCGGCTCTAATTTCCATCGCCTGAAACTGTTCACTGCGCTGGGCACAGGAGTGCTGATGGGTTTATCAATGCTTGGGACATAAAGGGAAATTGTAAACAATCGTGCAACATGGACTTACGAAAGTAGACCAAGCTCGCTTTAAAAATATCCGATGGTGCGCCGGACTGGGAGAGAACGAAAAGGGACCCACTTTAATATGTTCCAATTCAGTAAATCCCTTGATTAAATTATTTCTATTATAAGATTCTTATTAGTAGTTAACCAGTCTTGCCTGCATTTTGTCAGTCAATTTCTGAACATTTATGTGAAAATTAAGGATTGTTTATCAATAAATTAAAAATAATCATTGAAATATCTGAGTATTCTTCCTAATATTTCCCATTTGTATTTTATTCATTTTCGAATTGTTTGTTATTTCATAAACTTATGATCAGAGTAATAGTTTTCCCGTTTTGTTGAACATCTACAATCGATGGTTTTTTGAAAACCTACCTATCATCTAGAACTTGAAATAGGTATATTTGATACCTTTTTTGTCTGGGCATAAAGGCTATAAAGCAATAATAAAGCATTCCAAAAGACGTTATTGTTTTCCTTTCAAACCACACAGCTGATAAATTGTTGAAAGCAATGAATTATCTGTTCATACATGTAATATAATGTAACGTGCACTGTAGTCTGGCATAGGCTACGTGATGAAAACGAAATCAAGTTGTGCAATGCGCACGTCCCGAATTTCGGAAACCAGAAAAACGTCAGATGCCTTATTAAGTCAATGCTAACCCGAACCTATGGGCTTAGAGTGGTGAATATGAATAACGGAAATTGAACTAAGAACTAGAACTAAGTTGCTGAACTTTCTAGAATTAAGCTAAGTAGTATAAATAGGGATGAGTAGCAGCCTAGTGAGTCAGGGTTTAGCCTAGGCGCACGACGTAAATAGTAAAAATGTAAATGTTTTATGCAAATATAATATTAAGTAGACAATGAATGTAAGAATAATTAACTACAGTTAAGTTAATGTTAGAATTCAGGGCCAAACTGTAACTAGCTCGTCGGAAGAGATTATTCAGATGTAATTATAAATTGAAAAATTGTTAAAAATTGTACAAAGTCGCCAAATAAATAACTTATAAACTTAAAAACCTAGTGAGTCAGTGGAATTTTAACCAGTGAAGAGATAAGTGTAAATAAGTAAAGCGAAAGAGTGTATTATGAAGAAAATATTGTCAAGAAAATTGTACAACGAATTAATGAAGTGATGTGAATAAAAGTAGTGAACATTTGTGATTGTATATAAGTCTCTTAATTAATCCTTCGAGCCCGAACAGCCAATACAATAAGGACGATTTTTTTAAGTAAGCCCACTTAAAAAATTTAAAATTTAAGCCAACAGTAGCTATCAATAAGTGGAACGTACAACATGTTGTATTTTTTATTATAAAGGAACGTAAAAAACGTCGCTCTTATTAATAAAATAAGATAAGTCTGAGTTCTGCAAAATAGTGCTCCCACATTTTTCTAGTCTACAGTAACTCAGACTGAATGAAGTCCCGCTACCCCATTTGCTCACTATAAATAGTTGTCAATGAGGTCATAGTCAGCATGAAATAATAAGCGTTCATCATTGGTAAAATTCGACCCGTTTAATACAGGACCTTTTTAAATATTCTACCAATACCCTTAATATTTTCAAGTACGTATATTTCTAATTCATAATAGAAGATTAAAGTAAGTGAAGAGAATTTCATATTTTCATATTTTTATGGATGATTACGTACAGACTCCAATCATTATATACTATATTTGCTATCAAACAATTTGCATAGTTTTCAAAAAAATTCTTTATATTTTTAGTTCACAAAGCACTGCAGCTGCGAGTATCTTACCATTTGAATTACGACCACCTTCTAAAGCTATCTCAGGTTCGACCTCACTAGTGATGGCGTAAGATTTTCAAAAGATCACGTGTGGTTGTTTTAGCTGATCCAGTCTCAAGAGCAATATTTGGTAATCTGACCTTCTTCTACAAAAACGGTGCTCTTTATTGAATCAAAAGTGTATAAAACGAATGCATTAACGCCAACGTTCGGGTGATCTTCACATTGAACGACCCGATATACAGCAAGCCTCTGTTCGAGTACAGGCAGATCGAGTGCGATAAATTCCTCTCGAGACGCATGACAACAAACGAGATTATGAAATTGCAGAGATTAAGTCTGCAGAAGTGCAGAAATGCAAGAAGCGTCTTAAGGGCACACAAGACGTAGCCAACATATGATTCCAAGAAGAACGGGATCCCGTCTGGTCTGGTCTGGATGGCGAGCATTTTTGTGGGTCGTATCTTTTCCAATTGAAAAACAAAGATAAAGATTCTGTCCTCCTCCAGAATGCGAAAAGCCGTTAGCATATGGCGGGAGGTGGGCTGATTACATCGTGCAGATGTGGATTGACCGACTTCGAAGGTGTAACTGATCATAAAGTGCCATCCGGGCAATTTATGAGTTCCGCGATTTTAAGGTCATTATCACTTGTATTCGTTATTATCACAACTAGTTTTATGGGATAGGGCACAGTATAGAAGTGCATTGTGGTTAGATCAAGATTAGTTGCACCTAAGTTGCTATTCTCTGGGCTGCTTCTGATAAATTAGTGCAAATTGAGGACAATGCGGATGCTTGTTGTGAGCATTGCCTGAAGACTATCTATTTCTAGCAAGTAAAGATATGAAATGGAAGATTAAAAGCAATAACATTTTACTTACTTTTAACTATTTTTCAACTTTTGTATGAGAAATTAGTTCAAACTCTATTTATGACTTAAAAACATGTTCACTCATTTTTTATATACACCAAGCGGTCTTGGCTCTACAATATTTTAAGCCCGCAAATTTAACTTTTAACCGTGGTACATATTTAAATGTGCACATTTTCATTAAGGGGATATAACTAGGCATGAAGTCGAAAAGAAAGTGTGTTTTAAGGAATTTTTTTTTTTTAGAGAAACTATTGATTAAAAACATTCGATTTTTTTTACAGTACATCTTTTTAACTACAATTTGTTAAGTTTTGATAAAGAAAAGGAAAAACAAGTAGGGAACTGCACCCGTTTCCCTGCGATCCCCCCTTTTTAGGGGCTTTGCGGTGTTTCGATTATCTCAAGAACCACTAAAAAAATCACTTGATAAAATTTGTTACAGCAACTACACCCCACGCAACAAAAAAAGCCGCACGTGCTATTCTTTTTCATATTTTCCCGGCTTAAATCGTACTAAATAGTCTGCAAGGTGTCCAAATTGTTTTTAACGGTTGTTGATGTGCAATAGCACTCTTTTGCTACAAATATTCACTGTGTACAGTTGCATACATACATAAGGTTCGAGACGTTATTAAGGCAAAGGGCGGTGATACAAAGTACATTTTTAAGGTTAATAAAAATAAAGAGACTGTATTTTTAATTTTTTATGAAATAACATTGCATTAAAAACTAAAACAAATGAAGCATTTTTTGATTTCGAACGTAAAACTAAATTTTTATTACTGAAAACAAATTAGATATTGCATAAAACATACTTTTTAATTGGGTTATATGTGAATAATGTAAAATACAGAAAAATTACATAATAAATTGTTGTTTTTTAACTTGTATATCCCTTTATCAATAAAATTCCGCGTGCGGCTTTTTTTGTTGCGCCAGGTTAATCACTTAGAAATTATCGGGTAAGTGAGTATTCTATTAAATTGAGGGAAATTTTAGTAAAAGTAAACGAAAAATGCGAGTACGACACCGACAAACATTTTTTAATAACATAGAAACATGTTTAAATAATGTAGATGCTAACTTAACTCCAGTGTTTCTAAATAGAAACATAAATACATTAATCTTGGTTTAATAAGAAACAAAATAAAATAATAATAAGGCAATTTAGAAATTTCGGAAACGTAAAAGCAACCGTAATTATTCTAATTTCTTCAGTAATTTTAGTAGTCGTAATAATTTTTACAATAATAGTAATGGTCTCAACAAAACTCAGGACAATTTAGGCAGTTACAACAATCCCGAAATGGACAGGAGCAGTCTTATTCAGGTCAATCTAGAAATCATTATATTTCGGGTCAATCTAGAAATTATTATAATTCGGATTAATCTATGAATCACCATAACAATTTTCATAATATCTCCCAAAATCAGATATAAAACGAACCAGAACCAATGGATGTTGATCACACCCAAGCGGCAGAACATGAAGCAAATTTTTTATTAACGCCTCAAAAATACACTTACTAATAGTAGAATTGACTGTTGCTTACGACGAAATCAAAGGCCTATTACGTCAAAATAAAAGACAGTGCACCATACCATTTAACAAATATCCCAAGCGGGGTTTTATAATCGGGCCATCATTGGGCAGTAAATGGGTGGCAGTCGTCTACCATCGGCCGGCAACATTATTGGCCCGACAACGGTTGACAACCGGATGATAACGCCTAGCCATTCGTTATGAAAAAAATAGTTCGTTTGAATTTTGTAGTTGTCGTATTACTGTGAATTTGTTTCTTTCACAATTGGATTTATCATATTAAAATATGTAAAGTCCAACTTGCAAACTCTATAGACATATTTTTGCACCCGACAAAAGCGTGTGAAAAAATTTCCTACTCATGATGCAAACTATCAACATAGTTTATTGTTGAACATTTTAACTACTACACTAACCTGAAAAAAAGTGTTTCTTCTTGGAAAATTAGAGTTATTTCCGCTGCACTTAATTGTCAAATTTTATAGATAACTAATAATTTGGCACCACTAATGTTCAACACAAAGTCCAAATATAAACTTGGTAATAGCCTTTAAGTTAATTAGCTACTACAACTACCCCAATGTCAAGATAATTACCATAAATATCCACTACTGGCCCAGTAAACTACCAAGCATTGCCCAATAGAATATCTAGTCTTGGCCGATGGCTGGGAGCCATGTATCGACCGATCGCCGGGCCAGTTTTGACGAACGTCGACTCCGCTTGGGATGCTGCCAAATGCATTTTTTTTCTTATTCTGCAGGTTGTTCTGAAAATTTTCGTCAAAAAATCATTGTGATATAATGAGACTTGCCAAAGTTATGAAAGTTTAACTTAAACTGTGTCACTACCGCTACGAGAACTGTGGCGGTAGTGACACAGTCTGTAATGCAAAAACGTATTTTTTCGTAAATTCTTGGAAATTAATATTTCGAAAAGTATTCAAGATATCACAATAATATTTGATATCGTTAATAAGGATGGCAAATGGAACAAGTAAAAACAATTGAAAATATCTGAGACCATGGGTTTCATGACCTGGATGATTTCAATCATTGTAATTTTGATTGTCAAAAATAAGAGATCAAGTTTTAAGATTAAAAATATCATAAAGACTCGGTCTTAAATGCCTGAAGTGAAACGTCACAAAGGATGACATACCATTTCATACAAAATTTGAGAGAACGAAAATATCCACTTTCCCACAGAAATGGAATGAATGTCAGCAGAATTACAATGATAACAGAAGCCGTCGCGGAATTTAAATCTCGACTTTTTTAATATTGAATAAAATAGTTTAGAATTTTAAAATTCTGGCGTATTATATTATTTTCCCTTTAATTAGATAAATTAAGTCAGATTTAAAAAATTGTTTAAGCTAAACCTTCAAAATGCTTACATTGAAAATTATGATCCTTTATTTTCAAAGTAAATGTAATTAAAATAAAAGTAATACTCTATCTATGGCCAAGGCGGGATAGGCACTAGTACTCGCAGGCGAAAGTGGCAATGGATAAGTCACACATTAAGAAAAGAGCCAAACAACATCGCTCAACAGACAGGAAGACACCGAAATCGACGACCGCGCAGCACGTCAAGAAGATCCGTAGGAAGGAATGCACCGAGATCAACAAATCAGTTAAAGGCGTTGGCACAGAACTGGATCAGTGGAGAGTAGACGCACTATGCCGCACAAGGGGTTAAGAACCCAGCGAGGGATCATACTATCTCTCTTCAGTTCCAGTAAACGCTTGTAGGACATGTGGCGAAAGAGGAACTTCTCTCAATTAGAGACAACGATTGCAAGTGGACCTACAATTTAAGGTGGATTTCGAACCTCCGACATTACTCTGCAACCCCCAATGACCTTTTATCACAATCTGTTTCCAACAGAAATCAACCACCGATCGTCGCCGGTGCGGCTCAAACCTGGATAGGATGACATCTTTACCTCAGAAAGGCAACGATAAGATACCAAAAACCTGAAAAAATAATCTGGGAAACACGAAACCGCCAAGCATAGCATTCAAAAGAAAAGGGTCAACATTAAACGCGTGAACTTGTAATTGAAATTTGAGAAGAAGCTAATTGTGTAAATACTTTAAAATTTCTGCCGGCCGAAATTAGAGATCTTCCTAATTTCTCAGAAATATTTGGGTTTTTTTTTCTTTTGCATAGTTTTTAGTACTGTTAGGACGTTCTCCGGTACCTAAGCATTGCAAACTTGCTTTTATCTTTGTTTGTCTTTTGCTCAAAGAACAGTCCGGTATGTGACCAGCTAGTAAAATAAACTTTCAGAGAGCCCAAGATAGGACACCGAGGACATTTCAGTGCTGCGCCACATAAAATGCTATTTTTACACAATTTTCCAAAAAAAGAAGAGGCTATAAAATCGACCCGCATTTTTGGTATGATCAGGCATACTTCATAACGCATAGTTTTTTTTTCTCATTGGAATCATGTCAAACATTTCGGCCCTAGGGTGAGCGTGAGTGCGAAGGTGGACGGAGTGGCTGCAACCAACTTTGTAATGCATGGTCCGATTTGTATAATTCTTTTTTACTGTAAGGAATATGTTTTCTAATTAGTACCAAGGTAAAAATTTTGAGGAAGCTCCGCGCCACCACAGGATTTAAACTTGGAAGATCATAAGGAAGGATTCATATACTTATGTTTGTTAAGAAAATATATCTCTCATTGTATATAGGTCGTTGTTTTGTTAACTTGCACCAATTTCAGAATGTCATAGAAGACTAAATTAAATATTATTTTAGGCTTTTCACCTGTTTTTGCGAAGCCGGTTTAATTTTTTTCAAACAATTTTTTATTATATTCGTTAATTCAATTGCCCTTAGGTCATCTTGTAGAACATTCCAATTTTGAAAAGTAAATCAGGGGCAAAGAAAATTGTTCCATTGTTCCATCTCCGTCAATTTTCGTCCCATTCCAACGTTATTCGTCCATTAGACAGACAATGTGATTATCAAGTACCTATTGAGAACGTGAGGTTTTTGTTCAATTTTCACCAACAACCCTACTGATAATGAAGTTTTGAAGAATATTTTGATGGTTGGTGAACGTTATGTGCTGTGTTGAGAACTATTCTTAAACAGTCGGTCGTCAATCCCCCAATGTGGGTTATTTATACAAATCATAGCTCAACGTTCTGCATCTACATATCTGGCAGTTGCCTAATAATGTTTTAAGCCCAGTGCACATCGCACTAAAAGAGTATTAATTTTAACATAATACAAAATTACATGTTTTTAATTATTGTTTTGGCGGTGTTGGTTTTCATCTAACGAAAAAGTAGGTAAGAGATCGGTTTAGTAATACTACTATTTTATTTTATAGCAGTAAAATTGGATCAACTTTTTGTACCATTTTTGAAGGTTTATGAAGAGATTATTGAATAATTCCTTTTTATTTTTGTTAATATTTATGTTTACTTTTATAAGATCGTTTCTTTGCAACTAAATTATTTTTACTTTTAATTTTTTTCCTTTTTTATTCACATATTTGTAAGTGCATCTTTTTTTACCGGGGTTTGCGTTCGATATTTCACTGCTACGTGGTTATTTATAGGATGAACATGTAAACATTTTACTTTTTGAATTTAGCAAATCCGTTCAATGGTTTCTGAGAAACGGAACATAAAATTGTGAAAAGGTAATACTTCAGGAGAGCATTTTAAAGATAGCACACGAATCATTCGTCTCAGCACCTGATCAACACTTTTGCTAGATCTGCGATAAGTATCTGCAATGTTAGTTGTTAACAGTGATCAGTGGCGTTTGTTTGAAGAAGCCGGCTGTCATTGACTTTAAAAATCGATTTATATTTATTTGTAGCAATCAGAAATTCTTACAATTTTGTCAGATTGTAGCCTATAAAATCAATATAAAAAAAAACGAAAGTTTTCCGTCACCAAGTTCCCTGCGTCCTTAAATAACAACGAAATGGAGTCTACAATGAAGAAAGAAGTCTTTTAAAAAGTAGGACTATGTAACTACTGTCCCTTAGAGAGAAAACCTTTAACGTTTGTACCGCAAGGTCTAAAAACACGTAAAATTCCAAATGTTAAGGTTATTGTGCCTTCAGTTCAAAAACTATGTATCATGCAAATATTCCAAACGTACATATGTCGTATTAACTTACTAAACGCTGTTTGCATTATGAATTAGCAGGTTAAGCTAACCGGAGTGCCTTTTACATATTACTTTTATTGGTTAATCACCTGAGAAATAAGTGAAAGAAAGCGTCGAGCAAAAAATTATTTGTCATTGTAGGAAGTTTTTTTGTAAACTTGATCCCCGGAAATTACATCTTAATTTCGTACATATTACAAGAGTTATGCCAGCTTGAAGTGACAAATCGGTTCGTGTTTACCTGAGCTTCTCAACTGACCGATGAAACGTGATGGACGCAAAAATCTGACTCACACGCATGCCTTGTCCGCTTTCTTGATGTTCTCACAAACATGTGCACGATTTTTGGATTTATTCCTCTGGGACAGTATCAGTACTTAACATTTTTACGAAATACCTTTTTTGCTCAGTTAAAGAACGTGCGGAGTTTTTACGGTTGTGCTGTCGTGGTAAGATCGCTTCTTGCATTAAAAAATTCTGCAGACGGTTACCTCGACAGGCCTAATTTATGTACTTGATGGCTGTCAATAGAAAGGTAGGTGATTTTAGATTTTTTACATGTCAAAAGTACTTAAGTAGCGGATAAAGTTAGCCATTGTTTTAATCAAAATTAACGTGTCTAACTAAGCCGGATATGAGATAGATTTAAAGATCGTACATTCACCCTTAAAGAAAAACAGATTCCGCTATATCACAAAATATAACATCTATAGAATTAAAAATTGTTGTTGCATTGTTGTCTCTCCATTAAAAATCCTTGCCTTGAAGCTTTAACTAATCGCTTTCCGGTAGCGCTCTTTCGTAATCAATCAGTTAAAATTATGGTCGAGGTAGGTACACAAATGTATGCAGAATAATAGCAGAACCTATACTTTTGTTAAAATTTCGAAAAAGTCTAATATTGGCGTTAATTTACTTTCCGCTTTATGTTTACTTAATAAAATTTAATTTAACTAACAAATGTTTATTTTAACTGAAAAAAATTGCGACGTGGCAATTTAAATTAAAGAAAATTAAATACAAATCTCGGCCGCATGCCTTCAGTTTCACAGGGGGACCAACGCGTTAACAAATCAATAATTTGTTGTCGTGCCGTAACTGTGGATACTGTAGGAAGTCCGCATCACCCTCCCATTGACGCGGCTGGTAACAGTCATGTAGTTTTTACTCTTGACTGGCTAATGATGACGGGCGGAGAGACAATCACTCTCTTGATCAAACTCCCCCAATCCAGGGTGTTAAGCGACCACCGTGCCCATTGGATAGTTTGCAGCTGGGGGTAATTAGCTGTATTCTAACGGAGCCTCCTTGATACCTGTTCGCCTAAAGGAGTAAGAAGGCCTTTCCGTGGTATGGGGCTCTACCACGGGTGACCCCCCCCCCTCCACCCAAACACAACAATATCTTGAGACCATGAGTACCGCCTTGTCGTGAAAGTTGTCGATTGTGAAATTGTTAATGAACAAAAAACACCCAGCCGCGGATAAAACTACTTCGTCCACCCGAAAACGGGGACAACCCGAAGTCAAGGCAGACCCAACCCATGGGTCAAGTGGGCAATCTTCTGCGAGCATTGCTCGCTCCTCCTCCTATATTACCTTGGCCAACACGGTGGCTCCCCCTAAGGATTTCTGTGAACCCCCTTCTTCAAGGAAAGAACACGCTGCTGCCAAGGCTTCCAAACCCGGTAGTAGTAGTTCAGTTCCTCCTTCCACTGCGAAACCTGCTCGTGGTAGTACGTCCCTGTCCAAGGCTAATACAACCGGACATAAATCCGCCGGCGCGACACTCACAACATCTCAGTCCAACCCAGCGATCACCAAGCAGAAGGGAAAGTAATCAGCGTTGCTGAGCTGTCGGATACTCCGAGCGGCCATGAACTGGTCCATAAGATCCTTGATAAGAGAAAACTGAAATGCGCGATACGAAGTTTCAAGCCCTATAAACCATCGGGATTAGATGGCATCATTCCAGCTGCCTGGAGAGACTTCTAGATATATATATATTAGAGATACAATCAATCCTTCCAAGCTGTCTCTCTCGCAACATGCTTACACTAAAGGTAAATCCGTAGAGACAGCCCTGCACGAACTTACCACAATCATAGAGCATTCGCTACTGCAGAAATAATACTCACTTGCAGCCTTTCTCGATATTGAGGGTGCTTTTAACAATATCAGGTCAGAGGCAATAATGGCATCCTTGAGGAGACTTGAACTTGACGATCCTCTCATCAAACTTATTGACCTCATGCTAAAAGCAGGGTCATCGTTTCAAGTTTGGGACGATATAATATCCAAAGAGTGGTCACTATAGGTACCCTCAGGGAGGAATTATTTCGCCACTCTTATGGAACATAACTCTGGATGAGTTACTCATAGACCTACGCCTACGCAGATGATATTGCCCTGGTATGTTCAGAAAAGCACCCAAACACACTGGCTGAAGTGTTACAACACGCCCTCTCCAAGATATTATCATGGAGTTATGGGTGTGATCTGGGCATAAACCCGAACAAAACAGAGTTAATAATCTTCTCTCGGAGACATAAAACACCTCCTATGAACTGCCCTATACTAAACGGGGTTAGGCTGAAACTGTGTAATCAGGTTAAATATCTAAATCTAGTCCTGGATAGAAAACTTACCTGGAAGCCTTACATTCAGGAAAGAGTACGGAAGGCTACTGTAGCGCTGTACTCGTGTAAGAAGGCAATAGGGAAAAGATGGGGTATGAAGCCACGCATTGTGCATTGGCTCTACACAAGTGTCATACGACCTATACTTACGTATGGGGTGAATGTATGGTGGCCGGCACTAAATATATCTACCCATCACATCATCTACCCATTAGACTTAACTCAATCCAGATCTGGAAACGAACTGACTTGGGTCACTCCAAAATCCTGGACAGTAGAACTGCCAGCAATATCGACTATACCTCGGCCAAACCTTTCTTTGAAACTAAATTCGACTCGGAGTCAGTGCATCGCTACACTGACGGCTCCATATTAGAAGGCAAAGTAGGTGGAGGTATCTTCTCGGAACAATTGGACCTCGATATCTCATTCCGCTTACCTGACTACTGCAGCGTGTTTCAGGCGGAAATCATGGCTATAAGGGTAGCCGCAGACGGTTATAACATGTCGCTCAGCACTAAATGACATAGCTGAGCACCTGAAAGTACGGCTAATCTGGGTGCGTGGACAAAGTAATATTCCGGGTAACTGTAGAGCCGACGAACTAGCGAGAATCGGTACCACTCGTCCTGATTCGGACATTAACCACCAGCTGGGTAAACCGCTGGCCACTTGCAAACTGGAACTCATACAGGAATCTCTCAGGATTGCAATTATTAATTGGAACATACTTGCCTGATTACCCGACAGATATGGCCAAAACTTGACCCTAAACGATCAAGAGAGCTTATCCTTCTCGGACGCAAAGCAATTAGCAGTACCGTAGCCGTTATTACGGGCCACTGCCTCACAGGTAGACACGCCGATAGACTGCGCGCACCTTCAAACGACTTCTGTAGGAGTTGCCATGACGAAGAGGAAGAGGAAATCATACTCCACCTCCTCGGTAACTTCCCGGCCCTAGCCAACCGTAGGAACGGGTTTTTGGGCTCCCCTTCTTTTAAGAGCTGACCGAATTAGGCTCCACTCACGTCAGAGACCTAGCTCGATTTATCAGAAGTTCCAAATGGTTTCGACGACGGATTAAGGTTGAACACCCTTCCCATCCCAGCCAAATTTATGTTGACACCCCGTGAACTGGCTCCATGCACAGGTACACCCTCTTTTTCTCAGGTATTTTATGGTGTGCCTTCTTAGGCAGCTACTTTAACCTAAAGTAACCTAAAATACAAATCTCAATTAAATGGGAAAATTTGCTCATCTTCTTAGAGGATGGATTTAAAAGTTCATAGCCTTAGGTGCAAATTATCCGAATTTATATTTCTTACTACCCTTATTTTAAAGCTGCGTTAGATTCCTCTCTCAGAATAAAGTTTAATTTGCTTACTTGCTTTTTAAATATGATAATGTCAGCCCAGGGGATGCTCTATGTTACTCAAGCTTAGCCTTGTAAATGTAAGGGAAATGGCTGCTTCTGTTTAGATCGAAAAAAAGTTAGTGCTTTGAAAATCCATGAAAATTTGGAATCATTGCTAGGTGAATTTATCCAGTTTTATTTAAATAAGAGGGCAAGTCCTCGGTGAAGTACGATAGAGCGTCGGCCTTTCATCTCGGAGGTCCCATATTCAAACCCCATCTGCAGCGAGTCATGATTGTTTTCTGCGAGAAAAAAATTCATTCCCACTTTGCGGGAGGTAACCTAAAAAAAAGTTTTTCCAAGATTTTATTTTACAGTACCAGTATATTAGAATGGAAAAAGCAGATAGAAAAAGTGTACAGATCTTAAAGGAGAATTTGCTAGGAAATAAAAATATTAAAAAATAATCAACTTGCGTTTTCTTTGTAAGCTACAAATTTTCCATCCACCATTGTAGTAGTTACTGTGAAACTTCTTGAAATCGAACGCCGGAAATATTTTTCTCAGTGTCAAAATTATTTTCACCTCTTTTATCCGGAAAATAATTTTCTACTGCAAGTCAAAATTTATTCAAAATTTCTGCGAGGATCTAACGGTTTTCACTTTGGAATATTCCTTGCTTCTTATATCGGCTTATTTTCGATTGTAAATTTTTTTAGTTCAGCTGGTTTGCAGATAAGAAGGTTTCCAAAATTCGAAAAATGTGCATTGCACGAATTTCTCAAGAGTTATTACGTCCGGCCTGAATAAACCACTAATTGTAGAGAGGAGGTAGAAGAGTCTACGTATGGAGTGGTACATCCTCGTACAATAGCACTTCGCAAAAACAGTTGATCAGTATTCTTAGGTATGCTGAGAAACTGGATCTAAATTGGATCCTCCTTATTGATGCAAAGTAGTAATTGCAAGCAACACTATTTATATAAGATAATACTGGACCCAATGTCGAGGTACAAACTCCTCTGGCTCCGAAGAAATAAGATCTATCTCTTTCCCTACAATGTCCTGATAATAGCTCAGACATGAACATTGTTGATAATGATTTGAAGATCTTGTATTCAAAGTCTGCAATAGAAGACCCCAAATAATAGAAGATCTGAAAAGGGCAGCCAGGACAAACAAATTAGCGATCATTGTTATCAAAAAATAACTGTACACCCTGTACACTACTATAGTGTTAGTTTGAATAATTTCATTCACGTATCCCGTCTAAGTACGATTAAAGTATTGCAACAAGTGGTCTCAAAGTTTTTTCACCGAACGTTACAGCGCCTTCGGTTAACAGCCTCTGAAATCGTAGTATTAAAGTAATATTAAGTCTGTTACATTGGAAAGAAAATACTAAGGAAGAATACTTTTCACCTTAATAGAGTAAAGATTTCCCGGTGAGATGGGGGGGCGAATAGAGGGGGGAGGTAGTCGATCGGTGGAATAAGTGATAACATGTCGGCCTTCCATCCCAAGTTACCAACCGGCGGCGACCCGTTTTTTTTCTGCTAACAATAGATTACGATTCCTCCTTTGTTCCTCGTTTTCTCCTACGAGCACCCTCATGCCGTTTCAGGCTCCGAGTCTTCTTTATCCTTCAATTTTCGTAAAGGCGACTTTGACAAATTAAATCACTTGCTCCTCAACTCTAATAATGGGGATATCCCTCAACATCTTCCAGTTGACGTTGCTTTAGAGGCGTTCTATTCGGAAATACACGCTTGTCTTACACAATCTATCCCTCTTCTTCCTCGTAAAAACTACTCCTCATCCCCCGTATGGTACGACAAAGAATTACGCTCTCTTCGCAACAGGAGAAATAAACGTTGGCAAACTTTTCTTCTAACCCAGACTGAGTCTGACTATTCTTCCTATCTATCTGCTTATACCTCTTTTTCTGAACGTTGTGATATCCTCTACCATGAGTATCTATAACGGATGGAAACTAGCCTCATATCCGACACCAAGCGTTTTTATAGCTTTATTAATTCTAAGAAGAAATCCAATGGTTACCCTTCCACCCTAAAGCTCGAGAATACCTCTTCATCTGATCCTAAGGTTATCGCTCTTTGCACACTTCTTCAGTTAATCTTTCAGCGACAATTCTCTACAACCCGACCTTAACTATTTTTCATTCATGGACAAATGCACTCAAATGTCGTTTTCATCTTTTGACCCTGATCCTGAACTTATCGCCGCCAGTATTAATAGGCTTGAGGACGACTTTCACCCAGGACCTCATGCCATTCCGGCCATCGTTCTGAAAAAGTGTGCCATGCATTTAGTCCAACCCCTAACTTTGCTTTTTCGTCTCTCGGTCACTCAAGGGGTTTTCCCTCAATTATGGAAAAATTCGTATATTATTCCCATCTTCAAAAAAGGTTGCAAGAACGATGTGTCCAACTACAGACCCATTGCTAAATTATCATCCATACCTAAACAATTCGAAAAATTGGTCTATGATTCCATGTTCTTCCACTGTAAGTCTATCTTCTCACTCTCCCAGCATGGCTTCCTCAAAGGTAGATCTACAACCACCAACCTTACTGACTTCGTCTCTAAAACCCTATGTACCCTGGAAAACGGTAAAGATGTTGATGTTATCGCCACCGATTTTAGTAAAGCCTTCGACAAGATCTCCCATAACGTTATCTTGTTCAAACTTGATCGCCTAGGCTTCCCCCCCAGATTCATCTCCTGGATTCGATCCTACCTCAACAACCGTCAGTACAATATTCTTTTCAGTTCATCCATTTCTAACCCTATTGTCGCTCGATCCGGCGTCCCTCAGGGCAGCCACCTAGGTCCATTGATTTTTATCCTCACAATAAATGATGTTGAATGTGTCATCAAACACTCAGAGTTGTCCATTTATGCCGATGACATGAAAATAATCAAACATATCTCCTCCACTACCGACTCTCTTCTCCTGCAAGAAGACCTCGATTCATTCATCACATGGTGCATGAAAAACTTTCTAGAGCTCAATGTCTCCAAATTCCAGTCCATCTCTTATTCCCGCAAGCGTCTTACCGCCACCCCGAGTCTATATGTTAACCGACGTACCAGTCCCTATCGTTACCTCTTTGTGTGACTTAGGAATAATCTGTGATAGTGAACTCAATTTCCGTTCCCACATTGACAGCATAATTAACAGAGCTAACTCCGCGCTAGGGTTTGTGAAGCGCTGGTCTAGAGAGTTCTCCAATCCTTATGTTTCCAAATCTCTCGACGTCTCCTTCGTTAGACCTCTCCTTGAATATGCCAGCCAGGTATGGTCCCCTACACAAACAACTCACATTAATATGATTGAATCTGTCCATCGTAGGTTTATTCGCTTCGCTCTACGTGATCTTCCGTGGGTTGACAGTTTCAACCTTCCTCCCTATGAAAACCGTCTGAAACTAATCGACTTACAACCTCTAAGCAAACGTCGTGATGTTTCCGACATTCTCTTCATTTATCAATTATTAACTGGTGCCATAGACTGCCCCTCAATCCTGCAATCTTTACCCATCTATACCAATCCCCGTAACCTAAGGTCCACTCCCCTTTTCCGACTCGACCGCCATCGCACAAACTACGGTCAAAGCGAGCCAATTACCAGGATGTTACGAAAAGTCAACGACCTTTCCTCTTTTGACTTCCATCTGAGTAAATCATCACTCCACAAAGCCTTATATCTTGACCCCGCCAATCTTGATCCTGATCGCCTACTTTAATTCTTCTTCCTTACGCCTTCTGCCAGTAATCAATAGCTGTGTTCCATTGGACCTGGCAAAGTACTCGCAAGTACTCGCGAGTAGGTGTTCAATGGAACGCTCTTTTGTTTGGTTTGGTTAGAGGTACTGAGAAATTTCTTATCGGACACAAATTTAAATAAATCATTTTTAGATTTTACCAAAAAATTAAAAATTTTTTTATTAAATATTAAGAAAATGTGACAAATTTTCTTAATATTTAATAAAAAAATTTTTAATTTTTTAATAAAATCTAAAAATGATTTATTTAAATTTGTGTCCGATAAGAAATTTCTCAAAACTCACCGTATTCATATCCATTTAACAAATTTGTCTTCGTTCTTATATTAAATGAAAGCAAACAAACGTCATTTACACCCAAATTTATTTAAATCCATCTATTGAGCGTTAGAAAAATTAAAGTTATCTAGCGACAAAAAATTGCGTAACTACTTGGGAAATTTTTGATCAACTACTCGGATCCAAAAGCATGTGTAGTTCCCGGCAGCCAGAAGACCTTGCGAGTACTTTGCCAGGTCCAATGGAACGCAGCTAATATATATAGCTCATCTTGTAGCTTATACTTTTTATTTATTTATTCTTAATTATTCATTTATTATAGTCTGTAGAATTAGTATTAAGTTATAGCGTGTATTTTATTTTTTATTTTTGTATTTTTTTTTATGCAATAGCTTGTACTAAGCTTAAATAAATAAACTTATGAAATCATCGGGGGTTTCTTCTGAGTAATGTCGGTGATTCGGAATCCATCTTAAATTGTAGGTTCACTTGCAATCTTTATCTCGAATCGGGTGAAGCTCTTCTCCCGCCCCATGCCCCACAACGGGTTACGGGAACAAAAGAGATACAAGGGAGAGCATGAGAAGTAAAGTTTCCAGGTGCATGTATATAGGTAGAGAACTGAAACCTATAACCTTCTTAATTTAGCCTTAATCCCGTTTCTCTCTAATTTTCTTTAGTAAAAATTAATAAGCCATCAAAGAACTTTCTTATTGTATATTATTAAGATTCTGCGAAACCTCGCCTTTACCCATTCAAATATAGGCATGAGCCTTCAAAACCCATGTAAAAGTGTTAACTTCCAATTTTGCTTGATTGGGCCTTTTGCAAAAGCTTTCGTATCGAAAAAAATTATGATGTGTTGGCAAGATATGTAAGCCTAAGTTGCACGGATCTGTTCCAGACCAAGTCTGCACACCTAAGGTACTGTTTTTTATGTCTGGATGATCCTTCATTTGAAAGTTGATTTGCATTATTGCTTTTTATTTCAAAACATCTTTACGAAGAAGTGAATTTAACGCTTAAAATTTATGATTACTTAGTTTATTATGTTTTCAAAGTACCCAACCTTCATTTTGAAGGCACTGTGACCCAAATTTAATCGAAAACCTTGCGAATTCACTCCTAAAGCTTTTCCCGAGTGTTGGTCAATATCGCGTACACCCTCTCTTTAATTTTAAAAAGAAATAAAGCTGGGAGAAGTTGGGTCATCTGGGTGGCTAAGCGACAACCGTATGAGCGCTACTTAAGTGCGATCATGGAGCCATTACGAAACTTAAACTTGGTAAAGTTATACCGTTTATCTGTTTGATTGGGCTCAAACTGTATCACATGCCTACTTGCAGCCACTAATATTCACACCGGGCTAGTATCTGCAATCATAATAACCCATAATTTACTATTTCCAAGAAATTTATATCTACATACGAAAAAGAGGTAATCTTAAAATTAACTATTTGTGGGAATAGTAATCAGGTTTCAGAAATGAAAAAATAATATCGTCTTAACGATCTACTTTCCGAGAACTGTACCAAAAACTAGAAAGAATACCTGGCCTTTTTCCCTTTGTAATTTTTTTTACATATTTTGTTATTGTTTAGAGTTTTCCTGTTGTTATGTGTAAAAAGCCTATAGCTTTAAAAAAAATTTAATATTTATATTTTAATAGTTGCAAAGTTATTAATAATCTTATGTCTGCAGGTATAGTTCAATGACTTAAAAATTCAAGACTGTAACTCTCAAACCAATCGTGATAAATCCAGATTTCTTAGGTTTTTACTCGATAAAGTTTGATCTAGCTTCTAATTGTATACTGTTAGAAACTCTCCTAAAAATTCCATTCAAATATTCCAATTACTTAAAGCCAAACTCAAAGGAAAAAGGTCGGCAATTAGTGTAATCTCTTCAACTATTAGTATATAATATATTACCGGAACTGTTCAGATCGTTTTCGTTTCTTTCGATATTACGATAAGCAGCCAACGAGAACAGGATCATTTTCCATGTAAACAGCAACCGCCGTATCTTTGAGACAACATCGGAGAACGTCCCATTCTACAAATCAACGATCTACAACTGCTACATTCTAACCGTCAGCGAAAAATGTAAATCGATGTAATTGATAACAAGATAGACTTTAAACTTTTGAACACAATTTCGACAAATGTCAACGTAAGTCTTGGCTCAAGACTTATGGTAAAGTGAACAGTAAATGTAAGTAATTTGTAATATTAATGTACTTGCTAGGAACAGAAAAGAAATACCGTTCAATTAGTTAAAATCTTAGGGCCAAATTATATCTCGCTCGTAAGAAGAAATAAATTAGGTGAAATCAGATAAAAAAAAAATTTATTGTATATAAAGTCGCCAATACAGAAATTTGAAATTTGATCCTTTTTAAACTTCATACACGATGTTCTACATATCACCAGATATATTATTGAAAAAAAAAATTTAAAATCACCAATTTTTTTCTTAATATTTCAAAAACAAAAATTATTAATAGTAAACAATAATTTTACTACGCACTATAGTAAAATTATTGTTTATTATTAATCAGTTCACATTTTTTAAAGAATAATAAGAAGAAAGTCCGAAAGTTTTCAAGGGCTTCTATCCAGGCCCATCTATGAGCTACTATTATTTTTAAACATTTCTTTTCTTGAGGAACACTTTTCTAAATAAGAAAAATCAAATAAATAGCTATTCCATCCCATTACAGTAGAATTACCTCAATAATTAATTGAAATTATTAGGAACAAGAACTATCATCACATCGAAAACATAAAAAAAATGTCAAACTACTGCAGTGAAACAAAGTAACCAAATTTGGAAATTTCAACTTTCTTAATCTGAGTAATAAATATGATTAATGTACAGTTAGTCCCAAAAGTAAGTAAACGGACTGAATTTTTTTAATAATGTTAATATATTTCATGAATATTAAAAGGTAATATAAAATATTTTTTACAACTTCAATAAGTGTAGACTCATTAGCGTTTATAAAAACAATCATGTTCATTTACTACAAAAATAACGTACAAATTCAATATACTAAAACAAAAATGATAAACTTAATCGGTTAAAAGTAAGTAAACAATTTGCATTTACTCGATTCAACAGCCGCAGTGTCCACCTTTATTAAGTGATAATTTTGCCAGCCAGTCAGGCAAGGAAAGCACATATTTTTTGCAGTCTGCCAATGGAAAAGCGTACGTTATTTAGTGCGTTTACTTACTTTTGGGAGTAACTGTATGTAACAGATATAATTATCAATGTAAACAAAACATCAGTAAACAATATACATAGTTACTTACCGATTTGCTCGCATAACCTTCACCGATGTGATCAATCCTGCAAAGAAACAAAAAATCTAAAATGAATATTCCGCTTGATTTAAAAGAAGCCGAGAAATTATTAAGACCAGCAAATTCATGTGTAACTTGCAAGGTGGAGAAGAGTGAGCTGAATATACTGAAAAACAAATAAATTTTATAGAGACCTTTTTGCATCATTAATCGGTACAAGGTAATTCTGGCGTAATTTTTTTTTTAAAGAAAAACAAACTCAGATCGCGCTGATCAGCGCGCGAATCGATCCACACCCCAAAACAAACGGAGCTAGATGTTTGTTTATCGCTCACAGTGCACATCCAAATAGTGAGCTTTATCACTGGAATTGAACACGATATCAACTTTCATGAGCAGGTACATTGCACGGACCTAAAACTCACAGCACATGATTACCTGGCCCGCGGAATTCGCAGTTTAACTGGTCATGCGCAAAACGTTAATTTCTGCAAATTTAAATGTCAAATCGTTCCTAGGTTCTGTTATTAATGGAATCGTCCACCTCGTAGAGCTGTACCTATACCGCAGATATTGATATTGTGTCTAGCCGGGCTTGATTTATGGTGTCGCACGATGGATATGGCCGATTCAGATGCTTTGTTCGGGTAGACTGAGATATGGTTACCAAGAATAGTGGGAAGAAGCTATTGTGCAGTCAGACACACCCGAACCACACCACTATTAGATAAAATGAATTAAATATTTTATCGTCACAAGACTTATTATCAAATCCATGTCCGCTACAGTTATGTTGACATATTCTGTTCAGTATTTCAAAGCCAACTATTAAGTTTTACAAAACGTTCTTAATTTTGGAAAAGCTTAAGAGATTCAACGAGTCTTTATTGAATTATTAAGCCATTTATTTCTTTTGTTCACACTTTATACTTGTCATATTTTTGAAAGAAGTTACAGGCTCTCTCCTCGACGTTTTTAGCACCGTGAAAAACATTTACATATATTTTTTTTATGTTTGAAAAAGATTTTAGAAAACGTTAATAGACATCAATAATTGTTCTTTGGGAAAAAATCAATTTAAGCGATTATTGATAATTATGAAATTAATCAATTATTATTAATTGTAATTAAAATAAAAAAAATTAAAAGTGAGTAATTAATATAATATGAAGTAGAAGTATGTATTTTAATCTTTTGGTTACAGAACATATCGAACTATTAAATCTGTACGGAGCGCTATTCGTATGACAGTCGCTGAGACCAGCTGACGGGTGTCGTTGAATAGTTATCATTAACGACATCTCAAAAAGTTGTCACGTAACGTGTTTATTTATTCATCAAATGCAAATCTAATTACATCTAAAGTAATTTTCAATAAAGATAATGTAACCCATTTATTAATAAACAAATTATAAATGACCGTATATACACACCTTTCACAAAAGTCCATGAAACTATGACGAGACATATATACGCCTTTTATCAAAAGATTAAGAGACACTTGTGGTATCTAAAATTTTACCGTTACATTTATATACGCATATAATAATACTAGCTCTTTAAGAAAGGTGGTAGGTTTTAAAGTAATTATCGAGCGCTACTTGGCTTGGCAGCCGTCGAACTTAGTATTGCTGGGTAAAACGAACCATGTTTAGAAAGAAGATGGACCCAACAATTTATTAACAAAATTTGTAAAATATATTAACGCAAAGATAATGAATTGAAACCTAAAAACTGGAAAAACTAAAATTAAAAGATAATAACATTTAAAATTCAAAGATAATGAAATAAGCACAAAAATTGCCGTGTCACTACTCCCCTTCGCTCTTACTGTCCTTTTTCTCTCCAATTGTCGCTTTCCTCTGGACTTTAATTCTTCGTTTACTTTATATATGTATATACTCCATAAAGTATCTATATTAATAACTTTTCAAACATACTTATCACTTTTATTTCCCACGTACTTTATCTCGACTGCCTTTAAAATTAAACCTCAACTTCTGTTCTGTCTTTAAAATTAAACTACACATACATACATATATTTCTTTTACTTCTGCTAAATTAAATCAATTTACTTGATAAGTAAGTATCTTGCTTATTCCCTAGCTTATTATCTTATCCTATCTGCAATGTAAATTAACCCTATATATTTGCAGTATCCAGTCCGTATCGTATCTAGTATTTGGAAATTATTTTGGCTTCCTTTTGAAATATAAAATTTGCAGGCCATCTTCTAGCAAAGGCTATCGGAGTCTTTGTCGATGAATAGCTAGATGCTTGTCCGCAAACGCGTAACCTAAGTCTTGTTCCACATTTCATAGCAAGTAAGTTCTCTATTCCTTAATTTGTTGACAGGCGTTATGAGAACTGACACCAGATCTGGACACCGTAACATATTACAGCGCCTGATACTGATTCAAATACTTTGTATTTTGCAGTTAAGGGTACGTCTTTTCTTTGAATATATTTTTCCGATGTGGAATTTATCCCGCACAACGCTGTCTTATATCTTTTTTTGAGATGTGCCTTAATGTTTAAATTATACGTTAGTATTATGCCCAAGTACTTGTACTCTCTTAATACTTCTATATCGTCTCCTTTGAATGTCCATCGTTCATTATTTTGCCTCCTTTTGAGGCGCCTTTGAAAAATCATTATCTATGATTTTTCCAAATTTACTTTTAAGATCCATGTGTGGCAGTACTCTTCCAGTTTATCTATCATGCACTGGAGTTCTTCCGGCCTTTCAGAGAGCAGGACCACGTCGTCAGCATACATCAGCACCTTTATCTTTCGTCCAGCTATTTGGACGCCACCTCCTACGTATTCCGGTAGGTCATTTATGAAGCAGCAAAACAATACGGGGCTGAATGGGCATCCTTATCTTACTCCAGTATCTGTACAAAACCAATGCGACAGTTTCTATCCATCTCAAACTGCTGATTCCCCCTCCTTATACAGGCTTTTGACTGTCTTCATGAATTTAGTTGAGACGCCCAGATTTTGTAACTTGAAGAGTAGCGCATTCCTGTTCACATTATCAAAGGCTGCATGGAAATCCACAAAGAAACTATATGTTGACTTTTTCTCGGCGAACCTAAGTTTAACGATACTCATCAAGTTGAATAGATTGTCAGCTGTTGAGTAGTTCTCTCTGAATCCTGCTTGACTTTCTGTTAGTATTCTGTTATCCTCCAACCAACCCACCAGACGTAGCGTTAGGGCCTCGGCAAATATTTTTGCCTCCGAGTGTAAAAAGGATAATCCTCTGAAATTTGCTGGGTTCTCAGAGTCTCCGTTTTTGTAAACAGGAAATATGATTGCCTTTCTGAAGGAGCTAGGTATCTGCGCGCTCTCGTATATCTCATTAAAAATATATGCCATCTTCTCAATCAGGCAAGCTGGCGCAATTTTTTAGAATTCGTTCGGTATTCTGTCTTGTCCTGGAGCTTTGTTAGGCTTGGTTCTGCTAATAATTCTCTCTAACACATCAAGGGTGATAGTGGCGTCTAGTCTGTCATCTTGTATATATGGTCCCGCAAAGGAGACACTGAATGTACTTCTGGGCGAGTTTAGCATCGTGATGAAGTGTTGTGCTCAGTCGGCTAAACTCGCAATAATAATTATTTTGTGTTTGCTACCATTGAGTTTTCTAACTATTTCCCAGAATTGATTGCTATCGCTGGTATCTTTAAGTCATTTTGCTATTCCGGCGAAATACATACGTCGCTTTCTTTTGCACACTTCTTTGTATTTTTTGTTGGCATTAAGATACATAGTTCTTGTCAGTTCAGAGTTCTTTTTTCTAAACAGGTTTAGCAATCTAAAAGATCTATTGCTGGATTTGGCACATTCTCCATCGAACCAATCTTGTTTCTTCTCGCCCACATTGTTTTTTGTTGTTATACTTCCCATGCTAGCTGAATGTTTAATAACAGATTTTAAAATATCTAACGAGTGATCTGGTTGTCCGAGGAAACATCCGTTCCAGTTTTCTTTCTAACTTTCTACCTTTTTTCTTTTGTTTTCCTATTCGCTAAGGACAAATTGGTTCTCCGAATCCATTCCTCTGGTATTACCTACATTTCTCCGATGCGAACGTTGCAATCACCTATTATACACGCTGTTCCTCAAGTAGTTTTCTAATTTCTTCAACGTCTCGATTCCAGAAGTGGTACAATCGTACAAACATGTTTTCCACCTCTGTCCTCTCCCACTTTTATTACATACTTTTCTCCGAATTTTGAGAATGTCATACTTAGACCGCTGCTTTTTCTTAGTCCATATGCTGCTCCCCCACTGGCTCTTCCTTTTTTTGTGAGTTTTAACCGTTTGGGAGTTACAGGATGACTCATAAATTTCAGTTGTTCGTGGTATGCACATTACTCTTTTATTTTTTTTATTTTCATCTACCCAACACAGCCACATCAAACAAACGCTAAAAAAAACTATCCTAATGACCTTTACAAAAATTTCAACACCACTGATATAACTCCGACCATTGCACGTACAGTTACTTCCAAAGAGAAACAAAATGGTTTGCGATTATCTAAAATTCAGCATTTTCCCAAATTTTCTCCGAAATTCATGTAATTAGTACAACTCTTTTTTATTTTTATTGGATTGCCTATCTTACAAGCTTTCCAAAAAGGTGCAACATGGCATGGTAGACACAGGATTAGAAAAACCGCATCCTTAGAACTCCCTGAGTACCTAATTATTTTATTGAAATACCCAAGTTGGAAATTCTTTAAAGAAACAAAATTTGTAAGATAAAAGGTCGAAAATGTTGTTTCGGGTTAACAGGTAATTAATTTTAATTATTGCTGCAAAAACGTTATAAAAATCTTAGTGTAATTTTGCTTTATTAGCAATATTAGCTTGAGTAAGCTAGAATTCACACCCTTGTATCCTGGCGTTCTGTTACTCGTACCTGATGAAAATTTTGCTATAAAAATGGGTCAGTCAGCAAGAATACCTATCATATGTAGTTGAAAAACAAATCAATAAATACGGGTGTTTTTAAGCAAAAATTGTTAAAAAATGGTAGAATTTACATTTGAGGAATACCCGGATATTATTTACATTTATGGTGTAGTAGACGGAAAAGAGACCGGCTATACTGGAATATCAAAGGAGATTACCTAACCGACGAGCACCCAAAGAGTCAAAGGTTAAGAGAAACAGGAAGTGAAACTTTACGCCGTATGGAGACACAACCCGAAAATTCGGGAACTTGTGCCGACGTCGAGCAGCAAATAATCACCATCGTGAGGCAGGAGCCTGAGACGAGTACGAAGCAAGTCCCAAGGCGATTAAGAGTGTCGTCATCTAAGATTTGGAGGGTTATTTATCGAGGGCAATTACATCCATATCACCATCACCCACGCCAAGGACTACTGGAAGGAGATTCCCAGAGAGATTAATTGTAATTATTTTTTAATTCAATAAAAAGCATTTTAGAATTAATTTGAGTTTAATTTCTTTAATTTCTTGATTTTTATAATCTCCGATAGGATTTCTACGTATAAATTTCATATTTTCACTACGTGGACATATTGCACCTTTTTGGAGAGGTAATAAGATAGGCAATCTAATAAAAATAAAAAAGAGGTGTACTAATTACATGAATTTCGAAGAAAAATTGGAAAAATGCTGAACTTTAGGTAATCGCAAACCAGTACTTTTGGACTGTACTTGTAATGGTAGCAGTTAGATCAACATTGTTGACAATTTTGGAAAGGTCATTGGGATAGTAGTTTTTTAGCGTTTGTTTGATGTCGCTATGTTGGGTAGATCAAAAGATTAAAATAAAAGAGTAATGTGCGTACCATGAATAACTGCAATTTATGAACCACCCTGTAACAGAATTATGTCTGAGATTGCTCCCCCCCCCCCCTGCCATACAATTTTTTGTTTATATAGTTGAGATCTATCACCCTACTCATTTTGGCACGTCAGATCTGAAACACCCTGTATAGATCAGCGCCAAGTCAAGTGGAATTAAATATTTTTCAATCTTTGCAGAAGCACAAACATTTCACCGCAATGGTTAAGATATGATCATATCAGCTAAGATTGCTAGCCATCTAAGTGTTCAAGAAGTCAGAAGAACGACTTATGTATATTCAGAGATAGCGAAAAACACTGTTGCTTAGTGGCATTAAGCATGCCACGATTGGTTTTACGAGTATCAAAGGAATCAGCTACAGAGTCAAAAACAAAAATTCTCTCACCCGGGAGAGTTTATTTTGTAGTGAAGCCAAAGCGCAGATGACAACCCTATGATGCGTTGGCATGGCTTCAACCGGAAGGGAATTAGGGTAAAGGAAATGAGGGAACCTGAATGTCTTGTTTTTTTTTGCATTCACTAGCTAAAAAACAGCCCAGAGACGGACTGGATTTTTGTTTTTTTTATTAAAAACTCACGAGGAGACCTAGGCTAGAACCCTAGAACCATGGCGTGGTATTCGTGCACCTCAACAAATTGATCCAACTCCATCTGAACAGACAGAACCATGCAGTATACCGACATTTTTTCGTACACGGAGAGGAAAGGATACGATTCCACTTACCGTAATCGTGTTCCATGTAACGCATTCTACCACGATTTAAACAGGTTCACTTCAAAATGTACGATCCTTCCAGTAGTTTTTAACGTGTTCATGGCAATTTTTGCGCAACAGCACCGTAAAATTTACGTGACTCATAAAATATATTATGTGATTTAGGACAAATTTACCGCCTAATCCATAATTTTTTCCGGAATAACCGGTAAATTTTACTGCTCTGCACCGTAACTTTCTCAGCTCTTTTAATCTCTTTAAAAATTAATTGTTGAAAGATTGGCCTAGTGGTGAACACGTTGGAATGTGCTGCTCAACACTAGCATTCGAATTAGGTTTTTCCTAAAGGTGAATAAATTTGATTACTTTTAAGGGGTTATATACAAAGTTGGGGCTCAAAAAATCGAAAATTTTTTGATTGCATATTCTGAAAGTACATACACCCCGTGCAACAAAAAAAGCCGCACATTTAAAGTTAAATAACAACAATTTACTATGTAATTTTTCTGTATTTTACATTATTCACATACAACCCAATTAAAAATTATGTTTTATGCAATATGTAATTTATTTTCGAAATCGATATTCGAATTTTACGTTCGAAATCCAAAAATGCTTCACTTTGTTCAAGTTTTTAATGCAATGTTATTTCATAAAAAATTAAAAATATAGTAAGCCAACAATATCCCTTTATTTTTATTACACTTAAAAATGTATTTTCAAAACTTAAAAGTTTTAAAATTGAGTTTAAAATTGCAATTAGTACTTTGTAGTACCGCCCTTTGCCTTAATAACGTCTCGAACCCTATGTATGTATGCAACTATGCACAGTGAATATTCGTAGCAGAAGAGTGCTGTTGCACATTAAAAGCCGTTAAAAGCAATTTGGATACCTTGGAAACTATTTAGTACGAATTGAGCCGGGAAAATATGAAAAAGAATACCACGTGCGGCTCTTTTTGTTGCACGGGGTGTACTTTCGAAAATATCTGTGTGAAATTTCATCCAGATCGGAGCACTAGATTTCAAATGACAGCCGTTCGCAGAGCGCTAGTTCCATCCATAAGCACTTGGCGAGCGGCGTCCAAAAACTTTAAACGCGATGATCTCGGAATAGAGTTTTTTGAAAAATACCGTTGCGGTGAACGTGATATCTCAAAAACTTTTCAACCGATTTTCATAATTTTTTTTTAAATTGTTCATATTTACAATCTCGTGTACTTGAACGGTTCCTTTTTCATTTAAAAATTTTCGATTGTTTGCAATGAATTTTTGTTTAGAATTTTGAACACCTCAAAAATCGATTTTTTTGTCAATATGGTTTTTTTTATTGGAAAAAAAAAATTTTTTCGGAAACCGAACCGTTCAAGTACACCACATTACATTTTTCTTTAAAAATATTTTTACTCTTTTGATTTCAGTTAAGCGGTTCGCCTTGGAGAGTGTTCACCGCAAGCCTCTGCAAAAAAAAACGTGCTTCGGGGGAGGGGCCATAACTCCGACAATTTTTAATATTTTTTTATAAATTCAACTTGTTTTTTTTTCTTCGATAGTACTACCAACAAATTGTCTTTCGCTTTTTCTAATAAAATTTGCATAAAACCCTTAAAAAAAATCAGCAACTTAGCTCACTTTTTCCCCTCAACTTTGTATATAACCCCTTAAGTCTTTTGTATTCTATGCTCAACATTTCCTTTGAAACCGAACAGATACCCAGGGCTCATTGTTTAGGAAATTTTACTGTGCTATTCCGTAAAACTTAAGGTAGCTGACAGTTTCAACATGATTACAGTTGATAACCGTAATTCTTACCAGATTTTTCGTATAAAAATTCCAGAACTTTCCCTTGTAGGGATCAGTTGTAACTCCACCATACTATTACAAGAACTAGGCAATTCATTTAAGTGCGTGCAAAGAAATAAAAGCGAGAAGATGCGATCACCTGTTTGATGAGGAACGCCCAGGCTGCCCGGCATACGTGGTTGGAAACCGAACGAAAGAACGTGAATTAACAAAAGCCGTGCGAAACTACGGAAAGGCAATCAATATTTTACATGGTAAGTTAGAAATGAGAAACCTGTCGTCAACGGACCGCAATTGCACACGGTGTGGTGCAGCAGATACGGCTGTTAATTTCATAGCCATACTTGGACCTTTTTAAGCAAAATCCTCAGTAGTTTTTGCTTCGGCTTGTCACAGTTGATGAAACCTGGATCCATTTTCAAATACCAGGCACCAAACAGTAGTCAAAAGACTGGACCTTTTAGTGCGATCCTGCTCCAAGAAGAAAAAGATGGTCCCGTCGACCAGAAATATTATGGGCACGATTTTTTTTTTGTGTCGAAATGAATAGTTCTCATGGACTTCTTGGAGAAAGGGAGCCATCATATGCCGCCAGAAACAGAGATGTTCCATCACGACAACGTACCAGCTCATTCGTCCGGAATCGTCGCGGCCATATTTCATGAATTGCTATAGAACTGCTACCGCTCCCAGCGTACTCGTCCAACTTGGTTCAATGCAATTATTTTCTGTTCCCAATATGAAAACGTAGCTAGCGAAAGCAAAACTCAGCTAAAACGAAGAGGCCATCGTCGACACAGAAGCTTATTTTTAATAGCTTCACAGATCGCATTTTTGTGTTGCTAGGTTGCTCGAATAAAAAGTATATCAAAATAAACTGATCGACAGACCCTCAAATATTGAAGTTTGATGTAACTTCAAAGAGCTTAAGATTGCCCTCACCTTCTATATAAACTGTTCTTGGCTTGATGAGCAGCAGCTGCAAAATTGTTGGGGATGCTCATGGGTAGTTAACAAAATCTGCAGCACTCTATAAAAAGCATAGTTCCTCTCGTCACTGTGCTTAGGATATTTGCAAGAACTCGTGTAGGACATAAAGAAAGCTAATGAGTCGCTTTTAATGGAAATAAAACTATCAAGTAAAGGAAAATTGATTGTCTTCTAATCAGGCATTTCATTGGACTTACCTAAAAAACGGGCCGCTTTTAAAAGAAATTCGGAAGAGATTGTAGGAGTGATAACTTCTGCTGACGGTAAAATTCAGGGGTAGGTCAGAATTGTAAAGTAACTTATCTTATGTGCTTGCTTTAGTAATATAAGAAAAGTAACGTGATACAATGAAATTAACAAATGAAATGATTCACAAGACCTGTTTAGTTTACTATTAATGACACTTTTTATAGTCATGTGAGTATATTTTGAACTATTTGAGTATTCGTTTTTTTTGTTATCTTTAATTTAAAAATTAGGTCTCTATCTTGTGAGGAATTATTTTTTCTTCGTTTTGAAGATTAATCTAACGGAGATCACTTTCATTTTCTCCGTGTGAATTTCTTTTGTGTTTTCATAATGTTTCAAATAAAATTGTCTCTTTCATGTCAGAAACAAAAAATCGGAAGATACTACTTTTAGTGGTTATTTATAACAATCAACTGCGGCTGTGACAACAATTTGCAAGAATTTGAATAGTTAACGACTGACGGGTAGCCGTTTTATGTTAATTTGTACGCTTTTCGTTCCGAACAAATCAGAAGAAAAGAAGATTCTGTCTCATAGCACATTATTCATATCTTTTGCATTTAGATTAAGCAACTTTTTTTGATTCTTGAATAGCTATTGAAAGCTATAAAAACCTACGCGGTCGTCTTTTCCCCCAATTAAGTCCGGCTGTCGTTTGCATATCTATTCTCAAGACGGACGAAACTATGTCAATGGAGCAACTTGAGAAGATTTGCTACTTACGCAAACCAGTTGTATCTCACCGGAAAAGGTCTAAAACAACGTCGTGTTCGCATCAAATAACATTTGGGTTTTACTCAGCACTGTCGAGCTGTATGCAACTTGTATGCCTTATAAATTATGTTCGTGGAGTCACCTCGGGAGCTGTTTTGTATGAAAGTATCTGGAGGAGGAAATCAAAACAAGCACCTTCAACTGCAATTTTTCTTGCTCAGGTAACGTGACAGCGTTAAAAGTAAAACATGATTATTAGAATGTCTTGTTGCAACAAAAAAGGATTTTTATGGTACCGGATGTTCAGAACTAGATTTTTGTTTTTGTGTTTGTACTTGCATGTGTGTTTAATATGTTTGGGGAAAATTGACTTGCGTAAATTACTGATTTTTGAAACGCAACTGCAATTTTTTTAGTATAGGCACTTTAAGATCAATTTCAACACATTTGCTCGAATGTTACTATCCTACCCAATTAATATAACAAAATTAAACTGAATTTGAATTTTAGCAATTCTAAAATTAAGCTTTGCTAAAGACAAAAATGTAACCTCAAGCTTGCCTAGCAAAGGCGTACATGTGCCTATGGTGCTTCAGAAACACAATTTCTTTTATTGTATAACAATGTTCACATGAAATTTTTATAAATATTACTTTACATTTTATTATCATAATGACAATGTTAATAAATGTTAAAAAATTGAATTATCTTCGTTAGTTAAAATAAATTACTTGTAGAAATTTGCATTGCCGGCGAGACTAAGACAGAATTGAATAGTTTGAGATGTAATTTATCAAAAAGCAAAAAAGAATAGAGATTTAATTACGGGTACCAATATTTCCTAGATGTAAACAAATTATTTTATTTTGGTTGTGCAATCACCGAAAATTCCGAAAAAGGAGAATACCATCAGCTTCCAATTAAAACGAGGGGTAAGCTCTTGCGATAATCCAAACAATACATTTAAATATTTTTCAATCTAAAATAAAAGACAATTATTCCCTTTTCTAGGTCACCTGTCTAAAATTATTAATTCACAAAGTAAGTTTGACAAAAACATTACAGCTTATAAAATCACTCCGCTGGCATAATCACTCCAAAAATGTGTAAAAAAGTGCGCATATTTTAGAAAACGTAAAAAAATATTATCTATTTCTTTTTCTTTGTAAATATAATACTTTATTTACATACACATAATTCTGGAAATAGTTTATTTAGTCTACTAAATCTTTAATGATGTAGTACACTCAGTATCGCTCGTGAAGCTTCCGGCCACTATCTAAATTATAATCAAAACAATCTAATGCGCTGCAAGGTCAACACAAATATATTCTTAAACGTAAGTTTACTAAAAACAAATTCCTGTAAAAATTATTAATTACTAAATTACACTAAGCCAATCTTCATTTTCAACAATTCACTTCCAAAGAGGTTATAATATATGTAAATTCGCTATTTATTGACACTTGAAATAATTAGAATAATTAAAAAATTGATTGAAACTTAATTAATCGTTAATTTTGACATCAAAATTCAAAAATATAGAAAACTAACATCAATGGAATTTTAGAAACACAGAGAACTTAGTCTCACATAACGAAGAAAATGATTTCAAGTTTGTTTCATTTCACCTTAATTCATCATTATCTGTAAATTACGGTGTAAAAAAAATTTGCCAGTTATTCACAGAAAAATTATGTATTAAGCGGTAAATTTTTTCTAAATCACGATGCTATTCCGTAAAAATTTACTATAAACACATTAAAACGTACTGAAAGTATCGTAAATTGTATAGGGCGTCTACTTAAATTATTGCAGAATGTGTTACTTGCAACACGATTGGAACCGTAATTTTTCCTGGAATTGTCTATCCGTGCACATAATTATTTAGGAATAAGTGCAAGCGGTTTATTTGTGGTGTGAGCACGTTCTGGGCCAGAACATTTTTCAGTTCTCTGGTAAGTAATTGTTTATAAAGAGTTTAGTCACATGTATCAATGTGATAAACTATAAAGCTGATATTAATAATACTCTTAAATATTAATTAAATTTTCACCCAGTTCGTCATCAGCCCCTTGCCCCAATAGGCAAGTCTCAAGACGGACGTTGTTATGTCTATTTATTATGTTATGTTTACTATATTATGTCGTGCGCGGACGTTAAATAATTATAGTGAAAAGTTACCCAGCTTCGGTAGAATCACCCATAATTTTTTTAGATCAATCGCATATCGGGCAAAGTCGCACAGAATACCTAAATATTTTAAAATAAATAATTCATAAAAAAATCAAACATTTACCACATGTAAATTTTTAGTGTTACTTAAGAAGATGTAATTATTTTATATTCCTAATAACTTTTATTTTTGTTGAATTTCTATGATGAAATTATTATATAATTACCCCAGAATCACTATGTCTGAAGAAAGGCTAGGATTATATACATAAAACAGCATACCAAAGACAACCAAAGTTTTATAACAATATAGTTAACCATTCTTCAGATATACTGCCCGCTTTCTTGAAAAAAAAACAGAAAAAAAGTGAAAGAATCCATTCAGAAATTCCGTAAGCTCTATTTTGAGAGGTTCTTCACCACTCCCGCCTTTAACAAGCATTACTAAGATTTTTCGTTTAAAATCCACCTCAATTTTATGTAAGATATTGATTTTGTGATAGACTAGTTTTTATTATCATTGAGACAAATCACACCAAGTGGGAAATCAATTTTTTTTAAATAAAAAAAATTATATATTCTATATTTTAAATACTTTCCAATAAAAAATATCGTAAAAAGCGATTTTCCGAAATTTTAATTCAATAAAAAAATAACAAACTTTTCAATACCGGTCTGTACTGATTTATTGACAGATGTGATTTCTTTGTTCGTTCGATACGTTCCCTCACACTTAAGCCGACGATATTCACTCTTCTAATCGCTTAATCAATTCCTGGACATTTCTGACAAGTACAAAAGAAACAAGATGAATTTGATGGTTCGCAAACCGAATATTTCATAAAATTATGGTCAATGTCGGTAATGATAATCCCTCGGTTCTTCGGTCTTTCACATCAAATAATTTTAATTTAATATTCTAGCGAGTTGTACACATGTTAGGCGTGTCGCTCTGCCCAACCAAAATGCATTCACGAGGTCGAAGTGATCGGAATTTAGTGAACCCAATCTTTGCTTCCGGATACGCTCTTTAAATTGTTCGCGAAAATCCTTTAAATTGAAAAGCATGATTTTCTCACCATCCTCAATTATGCAGTCTTTCATTTCAAGCATTATGCGATAGATAAATAAAATGTTAAGATCAAAATAACATAAATGAGGTTAAACTAATTTGCGAATCGATCATATTTGACAATAAGTTCAACATATTTTCGAACAGGTTAAATTTATTTGCTATTCTGTTAAATAATAGCGTTTTCCAAAGTAATATATCTTCCAAAACGTCAGTTACAATAGTTTTTAGCTACGTCCTTGTTTTTGTTATTTGTTTAATTACCTGACATATGCATTTGCGCAAACTCTTGCAATTATTAATTAAATTCTGAGTATGCGCAAGTAATCACAAAGCTTCAGCAAGCCATCATATACTTGATGAACTACAGATTAACTAGCCATTATTGCACAATCGATGGAAGAAACAAAAATTGATTGCTATTGAAATTTAATCCAGTTGTACCTGCCCTCCTGGCGTGAAATGTATTTTTAATTGATTGCCCCCACAAAGGTTGATTCTTTGAAATGTTTATGAACGCAAAGGCCACCACTTTGTCGTGGCCAAAATCTTACATAATTGCGCTTGCTTATCTTTGGACTCTTGTAGGCTGAACAAAAAAGACTCATCTCCCACCTTATCGATTCAGTTGAAAGGGAAAAGATGCTCAGTCGGAGCAAATTGTAGTCGACTTTCAAAACATTTTACCCACTAACAAACCGCAATCTTCAGTCGCTCCTGCTATGAGATCTTAAATAAAACATCACGCACGACATTGGTTCGCGCTCCATTTGTTGAACATGCAAATAACGCGCAGCTCAATTGAAATTGATCGAAATGTATTTATGATTTTGCGTACCTCAATCCTTCCTTTTTCCGTAATTTGCTCGACAATTTCAATCAATTTCATGTTGATTGGGGCAAGTTTATTATATAATTACGCACTACAGGTAATACGTCCATATTGATTGGTTATTAGATCAGCAAATTCCCTTTTATCATTTGCTGGCTACCGGGCAATTTCGTTGTGCGGCAATTACAACCGCGGCTATATGAATTTTTTTTATACATTTTGGCGCGAATGGAAATTTATCTTCTCTACTTGCAAATGATTTCAATTATCAATTATTGATTTTTTGCCGTAGGTACTTAGTAGTAGTAGCATTTAATTGGAGTTTTTCATTTTAGCAAATCAATAAGATTTATGACTATTATCAATAACTAAAATATCTTTTAGATAAATGGTGTGTGTGATTTTTAATTTTAGATTTGAAGATAGATAGAAAATGAATATAAGGAAAAGAAGTGTTGGACAAAAGTTAGCTTCTAAGGGATAGGCCAAAAATAAAAATATACATTTTATAACAACAGGAAATTTTTTTCAGATAATGTTATGTATGTAGAAAAATGAAAAGGCTGTTGGCAAGAAATATAAAATCAAAATTAAACTTCAACATCTTACTGCGTCTGCTAGTAAAAGAAAGTTTCCGAATTTCAGACTCGTTAAAATGCAAAAAAATGTAAAAAATAGTCGCGTTAGCCCATTTCGAGTCGCATTAAGACAAATGAGATGGAATAAAATGTCCTTTCTTAAGGGTGCCTTCTACCTTACGACCTTACCTTACCAATAAAGCCATTGAAATGCGGTTTTCAACCGACTTCCCAAAAACAAAGAGGTTCTAAGTTCGACGAGTATTTTTTTTTATTTTTTTTTTTTTTTTATGTCTGACCGGGCATAACTTCGTAACGCGTCAACCGATTTTGATGATTCTTTTTTTGTTGGGTAAAGTATGTTCACCGATTGGTACCATGTCAAAAAAATTTTTGGTAGAGTAGGGGTGGGGGGTTTTTTACGACATTTTGAAGTCGGTGCAAATTAAACAAATAAAACAACTACAAAACCACAATTGAAAATAATACCTAATACTACCTGAACGTTTCAGCTTACGGGATCATAAGAAATGCCGATTAAATATTTGTGTTGTTGTTTGGTTTGTTTGATTTGCACCGACTTCAAAATGTCGTAATAGATATAAAATTAAAAATTATTTTATGCTTTTTAGCGCTTTTTGTGAAGTCGGTTCAACTTTTTTTTTAAAAACTATTTTATTTGGATTCAACTCGTTTATTCTTGTACTTTGTAAATGTTTTTTTTTTTAATTTTTATTGTTTCTGGTTTGACCTTTGCTCGACCTTGAAGTACCTCTTCCGAAAAATTTATATCAAAACGGTTCAGCTCATGAAAGTCATTTAAAACAAATAATCGAAAAAGATTTAGTTTTTTTATCCCGTTGGCTATTGTTTAGTGAACTGAATTTTCAAAATTTCAAAATTTCGCAAAATAGTCTAAATTTAAAAAGAAAAAGTACTTTGTTTTAATTCTTAATTTTTTTTTTTTTTTGTAAAATTTTTGAACAACGTTCGCATGACGATAGCAAAATGTTTTTCAAAGATTTTGATAAAAGATTTAAGGGGGTCCTCTACTCTCGAGGCCTGAAATGGAGCGGTTTTTTGGGAATAAATTGCGAAGGATCTACTGATTACATTTAAAATTTTTTTTTATTTCGAAGATACATGTTTTGACTTTTAAAATTTTTTTTTAAGACGAAAAAAAATAACTCTCGCGACCTTGAAACGTCATTGATGACATTGATGTTGAAACTGCATGGGTCCCGCTTAAGCAAAGTTGTGGCCAATCGGGTAATCTGTAATCTGAAAATTTATATTCTTTATAATCATAGTTACGTTGGCTATGTTTGACAGATTTTTTTTATTTTGCAATTTGTAAAAGTTATGCAACAATTTGTAAAAATTTCCAATTTTTACGTCATTTTTGACCTATTAGAGGCTGTAAAAATGGAACAAAATAATATTTTGAAAATCGTACACGGGAAAACATAGCGGTATGTTTTCTGAACAATTGAAAAAAAAATTATTGAAATCGGACCAATACTTGTATGAGAAGTCTTACTCGGCAGCTAAAAAAACACTACTTTCGGGAAAACGCGTTTAATGATAAATTACGTTGTATAACTTGATTGTAGTAACTTACGAGTTAATCTGCTATACCGGGGCCGTAGAGCTCTCCTTCCTCATCACGTTGATGTTATTGGTTGTCCACATTCTTCTCAAGAACGGACCGGTAAAATCTTTAGACAATGATTTTTAACTGGACAAGCGCCGTCGTGGCGCGCCGCGCTTAGTTTCTCGGAAACGGCCGGAAGCGTACCTTTTTGTTCCCAGAAACATGCAAAAGGAATGTGATTTTCACGAAATCCTTTCTGTGGCGTATTCTCAGATACATATAGATTGAAATTAAAAAAAAAAAACATCGATTTTTTAAAACCGCGAGAGTAGAGGACCCCCTTAAGATAATCGATCAATTATTTTTGGGAAATCTATTTAAAGATGTCTATGCATGAACCTTGGAGAAAAAGTTACTTACGATCAATCTGTTTCCGACGTCAAGTTTTCTTTAAAACTGAACGAACCCACAAATTTCACATAGATTACAGAAGAAACACACCCCGACACTTTCTAGATTAGAAACATGCAAAAAAAAATTCTATTTTTTTAAACCAACAAGGTAGAAGACCCCCAAAGGGGTGTTCTGGTTCATATACTTCAAATTTTGCCGAACTTCCTTATTGATTTGTCGGCGAAACTGTAACTTTTTGGCAAATAATTGCAAACATAATTTCTATAAAAAACCGGTGTTAAAAATTTTTTCAAAATCTTTTCAATCAATAATAAAACAAATTTATTGGAAATTAACTGAAAGTTTTTTTTTTTATCTCGAAAAGAGACAATTTGGCGACGTTTCAAACTTGAATATCCATTTTTTTGCTAATTTAAAAAGTGTTTCGAGAAAACTCCTAAGTGCTGTTTCGGGAAAAACGCATTTAAAGTTTAGAAAAGAAATAACATCCATTTTACACAACAAATTAATAACTTACGCCGAGACTGCGATTCCAGGACCTTAAATTATTTTATATATATATATATATATATATATATATATATTTTTTTTTTTTTTTTTGAGCGATCACCATCCCAAAAAAAAATTTCCCTCATATTATGTGGCAGCAAAACAAGTGTTACTTTTTTCATTTTTAAATGACTTCCATCAAGAGTCTATCAAAAGGAAACTTTCTGATGATGAAGTAAATATATTCATACCCTACTTAAGAAAATAATAAACATGTTTAAGCCTAAAAGTGCGGAAGTGGGAATTTAAAAAAAATGGACAGAGCATGGTCGGAGCATGATTTACTGCTTGCGTTTTGAATGAAAATTTGGTTTGCGACTAAAATTTCACGTTTAATCAAAGATTTCTTGTTATTTCGGTTAATAAAGTGTACATGTTTTTACTTTATTGGAAAGATAATTTAATGTGCTTGGAGTTAATATAATTCGTTTTTTTCATAAGAACTAATAGTTTTGACGGTAGGGCGAGTTTAAGGAAAAATCACACCCTGCCTTTCATAAGAAACAATGTAAAATAGGACCATTATTCGGTAAGTCCATTTACGACCGCATACAAAAGTCCAGTTCATGGCTTGTACTTTACGGTGGTATTGGACCGCGACGTCTAAAATAACAAAACTACTAACTATAACAAATTTCTGGTAATTGTTATCATTATTGTCTTGACTTAACTTGTGAGTCATCCGCTATATCCAGTGAAAACACGTCTATACGAATGAGCTTTTGCATTATATATATATATATATATATATATATATATATATATATATATATATATATATATATATATATATATATATATATGAGCCGTTAATTTTGAAAGTGGTGCAAGTCCATTTTGGAAAATTTTACAAGATTGAAATATTTTTGTTGTTGTAACTTTTAAACATAATAACCTTTAGAATGAAAACAACTCTATTCAAGATCTTACGCTTATTATTACCTTTTTTTAACTGAAGTCTCAAATTTGGCAGATTTCACAAGTGGACTTACCCCACTTTCAAAATAAATGTCTCATATATATATATATATCCCAACTCAATTATTTTTACTCGGTTTTGAGTTGTACCTATTCGAAAAAAGAACGAAGTAAGAAAAGAATTTCAATAGAAAGAAAAGATATTTAGAGTCATTTCTTGTTTTAATGCAAGGAAAGTGAGGTCTTGACTTTTCGTATTAGCCAAGAATTTAAAGCGAAAATCTACATACTTTTAAACTGCATCAAGAGTAAATTCAATATTTACGTAACATTTAAATTATTCTAGCAATGATTTTACACCTTTAATTTAGTATATATACTCTTACTTTCTACGGAAATACTTACGTAACAGTATATCTTACCTAAAGCACTTCTTTTTCGAAATAATAAGAAATGTAGTTCTATTTGATAAAAATTACAATTTTTACTGTGCCTTTTGGCTAGCAATAAATGCAGGTGAACCCTGGCTACGGAAACAGATACAAATAATGCATAAAACTGTTATCGCTAGGAATAAAAACAGCAAATTAGTAACTCTATATTCAACCGGCACTTTTCCATTCAATAGGAAAATTCAGAGATAGTTTTCACGGACAGTTTTGTAATTTGGTCGTGATCAGGCGAACCTGCAGAGTAAATGTGAATTCGTAATAGCTACTTAGCGCTACTGGTCTAAATTTCAAGCTAATTCGTAGCATTTTCATATCGAGTCTTACGTAATTACGATAGACAAGTAGAAGTACGGTTTAATTCTAATTAGAAAATAAAGGCTCGGTGAGCAACAATTTGCAATAAGTGCTGATTACATCGCTTGGAGTCGACTTTTCACGATGGACTGTCGTTTCTTTATCTCGTTTTAATTGAAACTTTCTGACTGGATCATTGTAAGTTTTGCCTTCGACACACGGTGGATTTCAGCCCATTTAAAATTTCCAAGTTGCCGACTTGATCACTGTTATGATCGTCAGCGAAAAATTAGGAATGTTACTGCAATGTGCTTGAATAAAGTTGTAATTAAATGTCGATCATCATGATGTATCGCGATGTTATGCACGGCTATAGATAGAAGGATAGCTAAGATTGACTTCCGTCGTTATGTAGAGGTGTTATTAGCTGCTAATACGCAACTGCCTTAGTTGGACCATTTATACAATCTTAGTGTTTCTATGAAGAAAATAACAAATTTGGGAAAAATGTTGAGAAAGTTAACGTTTTGTTGCGTTAGCAAACAAGCCTATCAGTAGTGAAAGTAAGCAATTAAGAAAAGTAAGTAGGTACACTTGTTATTTGTTAAGTAATTGGACATTGAAACTATAGTAAGGTAAAGGTATCTTTCAAATTACATCATCAAACGACCACGTCCCCTATAAATATAAGTTTTCACAGCTTAAAAAATCACTTTTTTGCTTAGTATAAACGTAAGAAAAAGTTGGTTAGTCGCTTGATAATGAATACTTTGTATTCGAAACGCGTCACAGTTTTTTAAATTTTTATTTGTTAATAAAAATTTTTTTGATAATAGGACACGAAAGGTGGTTTATGTTCTTTGAATTTTAAAGCTAAAATTTAATTCTTAATAATGTGCCACATGTTTTAATTATCGCTCTCTGTTTAGTTCCCGTGTAATCACTTGTTGGGCATGGGACGGGAAAAGAACTTCACCCGATTCGAGACAACGATTGCAAGTGGACCTACAATTTAAAGTAGATTCCGAACCACCGACATTACCCTGAAACCCCCAATGATCTTTCAATCGTAATCTGCTGTCAGCTGAAAAAACCATAGGTTGCCGCCGGTGGGATTCGAACCTGGGATCTTTGGTTTGGTCAGGCTGACTTACTCCACCGACGACTATTTTATTTTATTTTATTTAGTATTAATATAGCCTAGAATAACTACAATTTTTCCAGGAATTTAATTATAATAAGATTCAGTGTGAGAAAAAGTAGGGCTTAAGGTCCATCAAGTTCCCTACCAAAAATACATGAACGTACATACGGATTCTCATTATTTTCGTTAAAGTCAATACTGATGTGAAACGGTAAAGGTACTAAACATGATAAGTGGACGCTTTGCCACACTAATATCGCGTAGGCGATGGGTATGAATCTACTTTTCAAATGAAAAGTAGATTCATACCCAAGAAATCATAACAAACAGTCAATCGCACATTTCAAAAAGATACGTAGAAGAAAGAAAATGTTCATATACTAAAAATAAACAATGTTGATCCTTTTAGCAACTTTATTTTTCAAAACACATGTACATATTTAATTATATATCCACTGATTTTTGACTTTGTTCCAATGTCAACTCTAGAAGAGAGATGGGTAAAATGAATAACAAAAAGTTATATTAAAGCATAGAGGAGGGGCTAATGTTGTGATGCCCAGAGAATTGGAAATCGCTCCGTTGGATATTTCAAAAGTTTGTGATAAAGTTTGGCGTGCTGATCTTTTAGCTAAGCTTTGATTCGATTCAAAAAAATTAACTGAAAGCTTTTTATTTCGCCGTTCAATTAAAGGGGTCTTCTACCTTTTCTGGGTTCAGCTCGTTTATTCTATACTTTGAAAATATATTTTTTTAAATATGAAACACGCTGAGCTGTGTTTGACAGTCTCTGACATCCCAAAATAATAAGAATTTCGTTATATCATTTCCAGGGTTTGTTCCTGATACGTTCTAGATTAAAAAAATATCGATTTTTTTGAAACCAACAAGGTAGAAGACACCCACCCTTAAGGTAATATTGAAAGAAATAACATCAAATGCTTATGAAAACGCCGGTATACCACAAAGTTCTACCCTACACGTTAAGTAGAGGTCACTTAATAAAAAGTGAAAATATGAAGGACGAATTAAAGGAGTCCAAAAGCTTAGTATAGTCAAAAAAATTATATAGGGACAGTCGGCGATCGTGCAGTGGACTTTTGCGTGAAACCGTCTTCGACAACGATGGAAAGATGATGAGGATAATTTGGAATTACAGATAAGTTACAATATAATACATGTTATTTTATTAAGTTCTTAAAGTTACGTCAATATAATTCTATTGCGTTTATAAGCGATCTGTGAGAATGTGTGCTTTCACAAGACAATTACCTATACGTTGATTTGCTTCGACCTGCCGATTCCGGGCTCGTGTCAAAACTCGTACTAGCTTTGAGATAATTTTATTAGCTCGATTTGTCTTGAAGTGCCCTTTATTCTAGTATTCGTTTTCGTTGTTTTGCTATGAAATTTTGTTGGAAAAAATGTCCAATATGTTATTCCATTCTTTACTAACTAAGACAAAATGGTTATTACCCCGAAAGAACTTGTCGGGACCTTTCCAATGAGCACTCGATCAGGACTGAGTCAGAAGTTGTTATCTCTTAAAGTTGCAAAATCACTCGAAGCGGTTGCAAAATCACTCGAGCGGTGACGCATTACTCTTTCCCCTTCCACCACGCCCAAGGGACGCACCTACTATCAGTCTCACTCAAAGAAAATTTTCATCCGTTCGAGCCGAAACTGGCAGTTTGAGCCCGTCATAGTGTTCTTGCACCTTAAGAGTGGCAAAGTTATGGTTTTTTCTTCTTTCTACAATAAAAAAATTATACCTTTCGAAGAATTAAAAGGCATTGGAAACTTTAACAAATCTTTAAAAATGGTAGATTGACCTACGTAGTAACCTACTTCTATTTGTCTAATTTTAACAAAGTTTCTTTAAGATGTTTTACTCAGGGCATAAGAGAGTGTACAAAGTTTGAAAAAAAGAAAGAAACGGTTGATGCACGACAAGTAAATTAACCAGGCTGGGCAATACTTAATATATATTAAACAACTTATGAGAAGCTTTTCTGAAATAAATTAAGAGAAGTATAGCTCCTCCGTATAACTAGTGTGGATATGCGGCTATATAAATATAAAGTGTTTCAAAAACAAGTTGCATTTTAAATTGTGCGCTATTTTGCCTGAGGCAAAATATATTTATGAGTTAAGTTCTCTAACATGTAGTAAAAATTACACATACGGCGTTGTGGAATGGTATGGTTTTTACTACTCAAATGTTAAAGAATGCAAGCTGAAACTTTAAAAATAGCGTGTAATTTAAAATGGAACCTCTTGTTGAAACACCTTTTCAATATTTTAAAATTAAAATTCTTGTCGAAACATCCTACACATTTTTGAACGACGATATTCATAAATGTATAATGAAAAATAATATTTTTTCTAATTTTACGAATTTGATTTTGCAAGTATAATTGCATACACTACAGTGATGTTCAAAATTATTTGTGCAGTTCAAATTTTGTATGAAAGAGTTTGAAAAGAATGATTTAACTCCTGATGATATGATATTTTGAAAAAAAATTTATTTTTTATTTTTAGCTTACATATTCATATTGATAATAATAACATTAAAAAAAAACAGTATTTATTATTTGAAAATAAAAAAATGAAAATTCATAGTGCAAAATTATTTGTGCACGAATTCCTTCGCACAAAAATATTTGTGCGCAATTGGTTTCATTATTCTAGGAAATAACGGTGGCTTTTATTTTGCAACTCTACTGATTAGAAGTAACTATGAACGATTGCAATCATTCTAGTTTAGTTTCTGTGCAAGTAAGTCCTATAGAGTGAAGTGAAAATGCCTCGAAAACCTGAACTGTCGGTTGAAAAGAGAGCTGCAATTGTTGCGGAGTACAACAACGGAATTTCTGCTAGTGATCTTGCTAAAAAATACAATTGTCACAGAAATACAATTCTGTACCAAGTTTTGAAAGAAAAAAACCCTGGAAGTGTGAAAACCGTTCAAGGTAGAGGAAGAAAAAGAAAGACATCCAAGAATGAAGATAAACAAATTATCAGAAGTGTGAAAAAAAACCCTGCTATTGCTATCAGGACAATATTAAAAGATTTTAATTCAAGTACAGACAATAAAATAAGTCGTACAACTATTGCCAGAAGGCTTAAAGAAAATAAAATAAAAGCATATGTCGTTCAAAAGAAGCCCTTCATATCATCCAAGAATAAAAATCTGAGACTGCAATTTGCTCTGGCTCATAAAGATAAACCGTTAGAATTTTGGCGAAATATTTTGTGGACTGATGAGTGCGCTTTTTCTTTAGATGGAACGTACGGCCGTGAATTTTATTATTCTACGCCTGAAGAAAAGCAAAAACGAGCAGTACATAAACCTACAAGACATTCAAGTGGTGGTAAAATAATGATCTGGGGTTGTATGTCGTATAATGGTATAGGTCCAATAGTAAAGTTACCGGACAAGGTAAATCAGTTTCATTGTTTGCTAATATTGAACGAGTGTGCAACAGTTGCTGGCGACAGACTAAAAGGCAGCAATTTTGTGCTACAGCATGATAATGCACCTATACATACAGGTAAAAAAATAAAAGACTTTTTATCTGTCATTGGACAAAATGTTCTTTCATGGCCCCCACAAAGCCCTGACTTGAATGTTATTGAAAATTTGTGGCATCATGTAAAGTCAAATATCCCTAATCAAATCGGTAAATCGGCGGAGCAAGCTTGGAAGGATATTATAAACGTGTGGAGCCAGATTCATGTAAGTCTTTTACAGAATCTAATAGATTCAATTCCTCGACGTCTTCAGGAAGTCATTGAAGCAAAGGGGGGAAATACATCGTATTAGGTAATGGCTTTGTGGAATAAATAAAAATAAAATTAAAAATAAATTTTGTATTTTCAGTGTTCTTCAGTTAAATGCCAGTTTTTCAATATGCACAAATATTTTTGTGCGAAGGAATTCGTGCACAAATAATTTTGCACTATGAATTTTAATTTTTTTATTTTCAAATAATAAATACTGTTTTTTTTTAATGTTATTATTATCAATATGAATATGTAAGCTCAAAATAAAAAATAAATTTTTTTTCAAAATATCATATCATCAGGAGTTAAATCATTCTTTTCAAACTCTTTCATACAAAATTTGAACTGCACAAATAATTTTGAACATCACTGTATATACATAGATATACTTACATAATTTGTTAAGTTATTAAGCATAATAGGAAAATGTTTTACATCTTTGTAATATAATTTGCCAATAAAAGAATTCAGCTTAGAGAAAATATCAAATCATAAGCTTTGAATTGATTAATTGAGCTTAAATTATCCTATAAGGAACAAAATGTAAAAATTAATGCAGCGAAAAAATCAAGCAACTTTATATTTTTGATTATTTTTTTAGCTTTTAGTCTAGATGTTGTAATTTATGTTTTATTTTTTAGTGAGCACATGTACTTTTTATGTTTTGTATTCGTACTTATTACAAACATGTAGTTTTATTAAACTAGAAAGAAGTTTTTAATAAAATTATTTATTTGTTTTCAAAATTTTCTTCTGTTCAGATATTCCTTAGTACCTACGGCATTTTTTCATTTAAGATGATAACAAACAAAGCTATAGATAAATGAAATATCCATAGCATGAGCGCGTATACATATCCACTTTATATAATTTCGGAGTTATAAGTGTATTTAGATAGCTTAGGCCTATGTTTTAATATAGGAAAAGGTTCTATAATACATTCATATTGAATACATTTTATGTTAGGCACCATAAATAAATAAAATAAATATTGATCAACATATAGTTAAAAAAAAACTTTTATAATGATTCATCAGTTATAGTGTCTTTATTTGTTTAATTACAATATAAACTTATCCGTTCGCCCTCAACTGAGGAGCGATCACACAAAACGCAATACATCCACTTGCAGCAATTGCAGAAATGTTCTACCGGAAATGTTATAAAGAATATAAAAGCAAGATTTGGTAATCATGAGCATGTTAGAGAGAACTATGGGTATGTGAGTAGTTATTTCTAAAAAATTATAGCGTTTTGATTGACTTAAATGGATTTATTACAGTTTAATTGGAATTATGGTAGTATAAATCTTACCGTAAAACAATCAAACTCTAATAAATCCAATTACGTCAGTACGTTATAAATCCAATTTTTTTAGAAATAACTACTTATATATATAAATCCGTTATAATTAATAGTTTGTAGGAATAAGAGGAAGTAGATATATCTATCACACACATTTTTTGAAATTAATAAGTACAAAGAACTGGTAATTCCGTAAGTACAAAAGAATAAGTAAATATAAATTTAACAGAGCAAATTAAACGTGGCATGATCAGATTTCAAGCAGTCGCATTTTTGCCCCTCTTGTTCTTCTGGATGAATGATATGAATGATTTGACTTTCAAAACGTAACAGGTCCTTGTACCGGGACAGGATTTTATCCTCGATCCATTCCAAAGGAAATTGCTTCTCCAGCAAATGCCTTAAGGATGGCTTCTTTTTCTCTGGGATAGCAATTTCGATAGCATGGGTTCTCTCTTTCTCTGCCATACTGGCAAATAGATGTATTGCAATTTATATGAAATCTGCATAACGTCTATATAACTTACGCCGGATTTAATTTGAATTAAAATTGATTTTGATAGTACCAATTTATTTATTTCATCTCTTATATGTATATGCATTGTATCAAATTTAAAATAAATCAAAATGGAGGAGGTTGAGGAGAATACACTTAATATGCTGCTTATTCTTCAATATTGATGATTTCATTGAACTTAAGTTTCATCTGAGTATATAAATTTTTGATTAAACTTAGCTCAACTTTAAAAGCCATTGTCTAAATGTCTACCTACATACGTACAATAAATATTTAAAGTCATTTCCATAATTCTTCAGAAGTCAAGTTCCTCAGTATATCGCTTTAGTCGTATAAACAATCCAATTCACAATTTTTCCCTCTATAAAATCCAATGTAATTTAGATATATATGAGCAAATGAACGCACAGACAAATGGGATGAAACACGAGAACGAGAAAGAGTAAGTTATTTATTAAAATATTGTAATTATTTTGAAAAAAAATCAAATGTTGAGGTAATTTCTGGCTGTACACATTTATAAATATTTACACGTGCAAAAAAACCTTTCATAATTGTTTGATTGTGAAAAAATCTCATTATTTGAAATTGCAAAAAACTTACCTTTTCAGAACCTGTTAAAAATCATAAATCAGTCTCCTTCATGAGATGTTGTCGCCGGAATAGTCAAAGACACGTTTCAAAGCAGCTAAGTTTGTTGCACATAAATTTTTGCATAATTTTAATTTTAATTCATGTAGCATTTGGGACAACACAACCCTTCTCTTTTCCCCCGGCCTGTCATTCCTAAAAGGTGGGAACTACTTGTGAATGCAGCAGCATTTCATCTAGTTCGAGTTTCGTCTTTAAACGTTACTATCTCGACTGTGGCACTACCAATATCTATCAGGAACTTTGGTATGAAGCGACCTTCTTAGTTATTTCTGTTATAAGAGACGTACGATATACATGATGACTTGCGAAACCTCCGTAATTGCATGTTGCAAGGTGTTTATTGAAAGCTTTTGATATTTCTTAAATCTTGACAAGAAAATTGCGACATCTGCTTAAACTTGCACGTCTGGAAAATGATGGAAATGACTAGTCGTGCAATGCCTCTTCCTCAAATCCATAAGCTTTTTCCTTTCTATTCTCTTCGGCGAACAATTGTAAGCGAACTGCCCTTATAGCGCCCGGTCGATGACCTTACCTTATTGATTTACCTCCTATAGTTCATTTACTGTGCTTCATTTTACATCAACACAGAATCTCAAGAATAAACTGCACGCAGGGTTAGGTTTTAAGTTTGGAAATAGTAAACATCTTGGGTAGGAAAGTAATAAGTATGTCTAATTGACAAGTTTTTCCTTTTCTCCCTGCATAATCATTTCTGGACAAGAAATGCGATTATTGTTTACCAGAAAATAAAACTGTATAATGCATAAAAGCTCTTCTCAACTAGATAAAGAATGTTTCAATAAGCGGCTTCATTTTAAATTATTAAAAAAGTGATATTGTTGTGATAAGTTAATATTTTTATTTTTATTAAAAATAAAAACGGTGCAATTGATAGTGGAATACAACATCTATCAAACGGACACTTCTACTTTTCTTATAGATAATCAGTTTTTTTAACAGTATATCGCAGAATTACGACTCTTTTTCTGAAATAGCAGCAATGACGTTATCTTTGAGCGCTTCAATCGTTGCTGGAGCATTGACATGGACTCTATCTTCTACCTAGCGCTAGAGAAAAAGTCCATAAGCGTTAAATCGTTCGATTTGGTCGGCTAATTTTGTGGTCACAGGGAATAAACTGGTTAAGTCGCAAAATGGCCAAAATGAAATAAGTGGACTGTCTTATACGCATTGTTAAGAAGTTGGTAACTCATGACTGTTAATAAGTTGGTAACTCCGACCACATTGTTATCAACGAAATGTATTTTTTCCCAAAAATAGATTTGCAAGAATTTTACATATGTAAAAAAGTGCTGCCCTGAAAAGTTGTGATTTTCAACTTACCAAATTGTTTGTTCCATCACTTGTGTGGCATGTAGCTGGCCTGTTCAAAATCTTCTACACTACTTCAGGCCAAAAAACAAAGTCAACATGTCATAATATGCACAACCAGCCGGGAAGCTGACATTAACAGTTGAGTATTGGTGGTGTAAACAAACCAAAACTTGCCACAGTAGCCATAAGGAAAAGTTTGAGGAAGTGGAGTTTCTCGTAGTATTTCTCGCAATATATATTTAAACGCCTTCTAGTCTGCAAAATAAAAACCCTTTTGAGATCACGAATTTATCGCCGCCGTTTAGGTATTCCTCGAACCAACATCAGGAGGCCGCTGAAATGATATGGCAAAAGAAAAGTGGAACGGCTGAGCAACGGGCTAAAACAAAAAACAAGCGCGGCCAACAAACGCCGGTAGTGAATAAGTTTTGGCAACCGAGTGGCATGTTTCGGGATTATAAAGCTAATTTAAAAAAAAAAAGTTTTTTTTGAAAGTGAATATAAACGCGAAGTGGTCTCCATGATATAACACTGTACCTAGTTTTCCGAGCATATCGGAGCCGAAAATTATTGGTTGCTTTCGTGTTGATGGCAGTGAGGTTTGTCTTCCAACTGCACAAAAAAACTTAAGATATTTAAAGCTGCAAAAGGAAATAAAACTGGATTTAGATAAAGGATGTGAATATATAATTCATAAGCTTGCATTTTAGTTACCAGGTAAAATAATGGAAATCTTTATCTTTGCCAACAAGAAACTGAACAAAAACAATATAAGAGGTGAGATGAAACGAAAAAGAAGGCAAAAATGTTGTTCCTACGGATTTAAATTTATACAATATTTACTTACAGAAGATCCAAAAAATGAACCTGAAACCGATCAACCTGTGAATGAGTCGGAAGAAGGTTGCGGCATGTTCAGTACGAAACTGGAAAGCTTGCGACTAAATTATGGGGCTGAAATGGATGGAGTCCTCAGCAATCATGCGTACGATTTGACTTCAATCGACCCTAATAAACTTGAATTTCGTGAACTTAAAGTAACGGCCAAGGGTAGGTCTTATAAACAAACTTTAAATTATATCAGATATAAGGCAAGAAACTGGTGTTGTCAGAGTTTCTTAGTTGGCATAGAAAACCTATTCGTGGGCTTAATAGATGAGCGCGGCATTGTTGAAGAGATTAGCAAAAGAGGTCGAATCACTTGCTAAGAAATCAGCGGGTCATTGGCAGTCGAGCGGTTGTATGGACTTTCTTGTCCAATTTAAAAAAAAAAAAACCAGTGCAAAACATCAGGATAAACGTTGACTGTCCGCATACGATTTATACACTTAATTGGCATTCAAAAAGAAACTGCTTTTTGTTTTCATTAAAATTTTCGTGATATAAATTTTTCGTAAATTTGAAAAGTAACCGCCCAATTTCAAACTCCAGTTCAAATATGGCGGCCCCCCTTAAATCTGGCGAGTAGATCGCCATATTGACTGGGGAAGAGAGAAGAAAGGTGGAACTGAGTAGACCTAGTGAAATATTGGAAAAGAGGAAAAAACGTGGTTTTAGTGAGTTGTCTGTTTAAAATTTTTATTTTTTTTAACGAGGAAAACGGGGATACCTTGATACTATCGGAATAGCGAGATGAGTATATTTCTGGTATTTTTGTTTTATATATAATGAATTTTATGTCTAATCGAATGAAATTTTTATACTGTTAGATATCATAACTAACAACCTTAGTAAAGTTGTGAAGAATAGCGCTCATTTTCCTTTTGTTAAATTTAATCATTTTCTAAAGGGTGGTTGAAATACACAAGTGTGCAAAATATCACAATTCAGTAAAAACAAAAAATGCATACATAATCCGATTCAAATCCTAAATAAAAACATATCTGTTAGGTATCAATTTATTAAAGAAGAGATCAAACAGAAAAGTGAAGAAAGGAATATTGAGATGAAGCTGAAATCAATTCCAAAGTTCCTGCGTGCGTCTACTTACTATTCATAATGGCAGTTTTTGCTACTTTTCCCTTAACATATGAACTGCAATCTGCAACTGACAATGAACGCAGCCACAGAGTCAGAAACTTTTCAAAAAGTTTCAGGACAGACAAATCTCTGCGTAATTCTCTGTCATTTTGATTTAACTGGTGTTCACATTAAACAAAGAAAAGTCTGCAGAGCATTCCTCGGAGAAATATGATTTTCTCTGTGCAGAGCTCTTTTTCGGCGTTCACACAACAAAGTCGATGGAAGCAGAGAAAACTTTGTCATTTTGACAGAGAAAACTCTGTAGTGTGTATGCACCTTATGTACATAACAGAGACAAATATATTTCGTACTGTCAAAGGTTGTTTAATTTTTCCTCCAGTGAATCAAATTAAATTTTATTCAGTTTATTAAGATAGTTCCTATTAAAACTGTATATTCTCATTGTAATAAAATTATTACACTATTTTGTGATTTTTTGTGAACCGACATTGCTTAAAAGAACAGAAATTGGTTAAAAAAAGCAAAGGGTTAGATATGTTGGTGCCCAAATAATTAGAAATAGCATGACGGAAAATCACTTTTTCGTTAAATACATTATATAAATTACTTCTAAATTCATTCGATAAACATATCATGTTCCATTAAAACCTTAATTTGCGCAAAAAAGTGAAAGTTTAGTATGAATGTTTGTGGGGTTAACATGAAAACTGATTTAATGTTTCGTGGTTGTTCATTGTAGTGGTGGCGCTAAAAAAAATTTAAGGGGCATCCATAGAAAATCTTAACTAAGATTTAATCAATTAACAGCAAAATTGATGATTTGCTTGACCCTATAATATTACGTCAACATTATGCAGCTTAAATATTCAGAGAAGTTAAAATAAAATTATTCTTTTAGGAATTATCAAGATTTTAAATTTAATTGTGGTCACACCTAAAATCTGAGATAGATTACGCCTGTACTATTGATACCACTACTAGTTCTTTATTCTAATGTCTTACCAACATTCCGTACGGGTTACCTTCAGGCCGTAATAACAATACCTGTATATGATACCTACCTGCCAGTATCTTGGATTGTTGTGCGTCGCTGTTTCATGTGTGTCCGAATGTTTTTCTTAAAATGCCTCCTAAAGTAAGGATTTCCCGATTATGGCCAAGTATATTGGTGAATTCCCTGTTAAATTACAAAAATGACATTGTGTTTCCATAGGATAAAATTGTCTCAAAGCCCAATACAATCTGGGAAAAATTTCGGATGAATTGGAAGGGAACCTTGCTGCAAAATCGATCTACTGATTCGTTTACGGCAACAACAGACAGAGAGTTTCGTTTGAAAAAGTTAGAAGAACATGATTTTTAAAAAAAAAATATAAGAGCACTTCAGTTGACAGTTGAGCACTTAATTAGCCTTTAATGAGCCTTTTAACTTTTTGTGTTAAAATTTCGGTTCTGCCCATTTTGTTAAATTATGTTATGAAACAATTTTCATAGCTACTAACAACAGGCATCGTCGATTAAAGCACAATCGCATACGTGCATTAGCAATGAAATACACGTTTTTGCATTATTAAGACCAACAGTTATATAATTCAACATAGATAACGTTGTATTTTTGGATGTTATTTACATTGAATTTTATTTACAGTTCTTCTCTTGTCCGCACATTCAACCTACAACAACTTTACGATATAATACCAACTGTCAAATTTACTATTTGCATTCATAAGAAGGCAGACTAAAATTTCAGTTAGCAATGTAAGAACCAAAATATTAGATACTTAAGGATAAATAAATTCATATTATAACTAATATATAATTAAAGTTTTGGTAATGATGAGCGTTTTATTAAATTGAAATAATAACATTAATATTTTGTTAAGAAAAGAATAGGAAATGTTAATACGAAATTGAAAAATAATAACAAAAAAATTCGCAAAAAATAATGCATTTTTTTCAGATCAAAATGTCTCTGATACAAAATTACATTTACTTTTGATAAAATTTTGGTAATTGAATTATGAATGATTTTCCAAGAAACGCCTGTATAGGTTCAAGAGAGACACGTTTGTATCTCTAACAAGTTACGTAAATTTTTTTTTTAGGTATTGGTATTATGCTGAAAATTTAATGAAAGTAAAGCAAGCTGTGAGTCTGGATGAGTCTCATGGTGTGAACTGATCGTTAATATCAATGGAATTTATAAATGGATTTATTAATTATAAAAAGAAAATGAAATTTCAAATATAAAATATGAATCATTGATTGTCGTAAACATCAATATTGGAGTCAGAATTTTCACAAATGAAATATTTGGTTGGGTACTTCACACAGCTGGGATTACATGGGCGCTTGTATTTGTTGCATTTCAGTGAATTGTGTCGATTTAAAAGGTTTTAGCAAAAATTCACAACCAATCTTGCAAAAATCTCGATCTTCTTAGGATAACGCCGAAAATCGCCGGTTTTTTTGCCGCGCTCTAGCATCTTTCTTTCCCTTATTTTGGCCTTCTATTTTTTTTGTTTTACTTCCCGTGTATTCCTTAATGCTTACCTATTAAGGTGAATTCCAGGTCAGGTTGCTAAGCCGCTTTCTTTTGTTGTTAATTAGCGAGTCTACATAAGCGTTTTCTGACTCACGGAGCAATGACATGCAATTTGCTAATTTCTCGTAGACTCTGATAGTAAATAGCATGTATTAAACCACTGCCTGATACTCCTCACGACCACACTCTCTTTCAGTCAAACCCAGGGCAATTGTCCGAAATAGGGACTATGTAGTAAATAGAGGGCTAGACATAGTCGAAGGATAGGGAGGATTAGCCCTATAAGCCTCATACCAACTGTAGGCTGAGGTTGCTCTTTCGTTAGGAACATGATAGCGTTTGTACTTTTATCCTTTTCCCTTTAGTTCTCCCTTAAAATTTTGTGCGTTCCTATTTTTTTGAATAGTCTTCGGTCCGTCTATAGGACACAAAGAGTGCCCACATTGATGTTCGGGTGAGTGTACCGAGGAGTGTGAGGCAAGATCCCACACCGATCCGGCGAGCTAAGCACGGCTAGCTGGGCGGGCCCCTCACCTCTTCGGTCACTGACCAAGCCTGCACGGCGAAATTAATGCTCACCCCGGTGTTTCCCATAACCTTCCCTAATCCCTTGGTTGTGAGCCCAGACTTAGTCAGGGTTCTCACAACCCTCAATCGAATTCATTTCCTCATGCTACCGATTGATGGCAGCATGGGTACATGAATTCCCGCACATAACCGATAACACAATCTGTCTTTACCTTTTGTCGCTCCTCAAAATGAAAATTTGTTCACACGTGTCGCTCTGAATCGAGAGGTTGCCATGGCAATCGGTATAAACGAAATGGATAATTCCAACGCGTACCCAACAATACAATCAAATGCACCAACACGCCAATACAAGCAGTCACATGACCAGAAAGGTTGAACGTGAGTCCAGTTTAGATCGAGACGCACTTCCTCCCTGTCTCAACTTGTCCCGCACCGTAGAATTTCGTGATGACAGTTCAATTCGTCGACTACTATGAACAGGCACTTATACAATTTTCATGTGTTTAAAGGGAAAATTCTCTTGTGCTCGTTTTGTTGAAGAATTGAGCTTAAAATGCGTCAGTGACATCAGCTTTTCTCTTTGATTTTGCTTACGAGAGTGTGTCGTTTTATTTGTGTGTGCAAGGATTGGTTAATGTGCGGTACAACAAAAATGAAATAATGATGAAACGCTTGGTGGTGAAATGGCCGAACAGTCATGTTTTCCAGCCTTGTCTCTAGCTAGAGTAGGCTGTGGCACAACACTCACTGGTGGGGTCGTATCAATTTCACTTTCGAAGAATTTCGGTCCCATGACATTATCAGCCAAAAATCACACCAAACTATCACTCTTTGTTGATACACAGCCTACTCTACTATAGATACAAGCCCGGAAGCTGACACAAACAGCTGAGCCTTGGTGGTGTAAACAAACGGAAACTTGCTACAGTAAAAAATAGAAACATGTTGGAGAATTCTACTGTTTCGTAGTATTTTTAAAGTCTCAACTTGGAATTTACTTGTAGTGAACCTGCAAATGTTCTGAACATGTGGTCACGATAAAAAACTTTTCATTTACAATTTTCATCTTTTTAATAGGAAGACTCTTCCTTGTGTTCGTTTTGTTGAAGGATTGTTAAAATGCGTCAAATGGTCAATGACATCAGCATTTCTCTTTAGTTTTGATCAAGAAAGTTGCAGTTTTACGTGTGTGCAAGGATTGGCAAATCTGCGGTACAAAAATAAATGAAATAATGACGACACGCTTGGTGGTAAAGTGGCCGAACTGTCATATTTTCCGGGCTTGTATCTAGAGTAGGCTATCGTTAATGAAAAGATTTTTCGACAATTTCTCTTGGGTTTTCAGAGCATCATAAATGCGACGGTTTTGCTTATTTACGTAGACAGAAAGATTAAAATGACCCTCATTATTCAAAATGATATTCTTTAAAAAATTGGATTGGAATCCTTCATTTCCAACTCCCAATCAACGAACACAAACGTTGCCAGAGATCTTCGTATAAAATACGATGCAAGCTGGCTGTTGATTATATATATTATAGACAAACGATAAGGCGCTTCATTTTTACCAAACACAGTTTCTGCGTAATTTCACAATTCTTTTAGTGAATTTTTACAACTTCAATGCGTTGCATCGTTCCATTTTCGTTAATCGTAAGTTTTCACTACTCAAATGTCAAAGATTGACAGCTGCAACTTTGAAACATTAAGAACAGCGCAGTATTTAAAGTGAAACCTCTTGTTGAGCCAACCTTTATTCTTTAATTAAATTTTATCGCAAATGTTTTTGGGTTTATACTTCTAAAATATATAAATTTCCTATTCGTACGTTATTTTATGAAGTAAAAGCAAATCATAAAAGTGTCTTAAACAGCATTTGACAAGATTCATGATTGTTTAATTTATTTAGCTTATCCTATTTCAAAGTATTTTTCCATCTTAAGAAAACCGATCTCTCTTAAATTCGAAATATACATAAAGCCAACAGGGTGACGGTTCAAAAGAATTTTTTTTTCGTAGCAGAACATGTCTATAATGCGCTCCTAAAATATTAAGTTGAAATTCAAAAAGCTTTGCAAAAGTTATGGGGACTTAAGTGACCCTATACATGTGCCTGGAAGTTTATGATCCTTTCTTATCCTTCTCCAGGAAATGTTAATTATAACTGATAAAGTACGCGCGTGTAATTTTATGGTAAATTGTTACCCTTTGTCCAGATAATGATCTTTGTCTGACCAATGATAATATAGAATATACATATTAAGTAGTGATTGAGAAGTTAAGTGCATTCAATCATTTAAATTCCAATAAGATATTACGATGAGCTTTGAAAAAACCTTGCTCTTGCTTTTTTTGTGCTTATTGTCGACAAGATGCATCATTTCATTTATTCAAGAATTATATTCAGCCGATTATTGTTGTTTTTAAGTGAAAACTTAGTGGGGCATTAATAAATCACTAGTGTTCGCAAAATTTTAAGTTGATAAAAATACTCCTTCCGTCACTGTACCAAAACAATAATTTATTGAAATTCAACAATGATGCGTCCGCTGGGCTGCTAAGCAGTTTCGTCCAATTCAACACAACGAATCTTGTTCGTTCCTCCGGCTGAATGGTTTAAGTTAAACTTTCAGGAGTTGGTCTTGACCCATTTGCATCCGGATTGATATTTTTTTTTCATATCGTTTCAGTCTATCTGTTGTGTAGACGATATCAATGTCTGGATGCCGCAAAGGTCAGTTCTCTCTCCAATTCATTTATGTTGTTAATAGGCGACTATCCCACACTTCCAACACAATCTATAATTTTGCAATTTTTGTTGCTACCTGCATCAATCCTCTATTTACTTCGTTCGTTCCCACGAAAACTTTGGGTAAATTCGGAATTGTACTAAAACCGGGACTAACATGAAACACTTAATGAGTGTTATGAGTCCGACTTCACCCTCCACGTGGGACTGCTGGCAACAAGCTCCTGAAGTGTTGACCTTTACGGATGCTGGCTAATAGTTATCGGTCGAAGATACAGAAACTCTGTTAAATTAAGCTCACCTAATCCAGGTGTTATGTGATTCCGTGCATATTCCAGGGTTTGCAGTCTGTGTTAACCGGCCGTATTCTAACGGAACCTCTCTGAAGCCTGATCGAAGTAACGACGATGGAACCATCTCAACGATTTATGATAATATAAAGATTTTCTCTCGATGGACCCTAGACCCTCCAGCTGCTGTCCCTGCCTGACACTAACGTCCCTAGCGTCGACCCAATATCTGCGGACATTATAAAAAACGATCTTTCGTTTACGGGAGGTCTTGTCTAGATTATTTCTATTTCATCTAGACAAGACCTCCCGTTCGACACTAGGGACCTTAGTGTCAGGGCGGGGGCAGCAGCTGCATCATCTAGGGTCCATCGAGAGAACATCTTTATATTATCGTAACTCGTTGAGATGGTTCCATCGTCGTTACTTCGATCGGGCTTCAGGTAGGTTCCGTTAGAATACGGCCGGTTAACACTGAATGCAAACCAAGACAAGACCTCCCGTAAACGAAAGATCGTTTTTCTATAATATAATAGTCCGAGATAGTGGGCGACTTACTTCTCAATCTCGGGCGAGAGAGTGAAGATGAACTGACGGACTGAGAGTAAAAGTGACCTATTTATAAGGTTCGGGCAAAAGTGGCTGAGAAAATGTTCCGCGCAAAAACAAATCGCGTGAGATTCCGGGCAAAAACGAATCGTAGAAAAGTTCCGGGCAAATTCTTATTTAGAATTTGACAAAAATTTAAATGGTAATGTTTTTCATTCAATAGCGTATTTATAGGGATACCCAAAAGTCAGTAGGAAAAATGAGTATATGCTAACTTGCCAAGCTCCTCCATTAACCATATATTGTTATAATTGTAGTAATCAGGCATATATTTTAGTTTTATTACTCTGTCTCGTCTGTTGCCTTTTCTTTTTATTCGTTCCCGCTACCTCTTTCCCTATGGCAACGTGTAGAGCCTGTTCTTTAGTGATTTGCAAAGATGAAATCATTTGCGGTGGTGTCTGCGGTAGTTCGTTTCATGCTGCATGTTCGAAACACCCCTCAAAATCATCTGCGAGGGCACTTACTACGTGTAATGAGTGCCTTGACATTAAGCCCTGTCATGTCCTTCGACTTATGAAGGGTATTGCAGAATCGCTTTCTGCTGAACAATCTTTCGTTGCCAACAAAATTAATAGTTTGTCCTCCAACTGGGCATCTCTGCAGGCTGTTGCTGATGACTTGGGCTGCTTGAACGGCAAGTTGGATAGACTCGTTCTTGTTGTGGTACATGAATTCCCGCACATAACCGATAACACAATCTGTCTTTACCTTTTGTCGCTCCTCAAAATGAAAATTTGTTCACACGTGTCGCTCTGAATCGAGAGGTTGCCATGGCAATCGGTATAAACGAAATGGATAATTCCAACGCGTACCCAACAATACAATCAAATGCACCAACACGCCAATACAAGCAGTCACATGACCAGAAAGGTTGAACGTGAGTCCAGTTTAGATCGAGACGCACTTCCTCCCTGTCTCAACTTGTCCCGCACCGTAGAATTTCGTGATGACAGTTCAATTCGTCGACTACTATGAACAGGCACTTATACAATTTTCATGTGTTTAAAGGGAAAATTCTCTTGTGCTCGTTTTGTTGAAGAATTGAGCTTAAAATGCGTCAGTGACATCAGCTTTTCTCTTTGATTTTGCTTACGAGAGTGTGTCGTTTTATTTGTGTGTGCAAGGATTGGTTAATGTGCGGTACAACAAAAATGAAATAATGATGAAACGCTTGGTGGTGAAATGGCCGAACAGTCATGTTTTCCAGCCTTGTCTCTAGCTAGAGTAGGCTGTGGCACAACACTCACTGGTGGGGTCGTATCAATTTCACTTTCGAAGAATTTCGGTCCCATGACATTATCAGCCAAAAATCACACCAAACTATCACTCTTTGTTGATACACAGCCTACTCTACTATAGATACAAGCCCGGAAGCTGACACAAACAGCTGAGCCTTGGTGGTGTAAACAAACGGAAACTTGCTACAGTAAAAAATAGAAACATGTTGGAGAATTCTACTGTTTCGTAGTATTTTTAAAGTCTCAACTTGGAATTTACTTGTAGTGAACCTGCAAATGTTCTGAACATGTGGTCACGATAAAAAACTTTTCATTTACAATTTTCATCTTTTTAATAGGAAGACTCTTCCTTGTGTTCGTTTTGTTGAAGGATTGTTAAAATGCGTCAAATGGTCAATGACATCAGCATTTCTCTTTAGTTTTGATCAAGAAAGTTGCAGTTTTACGTGTGTGCAAGGATTGGCAAATCTGCGGTACAAAAATAAATGAAATAATGACGACACGCTTGGTGGTAAAGTGGCCGAACTGTCATATTTTCCGGGCTTGTATCTAGAGTAGGCTATCGTTAATGAAAAGATTTTTCGACAATTTCTCTTGGGTTTTCAGAGCATCATAAATGCGACGGTTTTGCTTATTTACGTAGACAGAAAGATTAAAATGACCCTCATTATTCAAAATGATATTCTTTAAAAAATTGGATTGGAATCCTTCATTTCCAACTCCCAATCAACGAACACAAACGTTGCCAGAGATCTTCGTATAAAATACGATGCAAGCTGGCTGTTGATTATATATATTATAGACAAACGATAAGGCGCTTCATTTTTACCAAACACAGTTTCTGCGTAATTTCACAATTCTTTTAGTGAATTTTTACAACTTCAATGCGTTGCATCGTTCCATTTTCGTTAATCGTAAGTTTTCACTACTCAAATGTCAAAGATTGACAGCTGCAACTTTGAAACATTAAGAACAGCGCAGTATTTAAAGTGAAACCTCTTGTTGAGCCAACCTTTATTCTTTAATTAAATTTTATCGCAAATGTTTTTGGGTTTATACTTCTAAAATATATAAATTTCCTATTCGTACGTTATTTTATGAAGTAAAAGCAAATCATAAAAGTGTCTTAAACAGCATTTGACAAGATTCATGATTGTTTAATTTATTTAGCTTATCCTATTTCAAAGTATTTTTCCATCTTAAGAAAACCGATCTCTCTTAAATTCGAAATATACATAAAGCCAACAGGGTGACGGTTCAAAAGAATTTTTTTTTCGTAGCAGAACATGTCTATAATGCGCTCCTAAAATATTAAGTTGAAATTCAAAAAGCTTTGCAAAAGTTATGGGGACTTAAGTGACCCTATACATGTGCCTGGAAGTTTATGATCCTTTCTTATCCTTCTCCAGGAAATGTTAATTATAACTGATAAAGTACGCGCGTGTAATTTTATGGTAAATTGTTACCCTTTGTCCAGATAATGATCTTTGTCTGACCAATGATAATATAGAATATACATATTAAGTAGTGATTGAGAAGTTAAGTGCATTCAATCATTTAAATTCCAATAAGATATTACGATGAGCTTTGAAAAAACCTTGCTCTTGCTTTTTTTGTGCTTATTGTCGACAAGATGCATCATTTCATTTATTCAAGAATTATATTCAGCCGATTATTGTTGTTTTTAAGTGAAAACTTAGTGGGGCATTAATAAATCACTAGTGTTCGCAAAATTTTAAGTTGATAAAAATACTCCTTCCGTCACTGTACCAAAACAATAATTTATTGAAATTCAACAATGATGCGTCCGCTGGGCTGCTAAGCAGTTTCGTCCAATTCAACACAACGAATCTTGTTCGTTCCTCCGGCTGAATGGTTTAAGTTAAACTTTCAGGAGTTGGTCTTGACCCATTTGCATCCGGATTGATATTTTTTTTTCATATCGTTTCAGTCTATCTGTTGTGTAGACGATATCAATGTCTGGATGCCGCAAAGGTCAGTTCTCTCTCCAATTCATTTATGTTGTTAATAGGCGACTATCCCACACTTCCAACACAATCTATAATTTTGCAATTTTTGTTGCTACCTGCATCAATCCTCTATTTACTTCGTTCGTTCCCACGAAAACTTTGGGTAAATTCGGAATTGTACTAAAACCGGGACTAACATGAAACACTTAATGAGTGTTATGAGTCCGACTTCACCCTCCACGTGGGACTGCTGGCAACAAGCTCCTGAAGTGTTGACCTTTACGGATGCTGGCTAATAGTTATCGGTCGAAGATACAGAAACTCTGTTAAATTAAGCTCACCTAATCCAGGTGTTATGTGATTCCGTGCATATTCCAGGGTTTGCAGTCTGTGTTAACCGGCCGTATTCTAACGGAACCTCTCTGAAGCCTGATCGAAGTAACGACGATGGAACCATCTCAACGATTTATGATAATATAAAGATTTTCTCTCGATGGACCCTAGACCCTCCAGCTGCTGTCCCTGCCTGACACTAACGTCCCTAGCGTCGACCCAATATCTGCGGACATTATAAAAAACGATCTTTCGTTTACGGGAGGTCTTGTCTAGATTATTTCTATTTCATCTAGACAAGACCTCCCGTTCGACACTAGGGACCTTAGTGTCAGGGCGGGGGCAGCAGCTGCATCATCTAGGGTCCATCGAGAGAACATCTTTATATTATCGTAACTCGTTGAGATGGTTCCATCGTCGTTACTTCGATCGGGCTTCAGGTAGGTTCCGTTAGAATACGGCCGGTTAACACTGAATGCAAACCAAGACAAGACCTCCCGTAAACGAAAGATCGTTTTTCTATAATATAATAGTCCGAGATAGTGGGCGACTTACTTCTCAATCTCGGGCGAGAGAGTGAAGATGAACTGACGGACTGAGAGTAAAAGTGACCTATTTATAAGGTTCGGGCAAAAGTGGCTGAGAAAATGTTCCGCGCAAAAACAAATCGCGTGAGATTCCGGGCAAAAACGAATCGTAGAAAATTTCCGGGCAAATTCTTATTTAGAATTTGACAAAAATTTAAATGGTAATGTTTTTCATTCAATAGCGTATTTATAGGGATACCCAAAAGTCAGTAGGAAAAATGAGTATATGCTAACTTGCCAAGCTCCTCCATTAACCATATATTGTTATAATTGTAGTAATCAGGCATATATTTTAGTTTTATTACTCTGTCTCGTCTGTTGCCTTTTCTTTTTATTCGTTCCCGCTACCTCTTTCCCTATGGCAACGTGTAGAGCCTGTTCTTTAGTGATTTGCAAAGATGAAATCATTTGCGGTGGTGTCTGCGGTAGTTCGTTTCATGCTGCATGTTCGAAACACCCCTCAAAATCATCTGCGAGGGCACTTACTACGTGTAATGAGTGCCTTGACATTAAGCCCTGTCATGTCCTTCGACTTATGAAGGGTATTGCAGAATCGCTTTCTGCTGAACAATCTTTCGTTGCCAACAAAATTAATAGTTTGTCCTCCAACTGGGCATCTCTGCAGGCTGTTGCTGATGACTTGGGATGCTTGAACGGCAAGTTGGATAGACTCGTTCTTGTTGTGGAGGACCTTAAATCTAGCTCTGAGTCTCTGCTTGAGAGGTCTCATGATCTCTCATCTAGGGTTTCGATGACCTTCGAACGACGCTGTGTGGTGTGGATGGGTCTCCGCCTGCACTGGCAACCAGCTGTGAGCCGGTGATGCCGATTTTTGATGATCTCCGCCGTAGCGTTAAACATATCAGAGCGGACCTTGGCTCCTGGCAGACTGCTGTTAATAGGAACTCCGATCTGCTTAGTACCATTTCTTCAGATGTTGGGAGTCTGCTATCGCGTTCTGTTGGCAAGCCTGATGCCTCTGTTGTTTCTGGTGCCTCCATCTTGCCTGAAGCCGATGTCTGATGACTCTAAGCAACAGTCTGGGTCTCGTTCTAGACGCCGGCGTCCTAATGGCCCTGTTAACCCTTCTCCCACCGATGATCCTTCAGCGCAACCCCCCCCCCCCCCTGCAACGGACCCAGCTGGGAACATATCTCCCGCCCACTCTCAGTCTAATCCACACCCATCGCATGACACATTCCCATTAAGATCCATTAATGTGTCTTAAAATGAGGTTTTCACTCTGAGGATTACGCAACCACCGCGGTCCTTTTTTGTTTCCCGACTTGATCCATCGACTTCAGTTGACGACGTTATTGGCTACGTGAGGGAGAAGAGTGGTGCTGAAGACTATGCACTCCTCCGTTAGTCATGCTAAGGTTTATTTATTTAAGCTTAATACAAGCTTTTACATAATAACAACTTCTAGGATCTCGTCATTCTCAAGGACTCATGTCGTCTTTTAAGTTAACATCGTCGCCAGCTTCTTGAGATAACGTCTGCCCCCGATTTCTGGCCCGAAAATCATTGCACACGAGTTTGTGCCCCGTCGTAGGGTCGCGGAAAGCACTCAAAATAGAACCTCTACTAGCAACCAAAAAAAAACTACGTACGCTATCCCTTTACTACCAAAATGTAAGGGGATTAAGAACAAGAACAAGCCAGTTATTTCAGGCTTCTCTTGCTTGTTACGACGTCATCGCTCTATCCGAGACCTGGCTTCAGTGGTTTTAACGATGCAGAAATTCTTGACGAGTCCTATGCATGCAAATCGCATTTAGATTGCGGGGTTGTTGATATACATACCTGCTTTTTCCGACACGCTCACAATCGAGCTCTTAGCTCTTAAGATATCTCTGTGGAAGATGCATATTTTCCTGCTATGTTGTTATATCCCTCGAAACTTGACAAACTATGCTGACGCAAATGGTCGAAGTCTTTACTATATTTTAATTCTTAGCCTAGATTTTATTAATAATATGACAAACCCAGAGGACGAAATCATCCTTCTTCTTCAACGTTCAATGGGTATTCAACGCTGATGACGATGACTACCTTCCTTCAAATTGTCTTACTGCTAAAGACTCCCATTTTCTTGACGCCATCTTCTCCTCTGGTTTACACCAAATGAGTGATGTAAAGAACTCTATGGGAAGGCAGTTAGATCTTATCTTTTCTTCTGATTCGAGTAACACTATAATCGAACCAACTTCTCGTAACTTATCCGCTATTTACAGTTTACATCCGCCCATTTCCATCTATTTTTGCTACGATGGTTCTAATATTGTTGACCCCAATGTAGATCAGTACGTTCTTGATTTTAAAAGGGCGGACTTATCTGATCTTTCAAACTGGATCCTCTCAATCGATTTCCTATCCCTTTTTTATGATAGCGATATTGACGATTGTGTTTCTGTGTTTTTTTTTAAATCTGAAGAAGAAAACTGATAATTATCCATCAACAATGTGGTATAATGGATCCTCTAGTTGTTTTTTAGGGCGCCTTTTCATCAGGCAACTTTGTGCCTTCCCTGGAAGAGTTTGGTCATATCCAAAATCGTCTCGCTACCTCCATTGCTTTGCCCATTATATCTCGTGATACTATCATGAATGGTATCAAGGAGCTTAAACTGGACTTTTCCCTGGTCCTGATGGTGTTCCACCTGGATTCTTGATATCCTGTTCTGATGCCTTACTCACTCCATTGGAACTCATCGTCAATAAATCTCTTCAGGCCGGTTGATTTCCTGCGTTATGGAAGAGCTCCTTTATAATTCCTGTTTATGAAAAGGGGCATAAAAACTTCATAACAAATTATAGGCCAATCGCGACGCTTTCCTCCATACCAAAGTTGTTTGAATCTGTAATATATTCACAGCTTGTTGGGCAATGTAAGGGGTTAATCTCATCTAATCAACATGGCTTTCTGCCTGGCAGATCGACTACAACTAACCTGCTTGAATTTACATCCCACATTATCTCTGCCTTCCAGCAAGGTCTCCAGACTGACTGTGTCTACACCGACTTTAGCAAGGCATTTTATAAGCTCCCTCACTCTGTGATTATGCTTAAGCTTGAAAGGTTGGGTTTTCCGCCTTTATTGCTCGACTGGATCTGCACTTACTTAAAAAATAGGACTTACCGTGTTTCTTTCCGTAATACGTTATCTAGAGTCGTTAGGGCTTCATCTGGTGTACCGCAAGGTAGCCATCTGGAGTCGCTGCTGTTTATTCTTCCCATTGACGACATTGTCCGTCTGATTACACACTCCATAGTTTTAATCTACGCAGACGATATGAAGATTTTCTCATGCGTTAGAAACAGTTATGATTCTTCCTGCATCCAGAATGATTTGAATACCTCCAGGGTTTGGTGTGCCTCAAATGGACTGCAACTTAACCTTTATAAATGTGAAGTTATGTCATTTTCTAGGAACATCAATCAGCGCGTCTTTGATTATACCTTTGCCGAAACTACTATCCGTCGTGTGGAGTCCGTTACTGACCCTAGTATTTATTCACCAGCTTTTGAACTCGAATATAGATTCTCGCACTCTCGCAAGTTTGGTTACTTATAGGCATACCTCGCATAGCTTAAGGAGATTCCCTTTACTACATGTTGTTCATTCTCAGTCTAACTATGGTATGCATGAGCCTATTAATCGCATGTGTAGAGCCGTGAATATGTGTCCTATTTTTGACCTGGCTCTTACTAAGGATATGCTTAAACGATCTCTGTTATCTGTGCACCCCTGATTGTAGTGTTTTGACGTGTTTTGGTTTTTTGTTTACTAATATTTTTCTTTGCATGTTGGTGTGGGAGCCTCATTCACCTAATATGTTATATTCTGGTGAATAGGTCAATTGATTCCAGGCTTCTGCCAGTGAAGTGTGCCTTCTGAGTTAGAAGCGTTAATTCTATTAACAGGTAACTAAAAACGATTTCTCCTTGGACACCTCAAAGTTAAATTTATCGAAGATTTCATCAAAAAGGTAGGCATTATGACATCGATAATAGTTCCGATGCAGCATTATTTCAATTTCCTTCTGAGAAGTGAATAGTCTGCAAAACAAATTACCACAAAGTATTGGGTATAAATCAACATATTTCGAACATAATTTTTTTTAATATGTTTCATTACCTATAATCACGAAAATTAAAGATATGAAATAAAATTCAAATCTAATCAAATTTTCTGGCAGTTTTTACTTTACTGAAAATTTGTTTTACAAAAACCGCTTCAATTGATAGTTGACTAAGAAATTCACATTCTAGAAAATTAGCTTTTCTACAACTGCTTTTATGAAGCAATCATAACATTTTTGCACCGTTCCTCAAATTATAAATTACAAAACATTTACATCACAAAACTTATGTTGACTTATATAAGAAATATTTACACTTTCTGATGCTATTTTAACTAGAGAAAAAAATCTAATCTGTAAATAAAAAAAAAAAAAAGCTAAAAACAGCTACTTAACCACACCTTGCCTACATTTAAGTGTGAATGCCTACATAATCCTATACATTATTCCTGGACTAATCTCTAATTAATATCAAGCAATTGGTTCCTATCTGAGGTTTCTATTGTGGTACCACACTATGTTTACGCAAATTAGCCTCTGACTGAAATCTAGTTTTTCCTGAGGCAGTGTGTTATTTTGGACAACAGAACGAGCAGAATTGATTTCGCAAGAAAAGTCCGCACCTTAGTGTACTTATTCCCGCTCTCGCATAATTATTTCATTCATTTCCTGACCGCACCGCTGACACTACCAAAAATCATGTATACTACATGCTCAATGGCGAAAACGTTAACTCCAAGGTATTCAGGTATTCTTTATAAGATAATAATTATAACGGGACGTCGTATAATTTCTTTTCGGGTAATCAGCACAGAGCGGTAAGTATGATGAAGAGCTGCCTATAAAGACGTCGAGGCGTTGAAGACATTTTTCTCAGATTTATTTTTATGACGGTGTGCTGATTTGTATGCGTTAATGGTTTTTAGACAGTTGGAGGTTTGGGAATTCTTCATCTAGTGTATTGACAAAAGAAGTAAACATTTTATTTTCTTACCCAATTTATTTTGCATTTTATTTAGAGCGGTTGAATTAAATTAGTTTTTGCGTCAGGCTTCGTTTGTTTAGTAGAGCATGATGGTTCTATACAAATTTGAAATAATAGCGAGGTAAGGCCGGTTTAAACATAGAAGACGTTAAATACTAGTTCATCTTTAATTTAACTATTGTTCTTTGTTTAGAAATAAAAACTTTCATAATTTGGAGAGTTTCATCAGTCACGAAAGACGTTTCAGAAACATATTTCGTATATGTTCCATATCAAAACATTTATTTTTTCATTAAAAAAAGTTTCCAACAAAAATAAACCTGATTTCAGTAAAAGCCACAAATCATCAAACGAATGGTCTTATTAAATTTGTTTTTAGCGGAAATCTGATCCGATTTGCATATTTTTAGCTATTACCGGAAATACTTTTGTCTGAATCATTTGTAAATTTTGGGAATCTTCAAAAGTAATAAATTGAATAAAAAAGATGTTAATTACAGATAAATTCGTGAACTATTGATATATCAGGCACGTATTTAAGATTTGTTTTAGACGGCGAGGAGAGAACATTGATATCTCTTTTTATTAATTTTATACAAGTTGTAAGCGTCTACACTATCTTCGCGTGTTGCAGAAAAACACTTCTTCGGTGTTGGAAGTGGACTTCGAAAATAGTCACAATCTCATATGTATTTAATAGGACCGTCGCTTATCGATTGAATGATGAAATTCCTTAAACGTAGCTTATTTTATCGGTTCCAAAAGTTTTAGTTCCTGGGGGAATGAAAAACTTGAAGGACTCTGTTCGATAGGGTCTCGATCTTGAAATTGCTGCTCACTAAGGAAATCTTGTTGTAGCGGTGATTTTTAAATACAATGTTAGGTTGAATCATATACCATAGTTCTAGAAAATTTGTAGCTCGCGTGGTTTTCATCCCCAAAGCAGTGAAATGTGACTACGCTAAGCTAAAAGACTAAAGGCCGATTAGCCAGACTCAAATTTCTAAAACCCAAATATACATAAAAGGAAAATCGATAGGTACCGCTCTGCACGAAATCGAAAAGTCCCTACACCACAAAGAGTTCACATTGCGAAATTTTATCGACATATAGGATGTCTTTAGCAATGGAACCATCGGGGCTTTTGTAAACGCTCAAGAAATGGCAAAAATTAACAGAACCATATGAAGGATAACGTCCGAGTGAGGTGGCATCACTCTCAAGAAAGCGGTCCATCGAGGTACACTGCAGGGTGGAGACTTTTTGCCCTTCCGTGGTTGTTAGTTGTGAGTTGAAGGCGTAAAAGTGGTTGCGTACACCGATGACGTCGTTATATTAGAGTCAGGTTAGTTGAACGCGATTAGCGAACTCTCGGAAACAGCTCCAAGAAAGCTAAGCTCCTTAGTAGGATGAGCTCAATATTGTACAGCGTAAAACGTAAATATGTATAAGTTTCCGACTTTCAGCGAAGAGGGCGATGCTGCTTCTTAAAGAATCAAAGTTCCTTAAGACTCGGAAATACGGCAGCAATAGCTCAAAAGAAAATCTCAGCACTGTCAGCGACTTAAAGTCTGCTGCTTCTTAAAGAATCAAAGTTCCTTAAGACGCGGAAATACGGCAGCAATAGCTCAAAAGAAAATCTCACCACTGTCAGCGACTTAAAGGAGAACGGACAAAAAATTTCTACTCTGCGAATTTTTTTAAAAGGTATATTTAATTATTAAAAGATCGGACTTCTGAAATTTTGGTGAAATATTATCTCAAAATAAAAAGGTTTTGTTTTTTAAATAATAAAATTACAATCTTGAAAATCGGCTAAGCACACACTTACCCACAATTGTGAAGATTAAAAAAAAACACACAAATTGAAAATCGAGTCTTCAAGTTTTTGGTGTGACAAGATCGGAAAAAATTATTCGAAATATCTTCTAGCACACAGGACCGACGTGTGCATAGCAAACAATGAAAAACTGAATAAGGAATACATTTTTAAACTAAAATTCAACACATGTATATGCTTACCTGCTACAGGACTGTGAAAAATCTTTGCAGAAAGGTTCAACTTTGCATGCGTTCAGTTTGTTGTTTCGAGCATTGACCTGTGCAGACACTCCTGAAGGCCGACAAAACTGAAACGATATAACACCTTCTGCTTCTTGCTCTGCACTTGCAAGAACAACATACGACTGCTAGATAATTACTACTTCAAGGATCTAGGGGAGGATTCTAAGAGACACATGAGAAGTAAACTGAAATTCGCAGCAGAGTCGAGTATTTTTATCCTAAATACATGTAGCGCCTCGATGAGCACTATACAAGATCTCTCTGATAAAGGAAATCGGATATGTGACCGTCGGACCATCGCACGCAAAAATAGTTTCATATTATCAGAAACCAACAATAATGTTGGAGCCACTACACATCTTAAATGACTTCAGACTTCACCTGTCCAGCTTTGTCAATTTGTTGAAAATTATGGCTTATGGTTAAGGGATGAACGTAGAATGTCTGCCAGCTTATTCGAGTGGTGCGAGGATCGCTTTCCAGTAAAGCTTTCAGAAACTTGTCGACGAGTACGAATTCACTGCTTCTATGAATTTTGCGAATCACCATCACCCAATGTTTCCACCTAAACCCATCATTAATTTTCGTGAATACTACTGCAGCTAATTCTCCAGATTTGAATAGGGTAACCTGTATATGACGATTTCCTAGCATTTCTCTAAGATCGGAGAAAATTTTAGTGGTTGTTAATATGCCTGAGTATATGTATCTTAGTAAAAATAAAAATATTTGTTTGTTAAAAAATCGGGAAATGGTTAAAATTTCAATTATTAAAACTGTTGATATATTTTATTATTTATTTCAAGAAATGTTGTCACCCGAAATAAATAACTATATTGTCTGATTGTAATTGTATCACTCAATAAATAGCGTTCATGCTAAAGATCATTTCGGAAGCCATAAAAATTCTCGAAGAGAGGAAAATGGGTAGCAATCTATTCGGATAGCCAAGTCGAGGGGACTTAACACCCAAACAAGGGACAATTTAGAACTTTAGAGCTCGTTATAACTGGGCACTTCACCCTGCAGGGTCATCCACCCAGGACGATATAGTATTAGACAAATCGAAATTCAGAGGATGTTACGAGAATACCGAGATGGTGAAGCACTGCCTACATCTTTATTTGGAATTCTTCTTCTTAGACGAACTATGTGAAGTAGGCACAGAAAAGGGAGCAGCCCTAAAGTTCACAAAGGCAATATTCTGGTTGAACCGTTAGGCTCGCTGGTAAGGACTTTCTTGCCTAGTAGTGTCCTTTTTGAGAGATCAGCGCTCACCTTTCTGTCAAACAATGTAGCGAGAGACGACGTAATGTAAAGTTGTCAAAGTGAAATCGTGGGCTTTCTAATTGAATTTATATGAGAATAGCGTCAAAGTTTGAAATAAAACGGAACAGTACAGTAAAAATATTCAATTTTTAACTTTATACGTAGCACATAACCAGAAATTTGTTTTGTTATTGAGTGGATATAAATTGAGGACTTTTTTGGCAGTAAATTAATATTGAATTACAGAAGTTTATAGAAGATATTACAAATAATAATAAGGCTCTTTATGACAAAGAAGTAAAAAATACGTAGATGTATAGGATTGCTTTTGACCGTTTATTGCGAAATAGAAATGGTAATAAAAATTAACGTTTGACGGTGTAATACGTACCGGAACGTTCCGATGCAGCTACATTGTGCCTTTATCTATAATTGAGTAGCTCAGAAGCCAAACCGTGTAAGTCTGCACAGCATATTTTCGAGAAATCGACGGTTATACTTCGAACTTGGTACAGAAATGCATAACGTTAAATACGATAAGAAACAAAAATTACAGATTAACTTAATTTGCTTTGAATTGAGGATTGTGTAATGTTTTGTTTAGGACTGTACGTGTATTTTGATTTGAGAGAAGGGTCCTTAGAGTGCTAGATCTCACACATTTTTCGGAATAACTGAATTATTAAATATGGGCATAAAAACCAAGTTAGAAACCACTTCTTACCTAATACAGCATCTTTACTCGTCAACTAAATAACTTGAGTTGCTTTCCTGGAAATAAAAGATACAAATATATTACTTTACTTACTTTACTTATTCTTTAACAAAAAACTCAGGTGCAAACAAGATTTTCTAAGAGAGAAATAATAATTGTAGCGTTTTTAAATGTCAAAAAGAAAATGTCCAAAATTGGGTCTTTTCGATATATATATATATATATATATATATATATATATATATATATATATATATATACAGTTGTGGCAAAAAAAAAAGCCGAGCGTGAAAAAATTCCATTTGATTGAAGTTCACATGCCATTTTTCTTCTCTTTTCTGGAATGCCCTGGTCATTAGTGGTTGTTTTTACCCAGCAACTTGTTGTGATACCAGGTAGAAAATATGAACGAATTTCGATCATAATAGACCCATTTAAAAATTGCATTGTAAATACCTTCTATGTTTTGCTGTGAAAACGAGCGAAGGGATTGGGTTATTGATGCGTACCGCAGGTAGGAGAACATTAAAGATAAATAAATGAAATTTTGTATGAGCTTCAAACACAACTGATGGTAATTGAAAACAAAAGCAGAATTAAATTAATATAAGAATTTTATTGAAATAATGCGTCAATATTTTACACTTCCACCTTTTGCTTTAATAACAGCTTCAACACGTCGTGGTAGGGAATGGTAAAGCGATACTAAAAATTCCGCATCAATTTCATTGTACCACACTTCCTCGATGACTTTTTTTAGCTGTTCTTTTGTTTTTGGTCCTTTGGAAGAAATTTTTCTTTTCATGATGGCCCACACATTTTCAATGATGTTAAGGTCCGGGCTGTTCGATGGCCAGGGAAGTGACTTTAAGCCTAAATATTCCTTGTAATTTATGACCTGTCATGAAAAATATGAAATGTAACAATGATTAAATTCATAATTTTCACAATTAAAGGTAAAATACACTTACCGACCGAGCACGATGGCAAGGTGCAGAATCATCTTGGAATACAGGTTCTGATATTCTGTCAGAAAACTCTTCAATGGTGGGTATCACGCCGTCATCGATAACTCTTTTATATTTTTCTGCGTTAACGGATCCTTCAACAATCAAGAGACGTCCAACACCATATGCTGTTATGCATCCCCAAACCATAATGGAGGAGGGAAATTTTACTGTTGGAACTATGCATTCCGGTCGATATCTTTCTCCGACCCTTCGTCGAACTCTAGGCCCCCGATCTGAACCCAATAAGTTGAATTTAGATTCATCTGAGAAAATAATGTTTCTCCAGTAGTCCTCTGAGAAATTTTTTCGTTCAGTAGTCCGTTTAAGCCTTGCATCCTTCATTTTCGCAGTCAAAATAGGCTTTCTTGCTGGGGTTCGAGATTGCAGACCCACTTCTAATAAGCGTCCACGAACTGTTCTTTCGGAAATTGTCGTAGAAGTTGCTTCAATAAAGTCTCTTCTAAGATCCCTAGATGATGCAAAGCGCTTCCTCACATTTAAACTAACTAACAATCGATCTTCCCTTTCCGAAGTTGCTCGTTTCCTTCCGCTGCCCTGTTTCCTTCCTATTTGACCGCTTTCTTGATATTTCTTTAAAAATTTCCGAACAGAAGACTCATTACACTTAACGCGTCTGCCTATTTCCGCATTTGATAAATTTGTTTCACTTAAAGATATAATTTTCAACTTCTTTTCTAAAGATGAAACCATTTTGGAAATCACTTCACTTTTCAATAGTTGCACGAAAACTGAAGCTGTACTCTCAAATGTAATTTCTAAATGGGTTAATTATGATCAGAATTCGATCATTTTTTCTACCTGGTATCACAACAAGTTGCTGGGTAAAAACAACCATTAATCACTAGGAAATTCCCGAAAAGAAAAGAAAAATGACATGTGAACTTCAATAAAGTGGAATTTTTTCATGCTCGGCTTTTTTTTTTGCCACAACTGTATATATATATATATATATATATATATATATATATATATATATATATATATATATATATATATATATATATATATATATATATATATATATATATATATATATATATATATCACATTACACATTTGATTAAATTTTGTTTGAGGGACACTGCAGGTTCCTGAGAATTTGGCACTTTGAATAGTAATTTCGTCAAGAAAATAATTTTAAATCCAAATTATTTTTAGAGACCAACTAGACATAGGTATGTTATACAGTATGTTACATAAATAAATTAGTTTGTAACAAATTGTTCATGATATTTTAGCTGAGCCGCCTAAAATTCCTTAGTTTGTAGAACTTAAAATTAAAAATATAAATAACTTAACATTTGATTTAATTTACACTATAAACGGTAACTGTATCTAAAATTCTTCAAAGATTTAACAAATAAGTTTCTTCAAACTAAGGCTAAAAAAGAGCTTTAAACGACAAAACTTGTGGGAGCAAAAATTACGATAATATTGTTCGGAATGTTGCTCAATTGAGAGAGATAGATTTCTCACCTAGATCTATCACTTCCTTCATTTTTGCACACGACCTAAGAAACACCCTATATTTAAAAGAGAATACTACTTACTTACTCATTCACTCACTCACTCACTTAACATATCACGCAATCTCCGGAATTATAGTCTACAAACTTGAAATTTTTTCACAATAAACAAACAACTGATAAATTTTTTTCTCTCTAATTTCCGTAACCCATTGTGGGGCATAGGGCGAGAAAAGAACTTCACCCTATTCGAGACAACGATTGCAAGTGGACCTACACTTTAAGGTGGATTCCCAACCACCGATTTTACTCAGCAACCCCCAATGGCCTTTTTACCTTTTTATCGTAATCGGTTGTCAGCAGAAAACAACCTTGCGTCGCTGCAGATGGTGGCCGACTCGTTTTCACTTAATCCACCAAATACTACCGACCTACCAAATTTATTATTATTATTATTAATAAATTAATCCTATATTTTCGAGCCCTTTTACCTTTCTTGTCAAGGCTATGATATAACTTACCCTGAGCTTTGGCATCATCATAGCACAGTGTTATGTTTGAAATAAATTTCAAGAGACAGTTGGATAATAGGAGCCAATTTAAACCATTTATTTTACTTTACACTTGTGACAACCAAAGGCAAATCCTTAGACACATTAACAATAACAGTTTTGTGTGCATGCAAAGAGAATTGTTTGAAGTTGAATTCTGACAACTCGATAAGAAAATTTTCTTACCACTTCACTTTAATTTTTATCTACTGAAAACCGTGTTATCATATTTACTTAGCTCTGTGGATTGAACCTTGAATGTTTTTAAAAGTTCATTTAACTCTGAAAACTAACACGACGCTGAAATGACTACAATGAAAATATATCAAACTTCCTTTGTTATTTCCTTTATAAATGTCACCTTTTGATATTAGTGGATTAAGTGTTTTAAGTATATTTCATTTACTTATTCCGACAGCTTAATCAATAGGAAGTTACATCAAATTCCTTTGATGTTATATCATAGCACTACCAGGAAAAGTATAATACATGATTACAATTCTCCAACTTATGCGTTACCGAGGTTTCTGTTGACAAGAGAATATGCAGGAAATCTGTCTTAAGCGAGTTCTAAAATATTTAACCAGTTTGAAGTGACGCAAATATTTGTATCGTTAAAATCGCTTTTATAATTTATCAAAAGTGCAGTACTATAGTTAATATAGTAAACAGTTAACATTTCTTTTAAATGCCAATCCCTTTTTAGTAAAATATTTAAAATACATCTAGTTTCCTATTTTATTTTATTTCGAATTAGTTATAATAGCAGATAAATAAATAAAAATATCTCGAAAAATTTCCTATTTTTATTTTTTTTACTTTTGGGTTTAAAATAGTGGTTATGTGTTCTTTGTCGATGGAAAATTGAAGCGCACAAAAATATTTTACCACTCTCCAGTTACATCACCAAACGCACAGCTGCCATCCTAAGAAAAAATTGTTTTATAGTATTTATTAGCAGATCTGGTAGTAAAACGCATACTGTAAGTCCTATACAATTTTTTTCGTCTCTCACCGAGATCTACCACGTACTTCATTTTGCACAAGCGCTATGAAACTCCTTGTATAATTATAAAAGTATAATCAATTTCATATATGTCAAATAGCCGTTAAGTTAAAATCAATAACGGGTGAAGCCTGCTTTATTTGAGTATTAGTATTCTACTTTGAAACTTCGAAAACATCGAATTTTTTTTTACATTTTTCGAAAGTAAATATATTCTAGAATATTCTCTCAAAATTTTAAATCGATCAAAGTATACTTTTCCGCCACACAAACATAACTACCTCAGCGCGCTAATTCGACGCGGTAACCCACGCGCTGACTTTGAACGCGTTTATCTCAAAACTACTTTTTTACACCGCTTGGTGCTAACATTTCCGAAACTACTGAACCGATCGTTATAAAAAGTTAACCACATATTTTTATAAATTTTGATTTTTACTATTTTGGTTATGGCAAAAAGGAGTGAAAAAACAAAATAATTCTGGTTCAAAAAAAAATTCTGGTTCAGTCGGTTGCTAGTGATATATTGAATCTAAAAAATTTAAATTTTCTGTATTAGGTGGCCCAGTTTTAAAATTCGTTGCGTTGTGTTCAAATGGTGTTTTTGTGCGTAAAAAATTCATAAGACATATAATAAAATTTGTTTAATGTATTTCAAGAGTACCTATATTTATTAAGACTAATAGACCCTACATCAATATCTTCATTCATAATCTCATAAAAAAAATCATAAAAATAGCCTTTTTTTCGAGCGCCCAAAGTAGAATACTGCCTTAAATAAAACTAAGTAATTCTCAGTTCCGCAAGCGTGCTAAACTGTTTGCCACCGGGCGTCGTTAACATCTTTAACTAGGATGTTCCATAGGTTTTCGAAAGGACTGAGGGCTAGACTCTTTGTCACTCAATGACATCGATGCTATAGTCAGAAAACTACTTCTTCATATGAGAGGAAACATAGATAGGAGCTTTGTACTGCTGATAAAGCTAATTTTGCGTCTCCATATCCAAATAGAACATCTTCTTCAAGTAGTTCGCTGTAAGTCTCGGAATTTATCCGAAGCGGAAGAAAGCAAATTGGTGTTGATTTATAATAACCAAAACCGTTTTGGCCGGTAAGTCCACCATCACCAAAAATGCGACTTTTGAAACTCATAGATCCCTCCGATAATACTGACACTTATCAGTACTATCTAGGCTGAACTTCTTTTCATTCCAAAAGATAATTTATTTATGCAGCCTTTATATTTTTAGCAAATACCTAGCTTATGTCGGGTAGTAAGAGCAGGTTTCGCTAATCTTTTTTTATACTCAATATGTTGGAAAATTCTTAGAATTTGTTGAACTTGACGAACGGAGACCTTAACATTAAACGTAATGACATAATTTCGTTTGATGTTATCAGCAGCGTTTTCTATAGTACCTACATACAGCAGCGTTCAGAATTCGTCGCCTTGCCCTGTCCCTTAGTCGACTTCCGACATGATAGTAATTTGTTTTTCCGTACAAATCGCCATATTTTACAGATTTTTCTGCAGCAGATGGTGGTCTGATGGTTATTTACCTACTTGTGGCATTTTGTTTTTCTTTTCTTTTCGAGCTTTGGTGATTTACCTGGTGGCAATATTTTAAGTTACCTTAATTTCTCTAGTAACATTTCACTAAATCTTACCGCCGCGATTTTTAACGTAACCCAAACTTAATTAACAAAATTATTTCAGCGAAAATTGGGGAATGTAATTACTGACTAGTGAAGTTGGGATTTTAATACAGTTTTATCTTCCGTGAAATCTGACATACATATGATTCCATTCTTAGCATTCCTTCGAACACCGGAGTAAGAACATTTTAGTACTGGACTTATTCCAATATTTTAAAGGAGTGCACAGCCTACTCTAAATACAATCCTGGAAGGAAATATTAACAGCTTGGTATTGTTTGTGTAAACAAACCGCACTTCACATAATAAACCAATGGAATGCGTTGGGGGAATTCTACTTTCTCGTCATATTTTTCTGGATACTTATTATTTAAGTTATAACCTGATATTTGTTTGACATTACCCTAGAAATGTTCTAAACACGTGGTGACAGTAAAAACTTTCTTCTTTACAATTTTTCTTCACGATGTAGTGTTTTAAAGAGAAGACTCTCTTCTGCATGTGTTTTGTCGAGCTTGTAACGCATCAATAAACTCAATATATCTCTATTTCTTTGGTAAAAAAAGTGAGCACTGAGCAGTTTTAATTATGTAAAAGGAATGGTTAATTTGTGGTACAAAAAGCGTACAAGTAAAATAAATAATGACGACACGCTGTTATGATTCCGGGCATCTATAGTAGGCTGTGTTATGTACACAAAGAATGAAGAAGCAATATAATGGAACAGTCAGTTCTTTTAAACACAATCCGCTCTTAAAAGTTAACACATAATCTTTTAGAATTTTTAATTAAGGGAATTTATGCTCGGGGATTTTATGTTTGGTGGTATTGAATTTAGGGATTTTTCAAAACCTTGGGGACTTTGTGTTTTGAGATTTCATGTCTCTCCAAAAATTTTTGCTTTTTTTCGCGATGTGTTTCTTACCTGAATTCTCGCTACTTAAGGGGCTACATACACCTGGAGCAAAGAAAAAATGGTTGAATTTTGGAACGCGTTTCCTCGGGAACGGTAAAAGATAATGAACAAATTTTTTTAAAATCTCTCCCTACTGCTAAAACCAGTTGTTTTAAATCAAAGAATATAAAAGGTTTTTTAAGTTACTAATAAATGTAATTCATTGACGATCAGAATTTATAAAAATTATTGTCACAAAGATAAATTGGTAAATTTATATACGTAAATTTTGTGAAAAAAATGTATGTAAGATGTAAAAAATAGTTAGTCCTAAAAAACACTAATGCATCCGGACATCGAATTCCTGAAGGGAAAGCAAACCTGTCGAAAGTTTTAGAGAAAATGCTTCTCGAATTTGAAAAAGGGCTTACTCACGCTCGCACATTTGGTACGTAAATTCTCACTCGCCCATTTCGAAATTCTTAAATTAAATACTTCATTAACGCTAGTGGTTCTAACTGTTTTAGGCTTAATGTAATTTCGATACGTATTTTGGTTCTAACTAGACCATTGAAGATCGAAATTTGAAGCGACTCCACTCTTGCCGGAGATCCTTACCCGAACGGAAGTGCGAAAATTGTAAAGTGTACAAACCTCTATCGAAATGACAAACAAGAAATGTTTTTCAATATAGCCGCGACTATGGACCCCATGAAAAATGCAATACCACTATTGAGCAATATAATGGATACCCAGCTAATCTTATCTTATCTAGCTTTTATTTCAGCAGAATAGGTCTGCTGTTATAAGATACAATTGCCGCAAAAAAGATTAAGTACCTACTCGCTGGTTATAAAGTCAAGACAAATCTAGAGAGAACTCTGAAAAAAACGTTGCCGGGAATTCCGATACCAAATCCCGGGAAATTAAAAACGCTAATGGATAGGTATATATGTTGCCAAGAATTCCATATCCAAATTTCAGGAAATGAAAGACGCTTGAATACAAGTATGAAAAGCTGTGCTTCTATAAATTTGCACAGAAGGGGTCTTCGTGGGAAAATTTTTTACAAATCTTATAGTATTACAGAACAAAAATAAGTGCAAAATAGCTATGAGCACCACTCTTCACATGTAAAAGTTGAATTTATTAAAAAAAAACTACCAGAATCAACATCCAAAAACGATCGAAATTTGTTTAAAAAAAGTACAGAGTATTACAGAGGATAACTCCCTTTAATCAACATAAAACTATTTTTTTATTTTGAATATTAGGAAGTAATGAATGAATACTATTGCTTGTAAAGATTTGAAAATCACTTTTGGACAAGTTTGAAATTCACTTCAATACTCCTTTTTTGGTTTACTGTTATTTAAGGTGATCTTATTGGGTTTGGCTCTTGATGAACACAATAAATCATTAAAAAGAAGTATAACATTTACGTGCGTGAATAAAATGTTGGTCCTAAGGTACATGTCGGTAATTTTAAAAAAGAAGGATATTGGACCCATTTAAGTTAATTGGATGGGAAAAATGTTAACCTTGGAAGCATTATTTTCATATTGATTCTAACCAGTATCATACAATAATTTGTATGTTCCGGGACGGGACTTAAGGTGGTCCTCTACTCTCGCGGTTTCAAAAAATCGATTTTTGTTTTTTTTTTCTTAATTTCAATCTATATGTATCTGAGAATACGCCACAGAAAGGATTTCATGAAAATCACATTCCTTTGCATGTTTCTGAGAACAGAAAGGTACCCGTCTCCGGCCCTTTCCGAGAAACTAAGCACGGCGCGCCACGACGGCGCATGACCAGTTAAAAATCATTGTCTAAAGAATTTACCGGTCCGTTCTTGAGAAGAATATGGACAACCAAAAACATCAACGTGATGAGGAAGGAGAACTCTACGGCCCCGGTATAGCAAATTAACTCGCAAGTTACTACAATCAAGTTATAGGTACACCGTAATTTATCATTAAACGCGTTTTCCCGAAAATTGTGTTTTTTTAGCTGCCGAGGAAGACTTCTCAATTGTTCAGAAAACATACCGCTATGTTTTCCCGAGTACGATTTGGACAATTTTATTTTGTTCCACTTTTATAGAATCTAATAAATCAAAAAATGACGTAAAAATTGGAAATTTTTACAAATTTTTGCATAACTCTTACAAATTACAAAATAAAAACAAATCTGTCTCGGGAAAACATAGCCAACGTAACTATGATTATAAAGAATATCAGTTTTCAGATTACCCAATTGGCCACAACTTTGCTTTTCAACATCAATGTCATCAATGACGTTTCAAGGTCGCGAGAGTTATTTTTTTTCATCTTCAAAAGTAAAATTGAAAAGTCAAAACATGTATCTTCAAAATAAAAAAAAATATTTTAAAATGTATTCAGTAGATCCTTCGCAATTTATTCCCCAAAAAACCGCTCAATTTCAGGCCTCGAGAGTAGAGGACCCCCTTAAGGTTAAATATTTCGTTATGGATCGCAGCCCAGAGAAATACCAGGATCATATATGTTACGACTAACGGTTGAGAAGCCGTGAGTTTTAAGTGCTGTCATAAACTCGATATGATTCGGTTATACCTCTGAAGACCATTAAGAGCCTAGCATAAAACTCAATTCTGCTAAGGAGACTTTTCGAAATCTTCAAAGCATCAAGCATTTCTAAAGTTGCAGCATGCCCCCATTTTCCTCGGAATGGTCCCTGTTTCATAGGGAGAGAGGTATGAAAACCAACAAGGTAAGTAAGGAAGTGTAGTGTTAGATCAGATATCACGCAGACTATTATGCCGGCTACGTATTCCGCTTTAGTGGGACAGAGCAAATTTTCTTGTCTTTAAGAATTTGGAAGCACTACTGATAATATTGGTTGACGTACTAATTTTCCGATGCAGGCCGAATTCTGTTTTTTCAACAACAGCTTCTCTAAAAATTAATGAGACATTACTTATATGAAGCAAGTATTATGTTTGTACTTTAAGCTTTCGACAATGAACGAATTACTTTAAAGCTCAGAAAAACTACTTATTATTATACATACATGCGCCCTTCATATACGTATAATTGATATTCGGCAGATTTACCGATGCGAAAATACGAATGCTTTTCGTCAGAATCAGAAAATATAAGAATTTTCAAATATTTTCCGGTTTTTCCTGACTAATGATTGTATTCCGAGTACAGAGCTATGTATGGACAGATTGCTTTAGCAAATATTTATTCATGAATACCACATTTCGTCGAATTAATTAATATTCGTAAACGCATGTGTGGAGCCGGGGTAGGCAAATGACGTGCATCTTAATCACGATATTTGAGGCAGGCAAATTGGTTTAAACTTTTATGCCAATGCCACATAAACACTATATTAGGCGAGATGAATACCTAGAATGAATTGCCACGCGAAAGGCGCGCGTGGCATTTTTGACAGTAGGGTTTTGGAATGCTAAATGTTCCAAATGCAGAATGCATTTTACAATAACGCATCTAAATAGTTTACTACTGAAAGGAATAAAACGAAAAAAAGAAAAAATTTCTATCTTTAAATTCCGCGATATCTAAATTACTTGAAACTTCTGCTTTCTTTAATGACGTATTCTGCCCTATCGACTTTAAAGGCAATCTTTGAATTCTTTCCTTAAAAAAAATGAATAAAAGTGCAAATCTCATTTCTGTTAACTTGAAAAACTATTTACGTTCAATTTTAAGCTCTGCTTAGTGCGCCAAATAACATTATGTTTTGGGCTTCTTTATGATTGACAATGTGTTATGTAGCTGTTAATGTTTCGTAAGTAGGTTGCCTCGTGCGACAACGTTTTTTTCTCGGTTTTTTGAGATTTTTTTTAACGAACTATGACAATATACTTACTCCCTGGGAATTACTACATATTTATTAAATTCTAGAGAAGTTATGAACAAACCAAAAAAAATTTAATTTTTTTTTTGACTCATCAAACGAGAGGACTCCCATAACTGCCTGATATAAATTCGTAGGCCAGAATGCCGTTGCTGCGCTTTTTACCGTTAAAATACTCCTGTTTCACTCTTTTCAGCCACTTTATTTGTATTAAGTTTATTTCACTAAGTGGTCAATTCGATACTGATACACCGAGAGGGGATAATGTTTCAATAAAAAAAAAGTATCGATAAATCGTACGTAGAAAGTTGTGCATTTTTTATTGAAAAGGTTATTATTATAGAAAGTCGTAAAAAATATAATACTCGTATGTAAAATTCATTAATATTTTTAAATAGATTGGTAAATAAACCCCAAGTACTTCCAAAATTAACTTAGACCTCTTTCATAATTACGGGCTTTTGGTGCAACCCTAACGGAACTCAATTGGGAATCGCTGCCCCATATTATCGGATTCCTGACTCTGATATTTTTTTGCCCTGCACTTAAAAAAGCGAAAATATTATACTAATTTCAAAGCCTGCTCTATCTGTGATTTTTTTTATATACGATCCTAGGGGACAACCCTTTGATGCCTTAGCATGGTTTTGGCCGGAAGGGAATTATGGTAAGGGAAGTGAGGAAACTTGAGTTTTGTTTTTGCATTGCTGCGAGCTAGACAACAGCCCAGAGACGGATTGGATTATTTTTAATTTTTTAATAAAAGCTCACGGGGTCATCTGGTCTCGAACCCGGGACCCATGGCATTGCAAAGTAAAACGTTCGCATCAAATAGAGTGTCTAAGTGCTATCTTATAAGAATTTAATGTGTATCTATAAATGTCATTCTCCTTGTTAGCTTGCTATCTATCTAAGTAATATCTAAAGAATGAATCACTTCCAGTTAACAGCAGATTTTCTAGTGATTTGACGACTTCCATCTGTGGTGTCACAAGCAAGAAAACTTGACAAGAGCCATGAAGTTGACTTGAACGTAGGCAACCCACTCACAAAATTATTTTTGCGTTTAAAAGTGTCGCCAATATAAAATAACTTTTATGGATTGGCAAACAATACAGCAAGCAAAGTTGAATAGGCTGAGCACTCCCTTTAAGTCAAGATAAATTCAAAACACTACACTATGTCATAGCTGTTCCAGCGAAAACTTGACCTTGCTTTTACTAAATGAAAATTAATGAGTTAGCGACTTGTATAAACTCGAATTAATTACGATCAATGGTAGATAAATCATTTCAATATCTTTGTAATCCGTGAGCTGGAGGATCTACGAAAATAAAAATTTTTCTTCACACAAGATACTTATTTACTTCAAAACGCCGTCTAAATTGAAGGGCACAACGATGAAATTCTTCTTAAGGTGCATTTTTGGCGGACATTTCCGGTTTACAAAGCTTGAGATGTTTAGCTTGTATGGAGTGGCCTTCGGTTCGCCTTTTTTTCCTCGAAAATGAAATCGATATTTTATCCGCCTACTTACAATGCATAAAATGGCATTTTTTCATCGACTAAACGGGCAACTGTGGAGAATTTCGCAATATTTCTTCTTGTCCGTTCAGAGCTGAAAGTAATTCAACTGTCAGTTTAGCACCAGGAAGACATCAATGAGTTTCAGTTTGTGCATTATTATTGCCCTTGAGTTATTTTGAGGTGAATATTTGTCAGGTAAACAAAGCAATGAACCAAAGCATAATGTCTTTGACTTGAAAAGGAATTTCAGTTTTAAACAATTGGAAATATTACTGCAGTTAACCTTGTTATATATGGTCGTTTGCCTACAGCCTCGCAGGAGGACTAACACGTCTACACTAGTATACATGTCGTAACTCAGAGTACTGAAGGAGTCCGACATCACCCTCCCCGTGGGACGACTTATAATAGTCTACTGAAAACTGAAATAATTTTGGGGGACTGGCTAATTGGTGTCAGTCGGGGAGATAGCAACTCTCTCAATCAAACTCCCTTACTCCAGGGTGTTAAGCGTTTCCGTGCCCATTGCATAGTTTGCATCCCGGGGTAACTGGCTGTATTCTAACGGAGCCTCCTTGATACCTTCCCACCTGAAGGAGTATTCTTGGACCTACCATAGCATGGGGCTCAACCATGGTCGACTTCCCCAACCTCTACTTATCTATAGACCATGAGTACTGCCTTATCGAGAAAGTGATCGATTATGAATAATACTTACAACTAAGAACCGAGGTCTCTATCTTGCCCACCCATCGTCAAGACAAACCCAGCCCACGGGTTAAGTGGAAACCTTCCACGCTTCCACTAAGCAGCCCTGTACACCCCCTTTTTCGAGGAAGAATAATGCTAACTACAAGTTTCTATACCCGGATTCAGTCCCTCAGTGCCTCACACATCTGCAAAACCGTGGTATTGTGTTCTTGGTTTCCATACACGGGCCTACTCCTACCAGCGCGCCTATAGTACCTACTTCTCTGTCTAATGCAGCGACCTCAAAGCGGAGCGTTAGCACCTCAACGGTGGCCTATACGGAAAGACCAAAGGATACTGCGTTGGCTGTGCACCGTCTCCTTAGGAAAACCTTGCGGAGAAGGACAAAAGCTCTCTGCAATAGGCAAACAAATCTTGGCCCTTAAACATACCCCGGCTCTACAGGGCCTTCTCCCTCAACTCCCAAAAGCGTTTGCCTGACGAATTGCAGTCATCGACCAAGAGAGTAAACGTGGCTTGCCAATTTTCCACTAAGGCCAAGTCTTTCAGCGATGCCAAGGTGATCAGCTTTGCTAGGGCAGTCATTGACCGTAACAACGCAGATGCTTTCATCACGCTGGATAAATGGAAGATGGTAGAAGTGATGTCGCTCAAAGTCTATTTGGACGTTTTTTTAAAGAACCCCGTCTCGGCCCCTGTTGCCTTAACGTTGACTGGCATCAAGGCCATATTAACTTCCTCGCCTGCTCCGAACAGAGATCTGTGGAGTTTCTCAAACAGGCAATTTCACTTCTCGGCGAAGTCTGGATAGGTGCCAAGACTTAGGCTGCTCCTAAGGTCCAGATCCTGATCAGACCGAGATCAACAACCTGGATCCCGACGATCCTGAAGCTTCTCCAAATAGGCAACCCTGAGCTACCCACCCACGACTGGAAGATAGCACAGGTCAGTCAGGTCAATTGCAACTCAAGGCAGGCCATTGTTATACTTAACGATCACCCCACACACTGAATGCAATGGCGTTATCTGCTACGGCTTCAGCTCCATCACCCTAAGGGTCTATCAAAAAGGCATGAAGGCGCTTGTTGAAAAAAGAGAACCAGGGTGCAGTGGTTGTTTCCGCTGCTGTTACCCCTCACCATCCCTCGAGGGGGATGGTGATGCGCAACTCATCTCTGATATGGAGGTTGACCCCCTTCACTATCCCGCACGAGAGGCGGAAGACAAACTTCTGCGTTCATCTGCTGATGAAAATGCTAGCAATGAAGAAGAGACTGCTGGAATCTGGCTCTTGACGATCTACTCCTTGATCTGGAGCATTCCGCCACAAGGTTGTCGCCTACGCTGATGATATTGCCCGGATTTATTTATTGGCTGAGGTGTACCCTCTCAAGGTATCTTCATGGAGTAAAGAGAGTGATATGTGCATAAACCTGGACAAGACAGAGTTGATGGTGTTCCTCCTATAAACTGGGCTATAGTAAATGGGGTCAGACTAAATCCAGGTGAGTTACATATCTAGTCCTTGCCCTGGGTAGGAAACTCAGATGGAAACCTAATATCCAAGAAAGAGTACGCAAAGCTATAGTAGCGCTGTACTCGTGCAGAAGGGTAATAGATAAAAGATGGGGCATGGAGCCACATATTGTGTACTGGCTCTATACTAGTGATATACGACCCATACTAACTTATAGGATGGTCGTATGGTGGCTAGCACTGAATAAGTTGACCCACCTTAAAAGCACTTGAAGAGAGTGGCAGCACTACTGATAACAGGTGCTCTTGAAAACACACCCTCTAAAGCCCTCAACACAATTCCCCACCTCCTACCGTTGGATCTTTTTTGGAAGCAAGTCGCATCCTCGTCTGCCGTTAGGCTCAACTCAGTCCAACCTTGGAAGTGTACTGACTCCCGACACTCTAAAAGCAGTAAAGTTGGACGGTAAAGTTATAACAAACACTGCCTACACCACACCCAAGACTTTCTTTAATGCAAAGTCTGACTCCTGTTTCTGAACCAGGTCAGAATGGGAGGAAGGAACCCTCAAGGAGTATATCGCATGATAAACAGTAGGCAGACATGTGGGTTCTCACAGTGGTTTCGCGAGTTCGTTGGGAACCCTGACATACAATATTTGTCGTAGAAAAGAGATTGTGGCCTTTTGAAATACTTAGTTCCGCATGTTGCATTGCTTTTAAATGTTGGACCAAGCCAGATCGGTCCTCATGGCCCAAGGTTGTATTCACTACCACCAAAAAGTTTAGATTTACCATATATATTTGGTTTTTATGCAACATTTATTTTTACAAAACATTAGTTGTGCTTTTCGTTGAATTTCGTTCATCAATTTGTCAAACTTTTGCTCGTGTGACGGCTTTGCAAATCTAAGAGCATACTTTTAAGTAATAACTATCTCCAATTCTTCAATTCAAATTTAATGCCAAGCTTTTTGTAAGTATTTCCCCATTTGTGGAAGAAATGCTACGGTTTTTCGGTTCAGCTCTCGCTGAATATATCGTGCGATATAAGAGAACGTAGTATATTTTCGATACGTGCTTGCAATTCGCAAACCTGTCTCCAAGAAAGCATTTTTGATATGAACTAGACAAAGAAGCCATAGAATTTCTTCCATAATGACAGAGGCAGATCTAGACAAATTTACAAGAAGCTTGGCATCAATAAGACAGGCCTGCGAATCAAAACTTTTAATTTCCCCTTTATTTTTGAAATCAGTACACTTTATTACATAAAACAAACCTTATTATTAAAAGAGGGCATTAAAAATTTAAATTCTCAGGCCTGGTGTAATTAGAGATATTACTGAAAAGTCAACCTTGCAACACCGACAAATATTGCTGAACAAAAATGAAATACATGTGTGAGGCCAAATTGTTTGGCGGTAGTGTGAGTAAGGAATAAGCAATAATGTCCGCGGGCATTATTTCCCGTTCGAAAAAAAACTTCCACTTTCAGTATGAAATAATGTCCCCAGTTCACTTTTGAGCACGTTACGATGTAATAATATTACCAAAATGGAACATAACTTGTTTTATATTAGAAATGCTTTTGATATTATCAAAAACATGTCAATGACATTAATATCGCTGCTTATAAGAAAACTGCTAAATGGGAATATTTTTAGACGGTATGTTCAGCCCCAAATATTATATTTGTTGACTAAATAAAGGGTTGGATAAAGAAATCTTTTTCCAAAATGTTACGCTATTAATGTACATTTTTTCTAAAATATGTATAATACTTCTGTAGCTCCTCAGACATTATAGTCCAGTTGCCGACAGTTTTCATTGTCCCATTTCATTAAACTTGATTTATTATTTATTTTTTAATATTAATATCACTGATCAAGAAAATGCATTCCTGCCATCTCGTTGGCGGGAGAACGATTGACAGCGGTATGCCAAATATGTTAAAAAAAAGTGCAAATGTTACAAATAATAAAAGTTGAAACTTTTTTCAACTTTTTAATAACATTTAAATAAGACACAAAATGACCTCCTGCCACTTTTTCGGTAGACTGATCTACTCCTGCCATCATTTTATTTATGTGAAAAAAAATTATCCATTGATACATAATAAATCATAAAAGTTCAAAATTATTTTATCATTTCAGCAATAATTAAGATAACTAAAAAAACATATCCTGCCAGTCATTTGATGGCACGTGGCTTCGACAGGAGCAAGGAGGGACTCCTTCAAAGAGAGTATGAGTGACACATGCTGTACCAAATCCGACAAGCTCATCCAGAACTGGCCATCGAATTCAACGACGACATCTTCAATGAAACACTCATTCGACTAGAAGATAAATGTTTAGCAATAAAAAAACCAGACCTTAGTACAAGACAAGATGCTTTTAGTGTGCTAAACTTCGAAATTACAAAAGAAAAAAGCTATAACATCAACGAACTACTTCAATACATGGCGCACAACAAACCACTCCTCAATGAAAATCAAAAAGAAATTTACAACGTTACAACACTGGTGGAATTATTTACTTGGGCGCACCAAGCGGCTCCGGGAAAACGTTTCTAATAAATCTGTTTCTGGCAGAAATACGTGCACTGGGATCATCTAGCATTGCCGCCACACTTATGGAAGGAGGACGAACTACTCATTCCGCCCTACAACTACCGTTGAATATAGCCGAAGAACAATTCCCGGTATGTAAAATTTCAAGAGCATCTGGACGGGCGGAGCCCAACTCATACTCTGAGGAGATTTTCGACAAACACTTATAGTTATCCCCAAGTCAACACCAGCAGACGATATAAATACATGCTTAAAAAAATCACATCTCTGGCCCCACATGCAAATACTGCGATTAACAAAAAATATGAAAGTTGAACTATCGAAAGATGAAACAACAGCACATTTTGCTCAACAACTTTTACAAATAGGCGAAGGTACATATCCTACTGACCAAGGCAATTTTAATAACTAAAAATAATAGTGTCGACGATATCAACTTGAATATTCAAAAGAAAATTCCCGGTGAAGAGAGAATATCCAAATCGATCGACACGATGGTAAACGTTGAGGAAAGTGTCAACTTCCCTACAGAATTTTTAAACTCTTTGTAAGTACCAGTAATGCCATTAAACTGCCTTCGACTGAAAATTGAATCTCCGATCATACTACTCAGAAATCTCAACCCACCAAAACTATGTAATGGAATAAGGTTGATCGTCAAACAGCTATCAAATAACATCATCGAAGCCGAACTTATGACTGGAAAGGACAAAGGACACACAGTATTTATCCCCAGAATACCACTAATCTCTACTGAACTGCCATTCCAATTTAAAAGACTTTAATTTCCAATCAAATTAGAATATAGTTTTACAATTAACAAAGCGCAAGGACAAATTTTAAAACATTCCGGCATCAACCTCAGAGGCTCTTGCTTTTTTCACAGTCAACTATACGTAGCTTGCTCTCGAGTAGGAAATTCGAAAAATTTCTACATAGGTATACATAAATCCGGGATAACAAAATAAAAAATGTTATTTATAAAGAAGTCTTGCAAATAGTTAGAATATGTTTTCAATAAAAAATTTTTACCTCTTCTACTTTAAAGTTTATCCTTTTATTCCAACTACCACACAATCTCATATCAACTCCCTGAGCGAAGTCGGGTACCCCAGCTTGTTATTGAAGAAATTATATAAAATTTTTGAATTTTTATGATTTTTATCAATGGATAATTTTTTTTTACATAAATAAAATTATGGCAGGAGTAGATAAGTCTACCGAAAAAGTGGCAGGAGTTCGTTTTATGTCTTCTTTAAATGTTATTAAAAAATTGAGGAAGTTTCAACTTTTATTATTTCCAACAATTAAACTTTATTTTTTAACGTAATTACCGTATCGCGGTCAATCAGTATCCCGCTGGTACCCCTGCAGGGATCGATTTTAGGTTTTTATAGCTTCGACATGATACAAATAAAATAAAACTAATCGTTATGAAATCTTACAAAATTTGGTGTCGCCAGCTCCTGGATTATTAAGATTGACCTCCACTCCGCAATACAGTTTTATTTTTGCTTCGATGACTACTATCGCCTACTGCAGTAGGAATAATAGGTTTCCTTTTCCGGCAAATTAAAAGCTCCCTCAAAGTTTTTATGAGTTTAAGTATTATTTGTTTCAATGCCAAATTATCATTAAAAGTACTCACTTGAAACGAACTACCTTCAGAAGCCTAATTGCTGATTATGTATTGACGTAATCAGACGCGCACAAGGGCTCTTGAAATAAATCGAAAATCGAGACAATTGCCGCAATTAAGTCGAATATTGTTTGATGAAACACACGCGCATTCATAGACTGAAACAATACCCCCATACAAAGCACACTCTCAATTTACAACATTATCGTTATCGCTCATTTGAATAAGGCGGTGTACCCCTCGATATATCGCATAAGGCAATCGCCTTCTCTGCTTTCTTTAAAGATCGTCAATGTTTGTCAACTATTGATCCCGCTACGCGGAAACTAATTGCAAGCTAATTACATTCCTATTGCACTAATATGCGGTGAGGTTGACTAATAACCGTTAGTGATAAAGTTCTTGAGGCAGATGGCTGCGAAAGTACCGCGACCCGTAGCGTTTGTCACCCGATACCTTTCGATGTGTTCATCGATGAAATCTCATCTCGGTTTCTTGTGCTAAAAGGGACGCCTATGAGGTTCCTGCAGATTGCGCAGAAATCGGAGTATGCCTATCGCGGTTTTTATAGTGATTTCGATCTTATTTCCGGAAGGTACTTTACGGCTCTTCAGGTTCGTATTACTTTTCATATTGTGTCGTCAGTTGAGACTTGTGGTCAATGTACCGGTTCGAAGTGAAATTTTTCTATTCAGAGTCGCAGTTACATAAAAGGGCAATGTACTAACGCCACTTCCGTAATTACTCCGACCTCATTGAATGGTTGCTCCACGGAAAACATAAAATTTTTTGAGTAGATTTGGAGTTCTATCTCGAATTTTCCTGGCTAAGTTTTTCGACTAACTTTAGTTCCCGTAGCTTCTTTTTAAATGTCCGCGCATTCAGTTAACACGTGATATTTCGATTACTTCCTTGTATTTTTTTCCAACGACTTCGATTACTTCTTTGTATTTTTTTTTAACGACCTTGCACAGTAATCTTCATTTTCACAAAGACATTCTCTGGGAATTACCTAAACCCCTAATATATTCATATTTGCTACTTCAATATCGTTTCACATAAATAAATATTGAAAAACCGAAAGAAAACCATACGCGCCATAACTTATCATATTCATCAATATTTACATTTGAAGCTTTTAAGGGAATTGAGATCGAGATCAATCAGCAATGACAAAATACAGTCACACATGCTTTAAACCAGACATCCAGCGGATTCAAATCGCTTTAATTTTGACAAAGTGCTCCAAAATGTTTATGGACATGGCCCACTGAATTTAAAGCATTCTGAAATAAAAACAAGATCAAGGGAGTGATGTGATATTTAGAGGTTATTAGCATTTACGACAAAGAAAGCTATTCATATCATGCGCGACTAAGGAGCTAAAATATGATTGGTTAAATTAATAAACAACTCTGCGTACAAGAATTCGCTGACCACGGCGCTCGCGAAATCATCTGTGTAAAGCACCCAATTGTGGCTCATTACAAATTCTGAGGAGCACTTCTCTTCGAGGACTGACTCATTTCCACTAAAATATTTCACAATGCAAAGAATTTCACATCTACAGGTCTGCTTAACATGACGTAAGAAAGCAAAGTGAGAAATGTCTACTTCGCCAGAGCAATTCAGCACCATCGCGGACGGAATCGCTTCTTATTTTGGAAATTAGTGCTATATTTCCAATTTAAGATTTTCCTGATGAAATAAACCCCGCGGACGTCACGTGCTCTGGCTAAACAAGCTCAGGTTTCCAGATTTGTTAACATTAAAGGGTCAGGAAACACTTTCGTTGTTGTCCGAATGCAACCAAAGCCGTTCGATACTTTTAAGGTGGTAAAGAAAAGATTAGAAAATTCTACTCCAAGGTGCGATCAAACCTATTTGCCCGCACCTGTGAACGATTTGTACTCAAGACCAAGAGTTTGTGGGGCGAACAAATCGCTCGAGAACGTACAGATGACCTCAAATTATTGAATTGGGTGGCCTTATGTAACGTTAACGTACCCGTAATTATAAGCAGTTTACAGTCAAGAAAATATGTGAAGTGTACAGTTGCTCTTATTGGCGTCTTGTACTCTACTCTGACAGATAGAGACGCTAAAAAGCAAGTGAAGCAATCTATCTTGATGACTGAACGAAAAGAAATGTACAGGGGATACCATTAGTGCACACGACTCATAAAAACAATACAACTTCTGGTTCGGATTATATCTACGAAAGTGTAGCCTCAAGTGCGTTAAAGCGTGCAAGAATTCTTGAAATTTTTTGACTATTTGGCAATCGCAATGTAAGATTTGTTTCGGCTGGTGAAGCAAAAATAGAGTCTCTTCAAAATGAATGGGAAATACAAGTGCAATTCAATGTTGATTTTGGTTTCGATGTATCAACTAATATTTTTACCAAGTCATTTATGAAGGCCTATGAAGTCCATGATAGGATATAGGAACTTAAAAAAGAAAAACACTTTCTTCTTTGCATCTGCAATCTAGGAAAATTACCTTTACCTTCTCATTGTCCTAAAATCTTTTTCCTTAGGCCTTTTTACCCACGACAATTACACCAAACATGTATTGAACGAGTAGATGTTCGAGAGATTTATCGCATGTGTGGAATTGCAGATAACAAATTTGTGTTCGCGAATAATTTCTGTATGAGTAATCGAACACGATAAAAAAATGCTCGAGTTGCAAATATTCTCATTTTTTTTGTATTGAATCCATATACAATATAATATGTAGTCGGATTGCATTTTATATATGAACTTAATCCGAAATATGGTTTGAACCCTACAAAGATTACGAGCCAACCCTCCGAAAGCAGCCAATTCGATCTTTAATCGAAATTAGATCGGTAGCAAACTCAAAGGAACATTTTCTCTGTTCCAATTTATGATTTGTTTATTATAATTTTTTTAATTATTGTTAAATAAAAAAAACAATTAATTAGAATTCAGAACATTTGTATGTTCACCTCAAGGCCAAGCATATTTTATGCCACTTTCGCAAATTCGTTTTTTTAAGTTCAGTTGTTTATAATTTTCATATTTTAATTTTTTTAAGAGTGTAAACTAAATATTCTTAATCTACATTAACTATTAATTTAAAAAATATGTCACTTTTCTCCTGTTTGAGGTTTAATAATTTTTAGCAAAATATTAATTAGAAGTAAATTTTTTTTTCTAATTTTATTTCCCCCACTGTTGCTCTAATATACATACTTGTAGCTTCGGTGTTCTAACTACGTTAAATCAGTAACCAACCATATATAGAATAAGATACTCGAAAAATGTTCTCGTTGAAAAGAGATTATTCATTATTATAATTCAATCAAACTTTTTTTTAAATGAAATTTTCGAGTGGATTAATTATTATGCAAAGGAGTAGTAGTTATGTGCGTGTGCAGTTGTTATGGCGTTGCAAGGAATGTTTAATCTTTCCCGTAAAAAAGTACGAAAAATGGTTGTTTTCCGGGCTTGCATCTAGAGTAAACTGTTCATAAACAAGACTAATCGCTTACAGCAACTTGCGTTTGTCTGGTAAGTTAACATAAACACACAATACAATTTTTAGTGTTCTGTACTCAAAGTATAAACCGGTGACCGCGCTTTATGTCCGAAATTGGATACAATAGCTAGAAAAGTGAAATTTCACCTAGAAAAAATTCTATATTCTGTGGTTGCTTTGTTAAAATGGAGACTTTAAAAAATATTTTTTTAAATCGTGACAGATCTCGAAAACATATTTTTTTAAATGTTTGTGTTATTACTTTTATTGCCTTTTAATCGAATGTTTTTTTTTAGTTCATACAAAAAAAATTAAAAAATTAAATTTTACTTTAGAAACCGCTATTTCTTGAAGCATATTTAATATTTTAGAGTAGTTGTGTAATTTTTGAGAGTCTATTAATCATATACTACTGTGTCTGCATATTGGTACAGTAGTATTTAGGATTTTCACTTTTACAACGACTGAACAGAAATAAATATCCATTATCCGTGAGAACAATGATTCTTAGAAAACCCACCTGCGCAACGTCATGATAAAAATATATATGTATTTTGTTTGCTAATTTCAAATTAGGTATTTTAAAACCAGTTCCTTATAATTTTATTATTTTGTATGTACTTCATGTTAATGTTTGTAACATAAATATTTTTCACCTACATTGATTATTGATTTAAAACATGTTATTTTGTTTTCCATTTTTAATTAAATGTGAAATTTTCGGTTATGATATACATTGAACTTCGGTGTTCTTACTATGTTAAATAAATAACCAATCCTATGTAGAATAAGATACTCCAAAAATATACAACCTGGAAATCATTGTTTTAAATAATAATTCACTTCTTAAAAGAAATTTTTGATTGACCAACTCTTTTGCAGCAGGGCAGTAAGTCTGATATACAATGCGAAATCCGCATAACCCTGGTGTCTGATAAGCAAAAATGTAACTTAAATTCCTGTATATGCTTCTTATTTCATATAATAACATTCTTGCTTATGAGTTATATTATTGTTTAAAATATGTATAATATTTTATTTTTTTATTTTTTAATAAAACCCTTTTACACAAGCCTAACATAAAACATAAGAAAGAAATTAAGATGAGACCTGCTTTTACTAAAAACATTTTTAATATGCCGTTATTGTTGATAACTTGATAAACTAGGTCCGATAACTAGTTTTTTTCAGAAGATTGATGTTGTGGGAAAGCCTCGAAACCGCTTTATTTCATTTTTCAAGTCTCTAATGTTAGCACCATTCCTATAAAGTTTTGTAACCATAGTACCGCATAGATTTTCTATTGGATTAAAGTTGGGGCTAGAGACAAGAATTGCCGATCTTCTTCGACATTTTCTAAATAAGATATCAAAACGTCTTTCAACATTTTGGTGTAACGATCTGAGTTAGTTTCCGTTGGAATGAAACATAACTTCAGATTTCCGTCTGAACAAAGAGCTCTCCACACTATTACAATTTTACCTTGAAAATTTTTATATTTCGTGAAATGTTATACCTTTCTTATAAGGTTCCGATAATAATTACATCTTGTAAACAAGTTGTCAAGAGCTTCTCGACATTAACAGCGTTTATTGACGTTTATCTAACTTTAGTTATTTAAGCAGCGCTCAATCGGTTTCCAGTTGCTTTCAAATTTTAAAGTTGTTTTCGTTGCCTCTGAATAAGTTAGGTATTTAGTCTCCTTATATATTTTCCGTATTTGTCGCCCAATTCCAATCAATTACGGATTCCAGTTGGTCAACTTTTTTTTTATTGAAGTCTCGTCAAACAAAGACTACGAAACTGTTGACTTCAGGAGTTTCTATAGCCTAAGTTATGTATCACTTTCACATAGAAAGAAACTCCTCATTTTAATTTCATTTTACAATGTGTCAAATCTTTAATTTCCTATGGAAACAGATATTAGAAATAATAAGATATGAATTTCATATCATTAACTTTTATGTTCTTTTCTGCGCAAACAATTTTTTGTTAAGCACTTTTTGGTTTACTAAAGAAAATATAATGATTGTACATTTTGAACTTGATGAACTCAGACAGGATTCAAGGAGAAGGATTCGTTAATCATCCTTTTTTTGAACTGCTCGGGTTGGCTTTAAGGGCTGCAACTATTCTCCTTGTACTGCAATCCTATTCTCTTTGTACAAAGGCCGGTTTACATGTTAGGATCACGAGTTGTGGTTTCAAAAAGGCCCTTATCCAATGCTAGTTGAATTGTTTAAAGGCTTTTTAATTATCTAAAAAAAATTCTGATAAAAATGTACCTTAACTGGAAGAACCTTTTACTATCAGCTGGCCTACTTTTAAAGATCTGTTGGTTGGTTAGTCGGGCTATTTGTTGCTAAGAGGCACCAAGTTCACTCGGAAGCCATGAAGCCTCATTGTGAATGCCCTTAAAAATAAGAAGCATGGTCAGAACTTAAAACCACCCAGATCTCTGTATGAATCTATTTAGGTCCACCAGTGCTATCTCAGCTAGGTCGTCCAAATTGTCAGAGAACCTTGCTCCCAAACAGGCGAGTCGTCTTTCTTTTCGAGCCGGACATTCGCAGAGCAGGTGTACTACGGACTCAATTTCTTCTTCATCTCTGCAGCTTCTACAAAACTCATTCGATGGCACGCCGAGTCTAATGGCCATAGCTCATATGGGGCAGTGTCCGGTAATGACGCCGACGAGTGTTCGAATGTGCTTTCTATCGAAGGATAAGAGATTTGAAGTTCTACTATGATTCTGCTCCGGCCAGATACTTAGTGTTGTGAAGCAGTAACTGATATTTTTCTACCATTCCGAAGTCATGTTGGAGTAATGTCTATCAATGTGACTTTTTGCTGTGTTAAGGGGAGGGTGTACCCTTTACACCGTCTATGTCTGTACTTGAACCATTTTTGGCCAGTTCGTCGGCTTTTCGTTTCCCTCTGTACCGACATGTCCTGGAACCCAGCAGAGACTAAGCGTATGTAAAGATCTGTTAATGTATCAATGATTTTCTGTATACTTTTGTGTCGGGTGCCAATTTGAAAATCACAATTTTTATAGTAAATATTGCATTGACATTAATTCATAATATTAATTACAAGCTTTATACACAAATTGCATTAGACTGTTTCATTATAACTATAATTACTGAGTGTGACGGAAAAAATTCCCTTTTGTTAACATCAATCGTACAATACTTTAAAGTATCATTAAGAATTTCATAAAAAAAGCAATACATAAATTGTTTTCTTCAAGCTACTGTTTTACGAGTTTTGCAGTTAGTTTCGGGTCATTGTCCTGCAGGAATGCAACTCTAAAAATAAGTTAAACTGTTATAAAAGTTATAAGAACTCACTGATTGTAGAAAATCCGGTATGTTTGTACGGATTGACATCAAATTGCAGACGTTTTTATCAGCACTGATTTGTTATTAATGAAGGAAGGTATTTATTTTTCAGCTTTCAAATACAAAAGAGAACTCATAAACTGCTAAATTTCCTCAGTTGAGTGTCATGTTTGCAACAGTATCATGTTTGTACTCAACAATTCCTATATCTGTGAACTTTCGTATTTGCTTTTAAAAAGAAGAATATGCACACATATGTTATATGGCGGTTTTGTTTTTCTCCAAAATACACCGACTAATGAGTTTAGTTTGTATTGCTCAACAACCAATTTTACACAATTTCAATGCCACTTAAAAAAGTTTTAATACTTGGGACGGTGCAGTCACATGACGTATACGTGTATAAATAATTCATATTAATTAAAATTTGATCTGTACTTCGTACTATCTTTTGAGCGAACGCACAATTGTCTTTAAATTTCTTTCCTCAAGCCGGTTTGAGGATGTGAATCCAAAGTACACTTATATTTTGCTCCGACTCACTTTTATGTCAGCATACGAGTTGAGTTAGTATTGGTATGATAACTCAGAAAACTACACTGTGCTGTATGAGACAAAATATTCACTCCACACTTGTAGTGGTGTTTTGCACCCGTTTGAAATCCTTTCAGCGAAATATGTGAGAACAACAATTACCCTTCCCTTCCACCTTAGTATGTATGTAGTACGAGGTTTGTAGAGATTAAACTCTACAAAGTAATCTCTACTGTCAAATGTGACATAATTAAATTGTAGGTCTACTTGCAATAGCTGATGAAATTCTGGGCACAATCTGCAATGGGTTACGGAAACTAAAAAGAGATACAATAAAAGAAATGAGGACAAAGAGTCGATGCCAAGATAAACGCACGATATACACTCAGCGTGTACAAAATCAACTGAGAATCCGAATCATTGATCTTATATAATGATATGTAACTGAATGAGTGTTTCAATTATTAAGCAGTATTTATGCAAATTTCTCAATATTATGGGCATGTTGTTAGTATGGATAAAATTTTACGACTTATTGCGCAGCTTGTTCTTTAAGGAAAACCAACCTAATCAAAAAGATTATTTATTCAAAACAAAATCAAAATAAAATATATACATTCATCGCAATTTCTCCCAACCCAGAAATAATTGGGTGCGTGTGTGTTGTTCCACATACAAATGGCCAATGAATTTTCACCCAACTCCCATAAACTTTCACATTTTATAATCATTTTTGCAACCCACATTGACAGGATGGCAATATTTGCAGTCATCCAGAATCTATTCACAACTTAGATGATTACGATTGTAATATTAATGTGTCAATAAATTGACAAAAAGCTGATCTGATGCCTGTACTGATCTCTGCTCTCCGTCCATTTTGTCCTATTTGTTACCGCTAACAAACTCGGTTTCAGCTTATTTTATAACATTTACATCGGCATTTGCAAATTTCAATTTGACTTGTCTCTCTTCAGGTAAATTTCATAAATAATGTTATTCGAAATAAATGGATCCAATACTTGTTCGCTTCGACAGGCGCACGTACGTCCACATAAGAAATATTTAAATAAACAACAATGTTCATAAAAACAACTATAATGTTCGTATGAAAGGACATTTAGTCACTTTCACTGTATGTCCACCCCAAATGGTTACCAGGTAATGGTCTGCGATAATACATAAAACAGGTTGAGAAATGGATTGCGCAAACGAACCGAGCGACATATCTAATGATACGCAAGTAAACCGGCTTTACTAAAAATGGTAAGAAATTTATGAAATATATTTCCTTTCGAGATTGATTGCCTCTTCGAACTAGCCCGGCCACAAGAGCATATACGCCAGATAATAACAGTTGGAAAAAATTTTTATTTCAATTTTCTTCCTCGACAGCTGACGTCCATACTTAAAAATTTAAAGTGGTCTGAAGAGGCGAATCATTTCTAGAATATTCCATGCACATTGCTCTTGACCAGGATGCCTAACATAACAATAAACTGCATGCATTCATCACGGAAAATTTATATATCAGTCACGGATGGCTTTAACCTCATCCACTCGCCTGGCTCGTCTTATACCGATCGCCATATGGGATGTGCTCTATGATGCTGTGGCTCCCTGATTTGCGCAGATAATCGTGGGGTAGCCATATATAGGTATTTTAAACAGGCATACAGTAAATCTGATCCCAAAGGCTTTTGCATGTTACCAATGGCTCATTCTCCTCCTGATTAGGACATGTACAAATACGTCTCTGTCCTACATAGATCTATGTATCAAGCAGCTCCATCAACTCAATCACTTTTATCGGTTCGTGGTGACGATGATGATGGTCATGACCAGAATTGATTGCTAACGTAAGTAAACTTGGATATCTTCAGCGATTTGAACAATTCATCTCCCTTCTACTTCTGATTGTTATTATTTAAGACTTTTCACAATGCCATGCAGCTTATTCTGGAATTTCATTGGGGCGTCCTCTAAGTCGATCTTGTGATGAGCAAATTTGTGCATGTCAATGTGATGTTTTACAATTCCTTGCACTAAACAATGTCTTAATAAGAAAAGCCCTAATATCTTAACAATGCATATTATCTCTGGGAAGGCCATTTCACTTACTATTTACCACATTTTTATCTATATAAGGTACCGAAGGTCTGCCTTTAAATAGTATATATAAAAATTTCCTTTATTGTAAATAAAGAAATAAAAAGCAAAAATTTACTTAAATTAAAAATCATAAGCAAGAAGTTTAGCTTATTAACCCATTAAATCCTAACAGAACACATTGTTTCAACTTTTTTCAATCACCATAAAATTGTCGAAACTGCCTGAGAAAAATTTTACACCAAGCAATATTTACGTAAAATTTCCTGAGCTAGCTTTCCGAATCCGCTGTTAGTTTTTTAGAAAAATTTGATCAAGATAACTTATGTTTGCATTTTTATCAAAAATTCACATATTTTGAATTTTTTTTTTTCTCGGAAAAAGAAGGCGATAAGTATGGACCCGGTATAGCAAACTAACGTGTGAGTAGAAAAGTCGTCGATTTTTATCATTTTTTGTATTGTTCAAAGTTTAAAAGCAATTATTTCGAAACTGCGTTTTTTACAACTTAAAGTAAGATTGCTCAAGGAGAATTGATTCAGGCTGAATTTTAACCACAGCTTCTCAAGTCATATCACCTATATCTATATAACCTCCCAAAATGGACAAACTCGCGAAAAAAAATTCTCGAGAATGAAGCTGAAAATATTTCCACTTTTTCGTTTTTTAGCTGCTACTTTAGTATATTTTTTTAAAAATGTACTATTAGATTGAAATCAAAAGTGTTATCTTATGGAAATCGTTTTGATTTTTTTCCAGACCAATAGCAACAGCCCCATTTTACTTGAAGTGAAATTTGAGCCGCTATTTCGACCCCGCCCAGCACCGCTATCTTGAAGTTTCTACACCCACACAAAAGGAATATCTCAATAAAACATACAAAAAAATTCAGAAAAATCGATTAACATTTACCTTGTTTAAGTATGCCTTGAAGGGAAGACTTTTTTCACTCACCTACATGTATCAACGCCCTTAAATCACCTTCTTTGAATAGTCTCTAGCAGTTTTCTATATCTGTTCATTGGCAGAAATGCGTCAATGACATAGACTACATAAGGTTCGAGTTTAAACGATCCAATCAAATAGATCCAAATCCAACTCCATTTGGAAATCCATTATTTTACTGAATGAGCTACTCTTGATTGTAAGCAATTATGACTTTGTAATTTGCCTTTTAATGCAGAGACTAATTGCGTTAAATTCTTAAATATACCCCTGCTTCCTGTACTAGGTTCCCCTTGAAAACAACGAAAGTTAAAAATTTCAGTTGTCCAGTTTCGGAGGCAAGTATTGTTAGACTATCGGTTGACACCTTTCTTTAACAGATATCTTTACGGTTTAAACTTAATTTAACCTAAAGATGGCCGAAAACGGATATGTGCGCATGTTAAGTTTAAAATATCCCGAATATCTAGGCATACTTTATGGTCAGATTTGAACAATAACTAAAACCAGTAATTTCACTAATCAGTAGCGTTAAAGAAATAAAAGAAGTAACAGCAATATACTTCTTTTTAACTAAATGTAATGTAAACAGTATTTAATACGCGGCGATCAGTTGAAGCCCAAAAGGTCCCAGCGTTTTTAAAGGTTTTTCTAATTTATCAAAATTGGTATCTTTTAAAAAGGGTTTTTGCAACCAAATTCTTTTCTTGTGTAATACTACTGTATAGGTTTTGTTTTAATAAACACTGTTTTATTATATTTCTGGGATGGCAGAACCTAACTCTTCAAAAGGTTTAAAGTCTCTTTGCAATTAGCCTCAGTCTCGAATATTTTTTTTAACTCCTAGCATCAATTTTAAACATGACATTTAAATATAGCCCAATACCTTGTTTTACTTGAAAATAATTTAAATTAAGGGTAAAACTGTGTAGGTTTAACGGTTCAACGTTTTGCTACCTATCATTCTACTTTTCAAAATTTTTGATACTAAGAATACATTCAAACAATCAAATTTAAATCAAAAATTAAACTGTGGATAAAAACTGTAGTCTTATCACTGTGAAAGAGGGCAAATGTCGGTTTGAAAGTCATTCCGAACTGTTTAAATGATTCAAAATAGTAGCTTAATTCATTAACTGAGCTTACGCTGTTAACCAAATGATTCCACTTCAGCCGACCCACAGTTAAAAATTTGCATAATTGAAATTTTGACAGCTTTAATTTGGTGTCAAGAGAATTAAAAATCATGGAAATAAATCCGCAAAAAAATCAGCATGAAAAGACGAAATTCCAGACCGAGTTCAAGAGTGAAAAACTGCAACACTTGAAATTTTTGCCAGCCCAATCGCAATTTGTGCTTCTTCCGCGTTGTGCTTCATATCGTCTGACAATGCTATCAACTTTATGTAGTTTCAACAGAATCATTTAGTCTCGACCTGGATCGCTTTAAACGAAAGTAAAGTCAGGAGCTGTCAGCGGGTGATTTCGATTTAAAATTAATTTCATCCTGTTCAAGTTGAGTAAACAATTAAAATGTCTTAAATAAATTTCTTTTCTGAGAAAAACAGTTATTGACCTTCTAACTAAAAAAGACGTTATATCACGTAGAAATAACCAAACTAGGTTAGGAATGTGAATTTTCTATAAAAGTGCAGTAAATACAGCAAGCGTTTTTTTATATAGAGCTGGTTATTACAAGTGGGGTAGTATTATTTTACTTCGGTAAGCGATTATAAGGAATGGTCCAGAAAAAATTGACGCATTTATTTTTGTTTGTAGTAAAAAAAGTAATGAGAATTTTTGAACAAAATTTCTGTATTTTTAACCGACTTCCCAAAAACGAAGAGGTTCTAAGTTCGACGCGTATTTTTTTTTTTTTTGGTTGATACTACGAGAAAACAAATGTTGGTGGGGTGGGGGGGAGGAGGGTGGAACTTAACTTTGTAACACGTTGTCCGATTTGGATGGTTCTGTTGCTGTTGTATAGAGTGTGATCACCCATTGCTAATAGAAGAATAATTTGGCCCATATTGGGGGGTTGGGTGGGGGAGGAGTAGTCTAACTTCGTAACGCGTGGACCGATTTGGATAATTCGTCTTCTTTTGGGTAGAGTATGCTCCCTGGTTGATACCACGAGAAAAAAATTGTTGGTGTGGTTGGGGTGGGAGAAGGGGGGGGGGGGGGGGGGGGGGGGGGGGGGTGGGAGACGGGGGGGGGGGGGGGGTGGAACCTAACTTTGTAGCGCGTGGACCGATTTGGATGGTTCTTTTGCTGTTGTATAGAGTGTGATCTCCCACTACTAATAGAATAATTTGGTCCTATGGTGGTGGTGGAGGAGGGGGAGGGGTAGTAACTTTGTAACGCGTGGATCGATTTCGACGATTCCTTTTCTGTTCGGTAGAGTATGTTCCTTGATTGATACCATAAGAAAAAAAGTTTAGTGGAATGGCTGTGGGGTAGCGGGTTAAAACTAACTTTTAACGCGTGGACCGATTTGGATGGTTCTTTCTTCGTTATATAGAATGGAAGACACTAAAAAGTGAAAATTAAAATAGTTTTTAAAAAAAAAGTTGAAACGACTTCACAAAAAGCGCTAAAAAGCATAAAATAATTTTTAATTTTGTATCTATTACGACATTTTGAAGTCGGTGCAAATTAAACAAATAAAACAGCTACAGTACCACGATTGAAAATAATCCTGAACGTTTCAGCTTCCGGGATCATTAGAAATGACGATTAAATATTTTTGTTGTAGGTGTTTGCTTTGTTTGATTTGCACCGACTTCAAAATGTCGTAATAGATATAAAATTAAAAATTATTTTATGCTTTTTAGCGCTTTTTGTGAAGTCGGTTCAACTTTTTTTTAAAAACTATTTTATATTTCTTGTCACTTAAGCTTTTAAATATAAAAGTTTTATCCTATACATTATTTGTTTTGATATAAATTTTTAACTTTTTCATTCAAGCCCTTCATTAGATGTAGAACAGTTATATTTGCTACGTTATTATACGCTCTTTTTCATTTATTTAGAAAATCAATCTCATTTTTGGCAAATTTCTTTGATGTCCTGAACTCATTTTTCATTAATGCCCAATATCTCTCTACTGGACGAAATTCGGGGCAGTTTGCTGGATTTGCTTCTCTTGGTACGATATTAACATTATTGGTTCTGTCCAACTCCATCGTTGATTTTGCGCAATGACTGGTAGCCAAATGTGGCCAGAACACAACAGACTCTTCATGCTGTCGAATAAAAGGTAGAACTCGTTTTATAAATATTTGAGTTTATTGTCCCTTTAACGATCAATTTACTGCTTATTTAGCGAATATATAATTATGTATTAGTACAACAAAAAAACAGATCGCCTGCCGAATCATATATTTCTTTGAAATTTTTGTTACTCCTTTTGTTGAACATTTTCTGTGTTCTTCGCTCCGACTTTTACCAGTAAATTATCTGTGGGTTGGTATCTGTGAAAAGTCTGCCTTGCAGTAGGTTTCGTCATCCATAACGACACAATCATATTTCGTCAGGTACTTCTCATAAAGTTTTCTCGACCTTCTTCTTGCAGTTTTTTCTTCATATTCCTTCCTTAGAGGGACTTTTTGTACCTTGTAGCTCCTTAATTCACAGATTTTTTTATACCTGTTTACTCTAGACTTTTATGTTCCTGCCAATGTCGCCATATCTCTTTCCGAAGTGTCCGGTTTCCGCAAATAAGTTCGCTTCATCTGCTTTATGACGTCTGGACGTGAAGGTCCCGGATTTCTACCTGACCTTGCTTTTCTTTCTATTGAGATGCCTTGCGTGCTTTACCGTTGAATAACTTGTGTTCAGGTCATTTGCAATCTTTAGAAATTTTATTTTTGGATTTTCCAAATACTTGGACAAGATCGCTTTACGCACGACATTTTAACACTACGGTTTACAATACACGAATGATTCATATGAGCTCAGAATTCAGTATTTATAGAATTTTTTAGCAATAAAATGCAGACCTGAATTGTTATAGTTTTACAGTTATAACAAGTACTAAATATGTAAATTTTTTCTAGACCACTCCTTATATGTATTCAACCCGAATGATAATGAACATCACGCCGCGTGCCGTGAATCTGAATAATATTTCAGTCACAACGGCATTCGAAATGTCAATACTTGAGCGACATCTTGCCGCATAGTTTGCATCAATCACATTTTTAATCAACAGCAGCGTCACTGTAGCTCATGTGCATCAGGTTATAATCTATCTAAAGTATATAAGTTTTCGGATATTGTCAAATTTTTGACCATCTTCTAAAAAACGCAAAGGTTCGAAGCGAATTTTTTATGTATGAGCGGACATAATTTCGTAACGTGGCAACCGTGCACGATGACTTTTTTTTTGTTATATAGACTATGTTCCCCATTTCAAATATAACAAGGAGGGGTAGTCTAACTTCGTAATGCGTGGATTGATTTGGATGATTCCTTTTTTGTTGTCTAGCGTATGATCCCCCGTTGGTACCATGTCAATAATTTTGGGACAGGAGAGTGGGGCTTAACTTCATAACGTGTGGGCCGAACTGAATGACTCGTTTATAGCTGAATACAGTATCTTGCGCTACTTGTATCAGAATAAAAATTTTAGTGGGGGAAGTGGCGACATATAGTTGCGTAAGGCGTAGATCGATTTTAATGATTTTGATTCTGTTGTACAGAATACGTTTCCCAATTAGTACATTGATAAAAAAATTTGCAGCTAAAATGTCGATGGGAAGAGGAGAGTGAAGTCGCCTTACTTCATAATGCGTGATCCGATTTTTAAAGTTCTTTCCTGCTATACAGACTACGATGCCGTACTAGCCGCTATGATAAGAATTTTGTATCTAGGGTGCCCATAACAGATTTCGTGTTGGCGGATTTAGATTATTTTGTTTTTATTGTAAGGAGTGCACTATTTCTACAACTATCGCAATCGCTTTGTTCATAAGAGCAGGAGTTTTCCAGCAGCAAATCTGAAGAGCGAAAAAATAAAATAGTTAAAAATATTAACCAATTTCACAGAAAGCGCTGAAATATAGCGATATTTTAAAGTCGGTGCAAATTAAACAAAACAACTACCTAACCAAAATCAAAGATATTATATAAAACTACCTAAACATTTCAGCTCAGAAGCTAATGCTTCTGCCAATTCTTTTTGGGTTTGACATGAGTCTTGGGCAAGTAATGCTTCCAATTCCGCTTTTTTCCTTCCAACCAAGCGTTGAAACCACTCACGACAAGTTCTTTCACTAAAAGAGGCCTCACCATAAGCATTTTAGAGCATCCGATGTGTCTCAGCCGCAGATTTTTTCATATTGAAGCAGAATATTAAAACTACCCGCAAATGACGAGAATTTGGCTCGTACACTAACATTTTCAGTTGAGAATAACTTTATGTTGTAGGCAAAAATCAACTAATGTTTTGGTGACGTTATGTTTTCAAATGTCTAAACTTGTTGTTTATTGTCTACGTTATATCCATTTTGACCGCCACTTACCACTACGCTATGAATTTAAAAGCTTCGGAAGCAAAGTTACACACCAATACATAGTTTGAAAGGTACGTTATAGTCAAGGAAAAATTATCGAATTTGAAAAATTGAATTTGGAAAAATGTCTCTCTGGATTCAGCTTGAAAAATCATCTATGGGTTAATGTAACATTCTTAGTGCAACGGCTGGTAACGGACAAATTAATTATTTCTCACACCACGAAGCAAATTTCCCAAGCTAACCTTATAGTAAGATTCCTGCACGTGACTAATTCGTTTTAATATTTTAACTAAATACATCATTTGCTAATTGTATGCTAAACGAGTGATTCTTTCAAATTCAACTGAACTCTGTAACCAAAAACTTGACACCACTTATGAATAGAATTTCTGATTGAACTGCCGGTGATCTTTCCATAACCGTAGCCATCTAAATATAAAGGTATGTTAATAATCGAATATTCTTTGTGAGTTTTCTTGATGAGCATTTCATGTATTAACTGGTGAATTATTCAAAGCGGTGAAATCTTTGATTTTCGAATTCGATAAAACACTACGACTTCTCACTAAGAGTACCTTCATAAAAGGGTTAATAGGTAGACGCTGTTGTGCTGCAAGTTCTGCTTACTGGCGTGATTCAATACTCACACGCATGCCGACATGATCAGAAATCTAAGAACTGAAAAACACAATCTGGCATAAAGCACATTGCTCAATTTATACATTTTGCATTGGAAATAAATGGTGGTAGTCCAGAAAACATAAAATATTCAACGAATTCAGCTAGGTATGCGGCAGTGATTGGTGCAGGCGCAGAAGACGTAGAGTTCTTCAGGTATAAGAATGGATATCTGAAGTAGTCGTGGAGTTCAGTAGCCCCGTGGCTAACAGAGAATTGTTCATAAAGGCGCACGTTGAATGTTTTCTTTCCATCATTTTGAAGTCATCGTCAGGAGAACCGCCTGTCTCGCTATCTATCGTGATTCGGATCGTTGTGTCGATAACTGATTTTTACAATCGCTGCTGTACTTAATGCTTTAAATCGCGATTAATGAAAATTTAGCCACCGATCATGGTAGAATTTCTGCATAATGATTATAATGGGCAGCCCAATCATTTAGGAAGTGATTGACTTTATTTATTAACAGCGTGGGCGCATGTTGAAATGAAATAAATGGTGGCGACCGCGACAGGCGGCAGTTAAATGTAGAACACATTTTCTGTCTGTCAGAGAAGAACCTAAAAACATAAATGACATTGTTGATTTATGACAGCTGTAAAGTAACACATTCAGCGAGTAGGAATTATTCCTTGTTATAAAAATGTTCTATCAGAATGGAAAAGTCAAATAAATCATGAAATAGTGGGGCAAAACTTTCAAATTGATTCAATAACTGTGAAACTTTTTATTAAGTTGGATCAAAAAACAGGAATAAAGTTTTTTTTTAATTTTCGAAAAGTATACACTTCCAAAAATTCGCTGAAAAGTTATCAGAGTTCGCTTAGTTCCTTACAGTCCGTCCGAATAAAAGCGTACAACTACCCGATACATCAATGGATCAAATTTGAACGAGTTTTTCTGAAAACTCCTTTTTTTGGGGCTGGCGTTGTTAAAAAAGAGAACCATTGAAACAATTTTCAAGAAATCCTTTAGTTGTGGTTCGGGATATTAACATCTTAATGATATTCAAATTGATTTTTTTGGTTCAAATTATTTATATTAATCAAAGATAAACGTCGAAGCAGAAATTTTTTTGAAAATCCCCCCTCCTCGTCTAACGAATATTTTATTAATATGTACAATAATAATAATTTTGTACATAACAGTTAAAGATGAGATAAATAAAAGCAATTATTAATTTTCAACTCTTTTCTAAAACTGCTTTATGCTATCTAGTTAAATACAAAAAAATTTTTTGTTTTCTTCGATAAAAATTTTCAAAACTGCAGTGATACCGTGGAAGTCATCACACAACGCCTGCCAGGGACCACCCACTCCACAATTGTTTATATATTGTAATGAAATTTCTGTATACATGTACTAATATAATATATACGAAATTTACCCTACTGTAACAATTCTTAGGTTACATACACCTAAAACTCCTAAAACGTCCATATAGAGTGTATTCTACTGCTTAGACGTTATTAGAAAATCAATTTGAACCAGATTATTATATAGTGCATACAGTTTTTCCCAAGAAGAAAGATTCCAACTTATCACGGAGGAACAACAACTGGAATCAGAGGTCCCCAGAAACTAAAAGTCCCAATCTCCTTTTCATCGTTATCTAACAGAAAAATCATGGGTCGCCGATGTGTGTTGTGCGCCGGATAGATAAGAAAGATGTGTCTTTATTGATACAGTTCATAGTTCTGAATTTTTAGATCTGCAGGTAGTAGTTTTGATTATAACCTTACTATGGGCAGTGTGGATAAGGCAGATCAGCAACTTACATATTATAATGTGATATATAAAAGAGGGAAAAAGTATTATCACAAAATCTTTTTTCATTTGTTGGATCAAACAATATGGAACTCGTTCATACTTTATTAAAAAAATGGAGGCATAAGAACTTATCTGCAGTTTAAGTTAGATATAGCAACAGAAGTGATTGAAAAATTTGGACATCAAGAAATACAAAGTGGCCGCCCAGGATTAGAACCAAATCCAGTAAGTTTGTTGCTCTACACGGGATGCCAAGGGAAAAAAATTTAGGAAAGAAACCAAATACCGTTGCATAAACTGTAATGTTGGACTTTGTGTAGTTCCATGCTTTAAAATTTATCACACACAAAAAGACTTTTAACTTTGCATTGTGTACTAGAATACAAATAATAGTCTATACATTATTATGTATTTTTTGTAAATAATAACTAAGTTCTACCTTTTTTATTATATCCTTATCACTATAACAATAAAAATAAATCCCACCATTTTTTGGAATTCTTTTTGTAAACATCTAACCAGTGAAAGGGTTAAAGAGTTGCCCAGCTAACCTTGTCATTGTCAAAAATGACGTCAGACAAGCTTGAGGCCCTGAGGTTCAAAGGGGGCCGTTCCTTACCGGCCACACGGTGAACTGAATCTGAACGACCGCGCAACACATGGAGAAAATCCCTCGAGATGGAAGCTAACCAGATCTACAAATCGTAGCCACAGTTGAAGGCGTTGGCGCACAACCGGACCTACGGATGGAAGAGGAAAGGAAATGACATGTAAAAATCATCGAAAACTAGCGGGGTCCCTGAGATGAATAACGACACTCCCCATGCTGTAAGACAGAGGTAAGACACTCCTAAGACCCCTAGGAGCGGGGATGGAACGGGATAATAATAATTTAAAACGACGCTCACTTACCAGAGGTCCGAGCAACGCCAGCACGTGAAGTGTTATTAATATAATTATTTTTACATTTAACTTTGTTAACTAAGACTTAAGAATTTTAATGCAATGAATCGCCATTCAAAAGTCTACTGATAAATGAATGGGATATTTTCAATTTTTTCTGCGTAGCGGACGATACAAGTAAACCCTGATTCAAAAGAGGTCTTAGTTGCAAGGAAAAGTAGGTTGTGATTTCTATAAGGAAGCAACACATTATCACATTTAGGAACTACAATAGATGGTAGTAGATTTTAGTGGTAACGAATTTGTATGGAAGGCATTTAATATTTTCGATTGAAATTTGCGTTCTTGTGGGATTACTCATTAGAAAGATACCCATCAGAAACAAATATGAAAAAGTTTATAAATATAGTGTTTAAGACTTAATAACGTTTCAAAAAAAGAACTTCGCTGCAAAAGTTTAAAAAAAATAATAGGTGCAGGCAGATGTTCTGACTTTGACGCAGAAAAATCTCTTCGGAAGCTTTTTATCGTAACTATCTAAACTTCCAATACGCGAATTTAACACGCGTTGCAAAATCTTTGACGGTGGCCTGGTAAACCCCACAAGAATCCATCTAAAGAAAAAAATGTATGTTTTAGGAAAGCTGAGTAGGAATATAGATATTCAATATTGCATTCAGAAATCGTTCTTTCCAAAAGGATACATATTATGTGGTTTTTGGCATAGTCTGCTATGGTATCGGATATCAATATTTTTCGAGCAAAAATTTAGCTTACTATCGATTTGTTAAATGTTTTGGCTCTTCGCTCATTTATAATAATTCTAAATTCGGAGTGAAAGAAAAAATCGTAACTTTCTAGTTTACGAACATAACAGTACAACAGTGAAACAAAATTTAAACCTTTAGTGCCGCTGTTGAGGAATAACTAAAGGAAATTAACTTTTCCTTATAAGAAACGCCGATCGTGTTAAAACAAATTTTACATTTCTTTTCCGCTAGAGTCAAGAGTTTTTCGTATATTTTTGTATGTTTGAACAACCAGATTGTCAGCTGCCTGAGAAAGTTTTCTTTGCATTGTCTTGTTAGTCACTCTCCACTAATAATCACTTTGATGTATCACTTGACAAACCAATTTGAATGGAATACTGTCAGAAGTATGTATTTGACAGGGAATGCTGAAGCTGAAAAGTAAAACTAATAAAAATAAGTCAAAATAAAAACCAAAACTAGTGGGGTGGGTCCAGATTCTGGGTGTCGCATCATTGGTGCGACCCTTGAGGTCCACACGAACAACTTCCCAGTTAATAACAATTTTCAATTGTTATTAACAATATTCAATTATTATTAACAAAAACTCAATAAAATTCATACTATACATTAATATCAACTATTTATGGCTACAAAAAACTATAAAAGTTCTGGATTTTTCTTTAAAGTATCGAGTTGTATCAGAACCAATTAGATCAGATGAATCTTTTTCAAAAAAAAACTTTCGCCCACTTTTATCTCATTCAAAAATACTTAAAAAATTGATATTTTAAATTTATAAATAAATAAATTAATGAATGTAATTTATCATGATAATTTCGTTGTAATTAGATGCGAAAATTTTTTTAAAAAATTATTCCGTTATAGCACTATTTTTTAATGAAACCCAAATAAATGCACTCTGTTTGGAATTCATTTGTTATTAATAATTTTAAATGGTTATAAACAATTTATAATTGATATAAACAATTCTTAATTGTTATAGACCATTTTAAATTGATATAAATAAAGTTTATTCATAAAAGAAATTTTTTGTGGTAACAAAAATTTCAATTGTTTATAAGAATTTTCAATTGCTATGAACAATATTCAATTTTGTATTCAATTTCCAATTTTCAAAATCAATTTTCAACCAGGTAAAACCATTTTTTATGATTATAAATTTATTATTGTTATAAACAATTATTTTGTTTATAAACAATTTTTCATCATTATAAACAATTTCTGTTCATAATAAATTGTTTATCCGATTTTTTGATGTCCCGATCGTCATCAGAACAAATTATATCGAAGAAATCCTTTTCAAGAAAGTCTAAAATCAACTTTTTTTCAGTTTTTTTGTTTAAACAAAAAAACGGCTGAACCGAAATTGATTAAATTTCTTTCAGCTCTTATTGACAATAATACGCTTCGAATGGCACCATAGCGAAGTCGTTATCATTTTTCGTTCGCGAGATTTCGTTGTCGAAAAAATTGGGTCCGAACGTACGTACGTACGTACACACACACACACACACACACACACATACATGTGTTCAAAAACATGCGTAAAACACTATGGTGACTTTGAAATGTAAAAAAATATTAAAACTAAAAATTTTGAAAATCGGGCCAATTACAATAACTTCCTATATGTGGGAAGTTAACAAACTGTTTTTTAAACTCGAGCAACGTAAGAAACATTTAAATATTTCTTAACACGATCGGCGTTTCTAATGAAGAAAATTTAAGCTCCTTTGGCTCGTTCTCAACAGCAGCACCAAAGGGTTAACTTTTCTTCAGCTGCTGGTCGCCTTCGCGAAAAAACGAAAACTAGACAAAACTCCAACACAAAAATTCAAAACCGATCTAGACAGCTGTATCAAATTAAGATCACTTGCACTGTCCCACTAACCTTGCCGTAAAAATATTTTCACTAAATGCACAAAATGTGCAGCAAATATTCACATGACCCGAGTGAATTTTTCAAAATAAAAACCAAAACAAACTGTTTTTTAAACTCGAGCAACGTAAGAAACATTTAAATAGCTTAACTTTTCTTCATTAGAAACACCGATCGTGTTAAGAAATATTTAAATGTTTCTTACGTTGCTCGAGTTTAAAAAACAGTTTGTTTTGGTTTTTATTTTGAAAAATTCACTCGGGTCATGTGAATATTTGCTGCACATTTTGTAAAAATAAGTCGTCGGTGGAGTAAGTGATAACGAGTCGGCCTACCAATCCGTAAGTCCCCAGGTTCGAATCCCATCTACGGACTACGTGACTTATGTCACGACGACGGCAACTCATACTGACAACATATTACGATTAAGAAAAGCTATGGGGGTTGCAGAGAAAATGTCAGTGCTTCGGAATCAACTTTAAATTGTAGGTCAACTTGCAATCGTAGTCTCGAATCGGGTCAAATTGTTCTCCCGCCCCATGCCCCACAAGGGGTTACGGGAACTAGAGAGAATAAGAATAAGCCCTTCAACAAAAACTATTTCTATAGTGATTCTCTACACATTTCTTGAAAATGTCTTACTTACTAAATATTCACATTGTCAATCATAAGATTTAGACGCTTTCATATACAAAAATTTTGAAAATTTGTAAATTTTTTACACTGTTATGCACACTCTAACTGTGATGTGTCTTTTTTATAACTTTTTCCAGCATAGTAAAACTATATTTAAAACGATTTTTTTTAAGTTGAATTGTTGAAACAGTAAAAGCTATTTAAACTTTTTGTTTTTGCTATAACAGCTTGAATAAAAATCTTTAAGTGAAATTTAAATTTTTTCAACGCCATGAAATCACTTCCAGCTAACTTCGTTTCCCGTACTGTAACTACAAGTAAATTTATAAAGCGATAATATGTCGGAATTTCGTAGACAAAATTATTTCGTGCTCTGTAGCAAGTGAAAATGTCCCGAAAAAACTATAATCGGATAGGCGTAAACAGCTTATAATTGCTAACATTACCTTAGCCAAGCTGCCCAAGTGTATGGTTGTATACTATACAAATTAAAACCTCATTAAAGAAAATTTTCTTGGCGTGGCCAATTACTGGGATTTCGTTTTCCTTCTTCGACCTACAACCATTTTGCACTTTAAAGCGCAGGCTATCGTGCTTAAAACTTTTTTATATTCTCAAAGAAAGCAGAAATCTCGTCAGCTTCGAATGTCTTCGAGTTAATTTTAGAAAATTGCTTTATAACGAGACAATTTTCCTCTGTTTAGGCCGCGGATTTGTTTTTACTTTTTCAGTATCATCATATCGGCATTGTAAGTACATAGATTTCGGGAGCCTATTTCTGGTGGTGATTGCCGAGAATCACTGAAGTGTGCATTTCAACAAGTGCCGAGGGGCGGACGTTATGCCTAATGTAAAGCGCGCCAGTTTAGCCAGTTGTCCGGCTATGCTAAATCTAGTAGAAGACAGAATATACACGAATACAGCTAGGCCTACATTGGCAGGAGCCAGCAGTAGCATTTAGTGTTCGAGTTTTATGCTGCACAAAATTGCTCTCGTACTTGCACGTCAAATGGCACAACTTAAGTTTTGTGGAATTTATCTCCGATATTAAAATAGCACCAGGCGTCTATACCGCCATTTTTCATTTTAAGATGAGCACAGGTTTGATTTGTGGACAATTTGCTTGATTTACTTCCAAACAAATTAATTACATGAAGGCATAGCATAAATTTTTGGGATATAAGTAGATACGGCGTGATATTAATATCAATTAATGAGCTTGTTTTGTATTAGGAATGTTAATTGGAGGTAAATATGACACCTTTTGTAATTAAATATTAAATATGTAATTAAATATATATACACAGAAAACTATTTCATTGGAATGTCGAATTAACTGATTTTTATTGCTCCTGTGTATTCTCAAATGTATTTGTACCTTTTAAAATTGCCAGCTATACCAAATGGTAAAATCCAGGTATCATTGCTTAATCAATATAAAGTATTTAACAAGTGAACGTTCCCATTACCAAGGGTTATTTTAAGGGTTTTATTTAAATTAAAACAGTAATGTATTACTGGCATTATTTGCAGCGAGAATATGGTATTGGCAACACCAGTCGCAATTTCGGTAGCGAGATAGAGATGGTTTAGGTAACAGTGTTTATTTACAAAACGTTATTTTATTATTTCTTTTATTAACAGCATGAAGTATGTTATTCCTATCCCTGTACTTTCCTATCCTAGAAATATTAAACTGAAATCATGTCTGTATGCTGGTATATCTTTCATTCACGCTTAAACATTACGCTATCTCATATAGGAGCTCTCTATCTCTCTAATTCTCGTAGCCCTTTGTGGGAAATAAGGCAGGTGAAGAACTTCAACCGATTCGAGACAACGTTTTCAAGTGAAGCTACAATAATAGAGTTGTTTCCCAACCACCGACAATCCATCACTATTATCACCAAAGGCCTTTTTATCGTAATTTGTTGTCTGTTGGAGAAAACTACATATGAAAGAATTGATGCGATGTGCAGTTTTAGGGAAAAGCTAACGCAACCATTAGAAATATATCGTTTTTTTGTATGAAAGAAATGTATTACAATACCTTTTACAAAAAACTCAGTCGTACATTCCTTAAGCTATATTTCAGAAATTTTTTTTAATGAAAAATAATGGTTCATTATAATTTTATAACGGTCGCGTTAAAAAGCTGCACGCCAAACATTGTCCCTTGGTTGACAGTCCTGCTGCGTGGACGTTTTTCATCGGGAAAAAAACAAATTGGGTTAATATTTGTAATATATATTAAAGCTTTTTTAGATAATAACTGTCACATTAGTGAAAAGAATATTACTCACTTGACGAAGTTACCGCCGACTTCTTTTCAACTGAAGGATCTCGTATTTGACGTAGCTACCATTTTAAAGCACATCTCGAATTTGGCCAATAGCTTCTCGAGCGACCCGCCTGGAATTCTCTTTTCCGCCATTGAGGCCGGTAAGCAAGTCGATTACATCTTTACTGATTTTAGTAAAGCTTTCGACAGAATCAAACACAGAATTCTCATCCATATGTTGCATGTTTTAGGTTTTCTTTTGATTTAAATTGGGTGATTTCGTATCTGCCTGATCGTACAAAGCGTTTTCTGTTTCGTGGTGCGCTCTCCAAGGAAATACCTTACACCTCAGGGGTGTCACAGGTAGCCATTTTGAACAGTTGATTTTTATCATTTACATTAATGAAGTAGCAACGGTCCTCCATCACTCGAAAATTCTTTACTATGCTAACCACGCCAAAACTCCTCTACACTTTAACTTTTTTATTGATGGTAGCTTAATATCCCGACTTTGCAAGACCAGCGATTTAGGAGTCATACTCGATACCCACTTTTCCTTTGAGAACTACATACATAGATTCTCTTATAAATAAGGCTAACGCGTCCCTTGCTTTTATTAAAAGCTGTTAGGCCACTTGTTAGGGCGATTCTAGAATACATTTGTCCTGTTTGGACCTTCTTTTATGTCGTTCATATTTACCTAATCCACGCTCCAGCATAGATTTTTGAGATTTGATTTTAGGGTTCTTCCCTAATTCACCCTCCATATTTAGACAGACTTTAACTAATCTCATTGGATTATATTGAAGATAGGCGTCACAGGTCTAAAATTATTCGTGCTTTCGAATATTTGCAGGGCACAATTCATTCTCCAGAGCTGCTACGGTCTCTGAATATCTGTGTTCCGGCTCGCTCCTTGACATCGATGTCGCGTCTCTTTAACGACAAGTTTCATTATAATGACTTTCATCATCCGAGAAATCGAATAAAGGATCAGCTTAGTTAAGGTTACTTTTTTCTTTGATATTGAATATTTCATACTTATATTATATCTGCAGTAATCCGATATTTGATAGAATAAATAAATAAATAAATGACACGAGTGTTATTTACGAATAACAATTTCAAAACAACACTTAATAAACACAAGCAAAGAAAGAAATACTAAAATTTTTTACACGTGTAAAGAAATTTTAATATTTCTTTCTTTGCTCAAGTTAAGCAAGTTTTGTTTTGAATTTTTGTTTTGTTGTATTTTGTACTTAGATATTGCATAAATCCGCACGTACATACACAATGCAAATATTTCAAAATTACAGACAGACACTCCAATTTTATTTATTTGTAAGTATTGATTCTCGATTAGATTTCAATAACATGTTTTGTTTTGTAATATTAGCTATAAGTTTTTCAATATCTTAAAAAAAAGTGGTAAACTGGTTTTGATTAAGAATTTACCGAAATACTGATAATTGAAGAAGTTGGTAAATTTACAAATTCCTAAATGGCGTCTGTTTACGAAAGCTTAGGTTCGAATTCGGTTGGCGACAACCAATGGTTGTTTGCTACTCAAAACAGATACCGCTATAGACCATTGAAGATTATGAAGTCATATGTAGTTTTTCGTAATCCGTAATCCTTAAGCTGCATATGTGCACACGCAATGTTTATCATGGAGTCGAAAGAAATTTACTTTTGCGCCGGTGTGAGAGACCATCATAAATTAAGTTAATCCTATTACTTTGTCAAACAATTATATAAGATCCCCAGAAGTATTACAGAAATTATGAACTCAATACTTTATAATTAATATATTTACTTACATATAGGTGCAAAAATTTACACGCTGCTTACCTGAAAAAATTCAAATTAATTAGAAAAAGAACCACATTTACGCTTTTGTAAAGCGCATTCGTTAATTTTAAATCAAAAACGACCCAAGCAACATGTATGTACTAAAGTACCTCCGAGTTTTTTTATATTGTACTGTATATAATTTTACCTTTTTAAAACGCCTTTGAAACATTTAAAAAAAATTTGGTTTAGGTAACCCTAGCATTTGTTAGGTATGACAAATTTTAAAAATATTTGGTTTTTAATTGCGGAAATTTCCCGAAAATTAAAAGTCACAAGAATTCTACAAATTGAAGAAGAATTCTACAAGTGAAGAAACAAGAAAATATAATCGAAAATCCTTTTAATAAAACAGCAGAAGAAGAAAAGCTTCAATTTAAGCGTTAGAAAATGAGTTGTTATGATTCGAAAGAATTTTTTGCATCCCCGAAGATATAGTTTATTATTTGATCGCACGTATCTGTATTTCAATGGTACAAATATGCTATGGCCTTTCAAGGCTGGCTAACGATATAAGATTTCTAAGATTTCTGCAAAATATGTGTTGCGTTCACAGGCCTAAATAAGAGTGTTCCCAAGTCAGGTGCAACTTTGCTAGGGAGGTGAGAGTTTTGTTACCAAGTCTGTCACGCATCTTGATCTCTTGGAATTTTTTCATTTCTTTAGTCACATTCTCACCTCCGCAAAACATATTTGCTTGAGAAAAGTATATTTTACAGTTTTTAGTGCAACAGCAATATCAGATTTTATCTCAAGAATTATAAAAGTGTACAGGCAGGTATTGCATTACAAGTGTTGTTCAAACTAGTTACAATGGGAGTGACATTTGTTCTCGTTTGTTAGTACACTGCACCCAAATACTAAGAGGTTGTGCTCTCCGTGGATTTTTTAAACTAATTTATTAAAATTTAAATTGTTAATCTTAGAGACAAAACGAATTCTCATAAGTGGCCTGTTGCACAAGCTAATTCTAATCTGACAACACTGAAAATTAAGTATAGACCCATTGCAACCAGTAAGAAGGAATTGAACCTTATCATTAATAGTTCATTTTTTTATTACTGTTTTGCTTTGTAAGCAAATGGAATGATTGTGATGCGCAGATCACTCTAGATCTTGTGAGAAAATGTAATTGAGATGCTGTTTACAACTCAAAAACACCTCTCTCTGCTTGCAATGTGATCAACTTAAATTACGGCTTCACTGCAATTTAAAATAATTAAAATAAAAAGTTATTAATCAGCATACTGTTATCGTTAAAGATTGTTTACACAAGACGTGTAATTAAATAAATACAAGTTTGAAATTCCTCTTAGAAGTTTTGTTACAATACTCAGTTGATGGCGATTTTTAATTTGAAATGTTTAAGATTGAGATTACGGCAATTCGTTACCCAATTCAATTTATTTTTTTTTAAAGCAGAAATATGCTCATATATTGTATAATTAATTTATGTATTTAAGAAAACTTAAATAATTAGTACAGCAATTACAGCTTTAACAATGTTATTATTTTGTAACCCATTAATGCATGACATTTGTGGAGGATATGCCTGCGAATTTTTTTTAAATAAAACAATGGCAAATATAACAAGTACCAGATATAGAGAGAAACGTTTCGATTTTACTGCAATGAATTCCTATATGAATATGTTTGTAAGGGACTTTGATGAAGGTTTGAGCGTACGATCATGAATAAGGTGAACAATGTAAACGTAACTCATTACTCTGAAAATCAAAAAGCATTTGTCAACTTAGATATGAAGAAGATGTCACAAAATGTCTCCAGCATGATTTTATGAAAGATTACAGATATGTATATGATATATGGGGGATTTCACGTAAAGCGGACAGGTAAAAAATTTTGATGTTTCCGATTTTAGTAATATTTGATTATGTTATACCTATATATGTCCTCGATCCAGATACAAAATGTTTTTACAGTAAAAAGTCTGGTTAAGGAGCTAGAGGGCTATAAAAATTTTAATAATCAGCAGGTACTGCGCTACTTTGAATCTTATTACCCAGTTTTAAAAAGTTACAATAAAATAAATAAATGCATTTTTTGGTATTAAAAAAAAATTTTGTTTTGGAAAAATTTTTGAAACTTGAGTTTCACAAAAATAGACCATTTAATTTTTTTTTAAATTTTTTTTTAAAAATAGCTAATAGTGTATAGATAACTTGCCAAGTTTCATAATGTGCGTAGAAGTTATTTAGGAGCTAGACCAATTACAGTTTCGAAGCGAATAATTTACATCATTAAAGCTTCACAAAATATGATTTAACATTTTGACTCCATACAAAAATTCCCGTCGTGGGGCGCCGGCCGCTATGCTTCGAAACTAACTGGTCTAGCTCCTAAACGACTTCTACGCCCATTATAAAACTTGGCAAGTATTATCTATACACTATTAGCTATTTGAAGAAAAAAATTTTAAAATAATTAAACGGTCTAACTTTGTGAAATTCAAGTTTCAAAAATTTAAATTTTTTTTTTCCAAAAATTCATTTAAAAAGCTCGTTAAATGAAGTATAAATTTTACTACTTTATTTATTTTATTGTAACTGTTTTAAATGGGTAATGGGATTCGAAGTAGCGCATACCTGCCGATTAGTCAAATTTTAAAGCCCTAGGCTCGTTAACCGGACTTTATACTGTAAAAACATTTTCTATCTGGATCGAGGACATATATAGGTATAACATAATCAAATATTAATAAAATCGGAAACATGAACATTTTTTACCTGTCCGCTTTACGTGGAATGCCCCATATGGGTTACATATGGGGATTTACAGAGGGGATTTTCTTATGAAAAGTTTACGAAAATCGTATTATTAAACCGCTTTTTTTATCAGTGCTCACGTCAATTGCCCATTACCAAGTAACAAAAAGGGGGGATTTCTCCCTGGAGCATTCAAAAATGACCCTTTTGCCCATTACCAAGTAACAAAAAGGGGGGATTTCTCCCTGGAGCATTCAAAAATGACCCTTTTTTTTTTTTTTGAGGTACAGAGAAAAGGTATTGACAGGCGGTTTTTTGGAATGAAGTAAGCATCGATTATGTTATTATATTTTTAATTTTCGTAAAAAAACAAAATTGCGGCCTTCGGCCAATCACAAACAGGGAGCTCTTCGTAATGCATGTCCCACTTTGGTCCCGGATTCCGGGTGCTGTATGAGAGCTTTTTTCGAATTTCGAATTCTGTAAAAAATGGCGCCACTTTTGAAAAAAATTCAATTTTTTGCCTTTTTTATACTTTTTTAGCCCGAAAAAATATTAAATATTCGAATTTCGAAAAAAGCTCTCATAGAGCACCCAGGAATTGTATAAACTTAAATTTAAATCAACAAGAACCCGAATCGGTTAAATAGATTTGACGCAATCCGAGACCGAAGTTCAAAAACGTTGTTTCGGGAAAAACGCGTTTAAAGTTTTACAATGCAATAACACGAAACGAAACGAAAACATAGACAATGCATTTCCGAGCGAATTCCGAGAAAGGGCAACTGTATTACAGTTCTGAAAATGATCTAGAAATGTTATAGAAAATTAAGTAAAAAGAAGAGTTTGTTTTGACGACTACAAAAATTATTTTTCGCAGTTAAGTGCGGGCACGAGCGCCTGCAGGGATTTAAACGGACCCTGCGCGCTCGGCTTGTAAATAGAATAACTCGGAAACGGAACAAAATTTTCAAAAATCCCTTTCAGTGAACATTTTTGAGGATATGTAGAAGAGATTAAACAATCGAAATTTTGAAACCGCTCGAGGAGAAATCCCCCTTAACATCTTATTGTAAAATAAGTAATTTTTGTGACCTTTGATGTTTTTTTAAGCTCTGACTTTTTTTACGAATACTATCGGGATGGGGATTTTTCAGACAGCCAAAACCTATTCTAAAAATATTCGGAAATTCCACTATTTAATTGATCTCGGACCTAAAAGAATTTGCCTGATACAAAGAATATTACGACGTACTGTTCGACATCCCAAGTGGTGCGGACGTGAAATGAATGACACGTAAAAATACTATAAGTAGGAGCAACGCTTTGCACTCGCAACTAGTGTTCTAATAAAACAATTATTTTGTTATATTTATTTATTTGCAGTTCATTTTTGTAAAGAGTTTTGAGCATTATATTTAATTAGAGCATGTCAGATAAATCTCAATTAGAGTTGGATTAGAATATAAAAACAAAGCTGTGCGACCGGGTTAGTATCCGCTTAGGTGTCTATCTTCTGATCCAGGCTAAGTCAGGTGGCCTTAGCAGAAACAGAATACAATAAGTCCGAAACAGATGAGATGGCCTGAACAGGTTCGTATCACACAAAACCACCCTCGCCCCCTCACTCCCTCGCGAGGGGTTGGGGTGACTTTGAAATTATAAATGGCAACTCCCATTTTTTATCGCTGATTATGATTCTTCGAGGAAAAATATCCAACTTTTGTCTGAAACATTTTTTTATTTATTATTTCACACGTTTTCCACGAAAATGGCAACCTGAGGAAACTTTCTGAGCTAGAAATTTCTGAGATTTTGTGAGAAAAAAGATTTTTTACCGGCATTTTTGGAGTCAGGGAGGTTTCGGATAAAAAAGTGTTCAGACAAAAGATCCTCGGAGAATTATAATCCGCGATAAAAATGAAATTTCAAAGTTACGCCAACCACCGCTAGGTGGTGAGGGTATATATATATATATATATATATATATATATATATATATATATATATATATATATATATATAAAATAAAATATATATACATATATATAAAACCTTAAACTTGCTTTCGACTTACCGTACTAGTTGCTTTTTCTAGGAACAAGTTCTTAATGGCGACCTACTGACTTATGTTTGAGTTTTTTATTTGTTTAAAAGTTCATTGTCGTGTTGTGACATTATATATATATAAATATATATATATATATATATATATATATATAAACCTTAAACTTGCTTTCGACTTCATTGTCGTGTTGTGACATTATATATATATAAATATATATATATATATATATATATATATATATATATATATATATATATAAACCTTAAACTTGCTTTCGACTTACCGTACTAGTTGCTTATATATATATATATATAAAACCTTATATATATATAAAACCTTAAACTTGCTTTCGACTTACCGTACTAGTTGCTTTTTCTATATATATATATATATATATATATATATATATATATATATATATATATATATATATATATATATATATATATATATATATATATATATATATATTTATATATATATAATGTCACAACACGACAATGAACTTTTAAACAAATAAAAAACTCAAACATAAGTCAGTAGGTCGCCATTAAGAACTTGTTCCTAGAAAAAGCAACTAGTACGGTAAGTCGAAAGCAAGTTTAAGGTTTTATTATCGATTCACTGTCAATGGCTCATTTCTTCATTAAAATTAATGAAAATTTCACGAAATGTTCTTCAAATGTTATTTTATTATGTAGTAGTTATAGAAATAAATATATATTAACTGTCTTGCCAAAAAAAATTATCGAAAATATGCTTGTTTTGTATCGAATTAACCTTAATTCACAACACTGTTAGATCAGTAAAAGCAATTTTTGTCCACCCAGGAAACCTCAGTGGCACCACTCCACTGTTTTGAAATGTTGCATCATTTCATTTTCCCTTGTCTTTTCCGGAGAACTTCGAGTGTTAAACACAGATTCACACATTAGTAAAAGTACAAGATTCACACAATACGAGAAGTATTCAACAGCGTTGGATCACAGTGTACAGCAAGATAGATGAAAGCAGAAAAGCACCACGTTTAAATTCAAGTGAAGAGAACAGTTTGCTTTCATCAAATATGACATCGAGTTAAGTAATTTCAGACATAGTCGCCTTATTTCATTTGCTGGTTCCCTTCGTAAACAGTGATCTTCACGCGTGACGCCATATATACCTAACGTACTTGGTGAAAAAAGATTTAGGTAAAGTTAAAGACACCGGCTCTGGAAAAAGTGGAATGGAATTATTAAACCCACAGCGCTTTTGTTCGTTTCTGTTTAAATTTGAAGATTGAACAGCTCAGCCGAGCAACGAAGAAAGTAACATAAAAGACAGTCTCATCTGCAAGACGAAGAAATTGTGAAAAAGTAAACACAAAATTAACGCAGGTAAATACGTGCCTGTTACCTGTCGACAGAAACAAGTGTGCAAAAGAATAGAGTTACTTTTATAAGAAACTGCTGTTCCTCTTTGGGCTGAAGTCAATGTGCTCGTTCGTTTTCTTTTGCCGTAGTGATGTACCGTTTTTCGTACGAGAACGGTTATTTTTACTACTTATAAGACGTAAACAGAACCGGCGAGCAAAATAGGAAGGAAGAAGTAATTTCATATGAGCAAAAAACAATCAAATTAACACAACACACCTATTTCTAGGGTAACACATGTACAGCGCGTAAAACATTAATTTTAGCATAATATGTTGTTTTTTTACGGTTTCTTATTTACCTGATTACGTTTTTCAAAAATAATACCTTTGGAAGATAACGTTTATTTCAATAAATAAATAAATGCATTTACTTTAAATAGATGCATTTACTATTAACATTTTCTTCAAAATTTAATACGACGAATTCCCAAAAATTCAGATGGAAGAAAAGATGGACAAAACTGATCAGAATAATGTTTATGTAATAAGTACTAAAGTAGTCGAGCGAGATGACTGAGTTACCCACACACACATACTTGGCATGTGTTTTGCGATTTCACCACTGACATATAGCTATGGACCGATCGTATGCTATTTCATTTTGAGACAACTTTTGTTACCAGTAGAGGGAAACCTTTTTTGCTTGCATTTTTATTTCGAGTATTTTGCTAACACTGTCAAGAGAAAAAGACATTATTATATATAGATGTAGGATCTTATGTTAGTGAAGGTGATGTTAGAATCAAAACCCTTAAATTCGTAAATTCACAGAGTTTTTATTAAAAAGTTTTTGCGCGAATAAAATTAGAAACTTATCCTAGAAGTTCATTCAAATTCACTAATAAGAGTTTGTAATTGCACAGGTAAGTATGAAAATGTTCTTATAAAGGTTATATCGAAAAATCACTAAAATACTAATTACAGCTACTGGAAAGTTCACAAATTGATCAGCACTACAGGTAGTTATTAAAAAGAAATTTCCAAGCACTAAATTTAAATTTACAGCACTAATATTTCCTACTTTCAGCTCAGATCAGCATGGGAAGAACAACTGCGCTTAAATCTCAACAACCGATAACTGCTAACTGCTAACTGCAACTCTGGATTCGAATGCACTTGCACTCAGCGCGATATTGTTAAGTGCTAACGGCATGAACTGCAGCTGGATGCTATTGTTTTTAATTTTTTGAAAATAAATTTTTGTTTCAGCTTAGATGTTATCGTCATCGGATTCCCACATCCGGCCATCCTGAGCTTCATCCGTCCCGGATGAGTATCCTTTTTCACCTAAGTTGGACCACGGCTTCATTAAATCAGCGGCGGAACTAGAGATATTTGGCCCCTCATGACAGCCAATCTTTTTTACATTGTACCTATCATTTCCATTTGCAGCAGTAACCTCGTAAGGGCCCAAAAACTTGGGAAACAGCTTCGCACCAGGAGTGAATTGTATACGTCTAATAGCTACTAAGTCACCAGGCTTATAGACTTTTGCTACCTTCCTTTTTCTCAACGAATATCGCCGATTTTCTTCTTGGACTTTATTGATTTGCTTCTTTGCTCCTTGTCTGATCACATCACGTTCCTTCTCGAATTCAGCAACGATTTCCTCTTCTACTATCCTAGCCAATTCGACTTGTTCAGGGCAAGATATTTTAACACCGAACATTAACTGAAAAGGCGTTCTGCCAGTGGACCTGGAGCAAGTAGAGTTCAAAACTCTCTGCAGCTGCGGAACATGCTTAAACCATTTAGATGGGTCTGCTATAGACATCTTGGCAAGAGCGTTAATGATGATCTGATTGAGTCTTTCGACTTGGCCGTTTCCTCTCGGTACACCAGTGGTGATGAAAACTAGGTTGATCTTTCTTTCTTCGCAATATGTTTGGAATGCCGTTGAGGTGAATGCTGTTCCTCTATCTGCTATGATCCTGCATGGGTTTCCAAAGATTTCACTCTGCAGCTCCAGTTTCCGAAGTACTTCATCAGCAGTTGTGGATTTTACTGGGTAAATCCAGGAGAACTTTGTAAAGGCATCGATGACGGCGAAAATATACTTGTAATTTTTAGAAGTTGAAGCTAACGGTCCCAAATGGTCGACATGATAAGTATGGAGAGGTTGATCAATCTTCTCTATCGGATGCAAAATACCTTCCGGCTTTCCCATTTTCCTCGCTGCGAGGATACATGGAACACAATTCTGCAAAACTCCTTGGATCTTCTTAAACAAGCCCGAAATATAATACTCTTGACGCATCATTGCTTCGATTTTACGTGCATTGATATGGCCCTGCTCGTGGATACTCGTAATGATACCTTTCTGCAAAGGCTTGGGAACAACTAGTAAATAATTGCCTTCTACCAATTTGTATAGGATATCGTTTCTCAGTAGGTAATTTTCGTAGCTTCCCTGCTGGAGGCACGTTTTTATCAGTCGGCAAAGGTCATCATCATTCTGCGCCTGCTTAACTCGTAAGAGAATTTCACTGTCTGCTGTCAACACGGAAGGGTATCTGCTTAAACTGTCCACGTGACGCATACTGGATCCAGAACGGTGTAATACTTTACAATTGAACTCTTCTAAGAAAAGTGCCCATCTGGCGACTCGACTATTAAGTTCTTTCCTTCGCATCGTAAGTTCGAATGCCTTACAATCTGTGTAAATAGTAAAACTCAACCCGAGCAAGTAATGTCGCAATCTCTTCAGGGATCTTACAATAGCCAGGACTTCTAGCTCATAACTTGAATACCTCTGCTCTGCTTCTGTACTTTTGAAGCTCAAGTAAAACACTGGAAAAAATTTTCCAACATCAAGATGCTTCTGCAAGAGAATCGCTCCGTAACCCATCTTGCTGGCGTCTGTATGAAGCTCTGTCTCTAGTAGTGGATTGAATAACTTCAGCACAGGTTTCGAACACAGTCGTTCTTTTAGAAGTTCGAAAGAATCTTGTTGATTTCGACCAAATTCAAATTTGACATCCTTTTTTATTAGGTCTGTTAACGGCTTTGCGATTATTGAATAGTCTTTTATAAACTTACGAAAAAATCCAGTGAGGCCAAGGAAACTTTGGACGTCTCGCATATTCTTTGGAACAGGAAATTTTCGGACTGCTGCTGTTTTATCCTTTGACGGCTGTATACTTCCTCGTTCGATTATATGACCAAGAAATTCGACGCTTCTCTTCAAAAAGTTCGACTTTTCCCACTTAATCACAAGACCATGCTCTTCAGCTAATGACAATGTTCTTTTCAGCTTTTCGATGTTTTCAGCTTCACTAGATGACGGGATTATTATATCGTCCATGTAAAGAAATATTGTTTTTTCCATTATAAGCGGCTGGAGTGCAGTATTGAGAAACCGTTGAAATACTGCTGGCGAGTTACATAATCCGAACGGCGCTTTATTGAATTCAAACTGCCCATCACACGTCAAAAAGGCTGTATATTTTTTGCTAGACTCGTCGACATCAACATGAAAAAAGCCGTTACGTAGGTCTAAAGTTGTGAAGACACGAGCAGCATAAAGATCTTCTAACACGTCTTCGATTATTGGTAAAGGATATCGGTCCTTAACGATGTATCTATTCAGCTTTCTGTAATCAATGCATAGTCTATATCCTCCATCCTTTTTTCTAGCAAGGACAACGGGGCTTGCAAAGTCGGAACAGCTCGGTCTTATAATTCCATCTGTCAGCCATTCGTTTATTTGCTCGCTCACTACATCTTTTTCTGTCGGAGCCAATCTTCTTGGTTTAAAATAGATAGGTGGAGTTCCATCCTCTAAGATGATTTGCATCTTTATGCATGATTCCTTTAGTTTTCTTGGTGAATATCCAGCAACTAATTCGTGAATTTTCTGTCTATCAGAGATATCTTTCACTTCATTCAAATATTCAAAACTACATTCTTCCACCAGTTGTACCACGTCCATCTTTTCGAGAAAATCATCTTCTCCTTCCAGCTGAGCTACTTTCGCTTTACTTAAAGAAAGCTTTCCATTTTCTATGTGTAACTTTGCCAACTTGATAATATCCAGCCCAATTAGAACATCATTGGTTATCCAGTTATCTGGGACAATGTGACACTTTACGTCATAAATATCACCGCTGATTTCAAATTGTGTTAGGATTGAGCCAATTGTGCGCTTTAAACTCTGACCAAATCCGGCAAGCGTAATGCTAGGCCCCCTTTCTATTACACAGACCCTACTACTGTCGACTACTGATCTTCGAACTAAAGTTACCCCACTTCCTGTATCAACTAAGGCTCTATATTCACCTTGCCCAAATCGTATAATCACACTAAGATCTGGAACTGATATTGTGCTTACTTGGTTCCTAAAATCTTTTTCTACTACTTTGCTCGTGCCTGCTCTTTCTGTTCTAGGTTGAGGACAATTAGGTGCCATATGCCCAAAGCTACCGCAATTAAAACACTTTGCACCCTTACTTTTATTAGGACAATTCCCAGTCAAATGCATCTTAGATCCGCAATTGTAACATCTCTTGGTATTTTGTGTAGTTCTGTCTATCTTCGGAATCGGCGTTTTCCTATGTGTGCACGAAGCCTTCTGTTCACCTTTCATGATTTGGTACGCTTTGATCTTCTGCTTCAACTCTTCTAGGGACTGAGCCCCATATAAAATAATTTTGTTTTGAGCATCGTCGGGAATTCCAGCGATTATATATGCTACCAGAGATTCTTCGTCTACCGAACCACGATTTGCCAACTGCTTCATCGCGTATACATATTCCAAAAGAGTTTCGTCTACTTTTTTCTTTCGATTTTCTAGAGATTTGTGGATGCTTAAACTTGTCGGAGTGTCTTCGAATTCACTTTGTAAAGTTTCCTCTAACATTTTCCAACTATGCACACCCGTGGAAGCCTCTATAGCTGCCCTAGCCGCCCCTCGTAATAACCTTCTTGCGTAGAGATACTTCTGAATATCACTCCATTGACACACTATGGCAATATCTTTAAAATCTTTCAGCCATGATTTGACACTCTTTCCTGATTCTCCACTAAATGTTTCTAGAGATTCTTCAACGTCTTTAAATACAAAGTTGTTACCGAAAGCTACTTTTTCTTCAGCCGTAGATGGATTTGCCATTATTTCTTCTTCAGAACTATTGCTTTTAATTGAATTATTGTCTTCTGCAAATACGTCTTCTGAAGGTGAATCTCCTACTTCCTCGTCAGCTTCTCCTACTGTCCCTAGTATTCGATTAATCAGGTCCAGCTTTTTCCGATATTTAACAGATAACCCGCGTTCCCGTAATATGCTTTGCAGTGCGTTCACCGTATACTTTTGTAATTCTTCCATGCAAAATTTACATGCAGAATTGGTTAAAAGTCTTTTGATATTTTATTAAATTTTTCACAAATAATTATAAATCATATAATTCTAAAAGTCTTTGTCGAAAATAATGAATCAAACAACAAATGTTTTATATTGCACTGTAAAATGTCCCGTTTATCTGTGCATGCTTATAACTGTTCAAAAATTGGAAAATTCTTACCTTGGATTATGCGTCTATGTGACTTTTTCTCATTAATTACTGACCATTACCTTTTTATTTCGTTTCTTTTAATCTACCTGTCCACGTGTTTGTCACACCTTTTCCAACTTTTTGCACTCAATACTTTAACTTTATAGCCGATTTTCCTAATTTTTAGCAAAATATCACTCATCAAACTTCACATGTTGCATATCCCACTTCTGACACCATATAATTTGTAGGATCTTATGTTAGTGAAGGTGATGTTAGAATCAAAACCCTTAAATTCGTAAATTCACAGAGTTTTTATTAAAAAGTTTTTGCGCGAATAAAATTAGAAACTTATCCTAGAAGTTCATTCAAATTCACTAATAAGAGTTTGTAATTGCACAGGTAAGTATGAAAATGTTCTTATAAAGGTTATATCGAAAAATCACTAAAATACTAATTACAGCTACTGGAAAGTTCACAAATTGATCAGCACTACAGGTAGTTATTAAAAAGAAATTTCCAAGCACTAAATTTAAATTTACAGCACTAATATTTCCTACTTTCAGCTCAGATCAGCATGGGAAGAACAACTGCGCTTAAATCTCAACAACCGATAACTGCTAACTGCTAACTGCAACTCTGGATTCGAATGCACTTGCACTCAGCGCGATATTGTTAAGTGCTAACGGCATGAACTGCAGCTGGATGCTATTGTTTTTAATTTTTTGAAAATAAATTTTTGTTTCAGCTTAGATGTTATCGTCATCGGATTCCCACATAGATTAAATTGCCTTACCTGAAATTATTTTTGTGATACACTATTTCTCTGTACTCCTCGTATTTCTTAAAATAAAATTTAGAAATAAATGGTTATTTTCCTCTGGAATGTGCCAGAATGAGAGCGGAGATATTTTCATATATATTCTTCTATTTCTATTACATGTGCTTTCTTGTTTTGTATGTGGCACCAACATAAGAACGTAATTTTATTTGCTGGCGGCAATTTAAAATCGAGATCAAGAATTTAATGGAAAATATTTTAGATCGGCGGGCACTCCTATATCTCAAATAATGAATATAATAAATATTGTAGTGCCTTACACGAAGTATAACATATCGATTATAATTAAATAAAGGAAAATTCGCATTTTGAAACAGAATATTCCCAGAGTCTTCATGTTGGTAGGTCCGAAATAGCTCAATGAACTGTGTACGAATTTACCTTTTAGAGTTCAATGCAATGTGCTTATAGGGAAAAAGATGAACATACAAAAGTGTTTCACTTTGCTGCATGTAATTTTGACAGCTCTATCTGTCCATAGTTATAAGTCATTGGATTTCACTAAACTTACAGCTAATCTTCTTAATAGAAATAATCTTGTGCGTGTAGTCGTATGTACATTATAAAAATCCTAAAAATGCCGATTTTACCAAGTAAACAACATACTGTTATAGATTTAGATAACTATTCAACGTCAGCGCAGCGATCACGACAGAAAACAAGGCCCACACTGGAACAAATATAATTCAATGAGACCATAAGGCCTAGTTGGAAGAGGGGTCAACCTACAATATGTCATTATCAAAGTACGCAGTTAATTCTCTCTAGGATAGAAAACCATATGGATAGAAGAAATATGCAATTAAAACAAGCCAGTTTCAAAAGATATCAAAAATTAATCGAACACTATACGAGAACATAAGTGGCGTGATAGATCTCACGTAGAGGAACAAAAAATTTTTCGGCAGGGGGGCAACTCAACAGTTTGGGAGATTCATAAATTTGCAATATTCATGGTATTTTTCACATCATTATTTTATTTTTATCTTTTGATTTATTCAACGCCAAAAAAGTAATATGCCAATGACCTTTCCAAAAATTTCAACAATGTTGGTGTAACGCCTACAAAATGACAAATGATGCAAGGCTGACCACGACTTGGTGGATTGGCGGAAGAATCATAGCGAGGAATTAAATTGCAACGGACAACCTACAAGGGATAGTCTTCAGGTTTGGACGGATTACAAATTTTCTATAAAGAAATTAATTCGAAATTCACCTGTTATATGATTATATTTTTTATCGATTCAATCATACTTCCAAATAGCAAATTTCAATCGAATCGACAAAGTAATGTTGTTGATTCGATCAATCGAGTAAGGGAATCATGAATTCGGTTTCCACGAACTGATCCTTTATTGCAAACAGAATTGGCACGATTTCTTCAAATTGGCCCGGATTGCAACTATTTACTGACGATTTAAAGAGCGTCACCATAAAGTTAGATAAACTTTTTGCAAACACTAAGGTTTACATAAATAGCGGCTCGTGCAAACTACTTAAAAGGCTTTCCTCGAAATTTGCAAGCATGTCTGCTTCTTTTGACGACCTCCGTACGATATTTGCCGAGTGATTTGCCCTCAATTTCCTCTAACGTCAGCAGGACCAGTCTTTTCCATCATTGATTACATCCGACGTAAATCTTTAAACTCTTTAGGGGCGACCTATGAACTACGTACCTGTTCGGCGTTTGTTAACAGAAACTCTGAGCTCATCAAAACTGTTACCTCCGATATAATGAGTTTGTTCCTCCTGGTTCAGCGGATCACCTCTTCACGTAGACGCAGCTGCTGTTCCTTTTCATAATCTTTCAAAATACTTGTACCTGAGGACTTGTTTAGCGCAATTATTTCACCTGACATCTGCCCGATTAACTCTTTTGCTCGCGAATTTGTTCCAAATGCTCAATAAGACTATGGTGCCACCTCAAAACAGGAGTGCGCTCAAATTCATAAGTTCGACAGAGACAGATTTTTGCTTCGACGTGGTCTGCTTGATTGAAACTTGGCTATAGGGTAGAATATCTGACGCAGAACTCTTCAGCTGGAGTTTCCGGTTTTCCGCCGTAAACGATATTTTTCCGCTATGGACGCTTTTCTTGACAATGACTGTGATATTAGTGATAAGAATTTCACTCACTTGACACCGTCTTCTCTTCAACTGAAAGATCTTTTATTTGACGAGGTTACTATATTAAAGCACATTTCGATATTGGCTAATCGCTTCTGGAGCGGTACAAATGGTATTTCAGCCTTCTTTCTGAAAGTCTGTAGCTCGTCCCTTGGTGCTGTTCTTTATTATTTATTTAAATTTGCTATTCGTTCTGGCATATTTCCAAAAACCTGGAAGCACCCTATGATTAATTCCCTGCATAAAAAGGGTAACAAGGGCGACATTATAATTTATATAATTTCGAAACTTTAGTTATTAGAATTCTCCAAGTACTGCGTATCCGTCGTTGAAGCCGGTAAGAAAGTTTATTGCATGTTTACTGATTCTAGCGAAGCTTTCGATCGTTTTCGAATCTGTCCGATCGTACACAGCTTGTTTCATTTCGTGAAGCACCAGAAGGCATCCATCTTTGACCGTTGCCTTTTATCATTTACATCTATGATGTAGCAACGATCCTCCATAACTCAATAATTCTTTGCTATGCTGATGATGCTAAAAATTTTTGCTAATGAAAGGGATTGCGCACTTTTAAACTCTGACTTAGATACCTTTCATACATTATGTTTTATTAACTAACTCCCTCTGAATATCCTAAATTGCACCACTACGACCTTTTCACTCAAAAGGACTCGGCACTTCAACTGTCTTATTTATGGTAGTTCATTAACCGCACTTAACAAGAGCAGGGTTTTGGGTGTCATCTGACTCTAGTTCCCGTAACCCCTTTTGGAGCATAGGGCGAGAGAAGAACTTCACCCGATTCAAGACAACGATTGGCAAGTGGGCCCAGTGGATTTCGAACCCCATGGCGTTTTTATCGCAATACGTTATAAACAGTAAACAACCATGGTTCGCCGCCGGTGGGATTCGAACCTGGGCCCTCCGGATTGGTAGGCCGACACGTTATCTCTTACTCCACCTGGTATTATACTTAACACATATATATATATATTGTTGGATACTCTTGACGACAGTTGTAACAGCTATAAAATTATTTTTGTTTTCGATTGTTTTCAGGGCACAGTGAACTCTTCAGAACATTTGGAGTCTCTAAATATCTCCGTTCTGCCTCGCTTCCTGCGGACTCACAGCTTCTTCCAAGTTCCTTAGCACTACGTATGGTATGAATGAGCCATTAACATCGATGTTGCGTTTTTTTTATCAGAAGTTTGACTATCATCTTGCAAGGAATCGGATAAAGGATCAAGTTAGTTAAAGTCTATTTATCCCCTTGTCGATTGTTATTAGTATTATAATAATTAAGAATTTAATAAATCTTTGAATAACTAAATAAAAACATTCCAACATCTATGAAATACTATTGTTTAAAATCGAACTTCGAAAAAATTTTGACTTAGTCCCGGTCACCATGTTTATGGTAAAGAAAATATTAAATTTAATACACTATTTTAAAATATTTCATATTAAATGTGTAAAAAATTTAAAAACTTCTCTTACTTCAGTAAGTGGTGCAATTTTCACTGATAAGAGAAGTATTGCGAATTATATAAAATTAATAAGTATGTAGGTATTTACTCGCTTTGCAATCTTGTACCAATAGCTTTATATTACGAATTGAAATTTTATTTTACATAAGATACTGTTAAGCTTACCTTAGTATAACCTATACATAGCCTGGTAAACACTTTGTAGTACCGAAGCTTGTATTCATAGCAGCTGTTTTACTACTTGAATCATATCTTAATTTACAGACAATGAACTAAGCAATAATGGTTTGATTGCATTACTCAATGTTGTCTTGGGGTTTCCACTGTCCTTTTGCTTACCTCCGGAATAAGGTCACTGTGTTTACGGAGTCAACTAACAGTAACCTTATGATTTACATGTTTGCTGCGTAACCAGAGATATTGTAAATGAAGATACTCACAGTAAAATTAAATTTAAAAAATGCAGTATAGAGAAAAATTCCTTTCAAAGCAAGACTGAGCTTACAATTAACTAAATCAGTGATGCCAGGTCTAACTAAAAGCGAACCGTGTTCCATGAAACGAACGTTTAAGTGTTCGAGTACCCTATATTTTTGGCATTCGCTATATTGTGAACTAAGTAAACGCAGATACTGCGTTTGACAAGGGGTAATTTTTCGAATATCATTTCAATGCGTTCAGAAGATATGTATTCTTGACACAATAAAGTATCGTTGGCTCCTAAGAAAGTGCTTTGGCGATAAATTAGCTTTCGTGAGTGTAATCTACTCGTGCCAAGTTTTATATAAGAACTAAATGTAATTATTATCCTTTATGTTTTATTTATTTATGTAAATTTGAAAATTACGGTTTTTAAATAAATTCTTACATAACCCTCTAAAGAAACCAGCAAAAGATACTGCTTTAAAATTTAATTTCGTTTCAACTTCGCCTGAAAATGCATAACATTATTCAAATTAGAAACCAATTTAAAATTCATTGGTAGATTCAATATCGGAATTCAGTGTTTTGTGGAATATTTATCACAATAAAAGTAAATATAGTTAGGCTTAATTAAATAAATGAAATTACTAAATAAAACATATCATATTTTAAATTTAAATACTAGTACACTTGCAACAGTCTGCCGTAACCATCGCATTTGGTTAAGCAACAATTAGAGTTCGTTCCGATTGAAAGACCGATCTGCCGGTGCGCGGTGGCTCATATCAGTAATAAGAGAAATCGACTGGAAAGCTGTACAGCTTGCCGAGCTTACATCGAGCGATCTGACAAACTGTGTTTTATCAAGAAAGATGTGGCCTAAGTGGAATAAAAAACGGCTTTTTTATTCAGGAGGAAGCCGCGGTTATAACGGGTCCCTACCTTTATGGCAGTCATGACGTTTGCATGCGCATTTCTGCCAACGAAACTTCTGTAGGAGTTGCTTGGACGAGGAGGAAGTTAAAAGCATGCAGCATTTACTTTGCTAATGCTCGGGGCTGGGCATTAGAAAATTTCAGGCCCTTGGAAGACACTTCCTTACTGGACTAGAAGAGTTTGCCAGTGTCGAGCTAAAGGTCCTAACCAGGTTTCTCAAAAGCTGTGGCTGGTTCAATTTATCACTACAGAGGCGTGCCAAAATAAATTCAGATAAGATTGCCTCGAACTGGTTTGACAACAGACTATATTAAAGTCTACGTGAGGCCGACCGGTTACAATTCCGCCAACTACATAATACGATGAAATGTTTGGATTTTCTACAGAGATGTAAGAAATATTATAATTCGAATATAATTTCCATATTTTCATTTTCCGACAACTCAACCCCATTTTAATCCTTTGGCAGTTACAGGGTAAATAATAAATTAGAAATTTTCACGGTATGCACATCACTATTTTATTTTTATCTTTTGATCTACTCAAGCCGCGATATCAACCAAACGCCAAAAATCAACAATCTTGATGTAGCTCCTACCGTTCCAGGTAAAGTCACTTGCAAAAATTTAAAAAAATGTTTTACGATCACCGTAAAGTCAGCATTTTTATAAATTTTCTCGAAAATGTATACACCTGTTTTTTTTATTAAATTGCCTAGGTACAACATGTCAAAGTGGACAGAAGATTAAAAAAACCGCTTCCTTAAGAGTCTCTGACTACATAATTATTTTACTGCACTGCAGTTAGGGAATTCGTTAAATGAACAAAATTTCTAAGAGAAAGGGTAACTTCTTTTATTGCCGTTATTAGCTTGTGTTAGCAAGTGTTCCCGCCCAAGTATCCTGGCGTTCTGTTACTAATACCTGTTGGAAACTTCGCTATAAAAAGAGGGTCAATAAGCAAGAATATCGATCATTATTTGAAAAATAAATCAATAACTACGAGTGTTCTTAAGCTGAAATTATTAAAAAATTTACTTTTGATGAATACGCAGATATAACTTACATTTATTGTGTAGTAGGCGGAAACGATAGAGCGATTGTACTGGAATATCAAAGGAGATTTCCTTATCGCCAAGTACCACAAAGGCGGATATTTTCGCGACTTTCTGAAGGTTAAGAGAAACCGGAAATGTAACCTCAAACAGCACGGAATTGTGAACTGAAACATAGGAAAACTCTGCCGACGTCGAGCAGAAAATAATAATAAAGTAGGAGACGGAGTTGGATCAATGCGTTGAGCGGCAAGACCAACATGCCATGGGTCCCGGGACTCAAGTTTCCTCACTTCCCTTACCCTAATTCCCTTCCGGCCAAAACCATGCTAACGCATCAAAGGGTTGTCCCCTAGGATTTGCCCACATCGTATAAAAAAAGGACCCCGAAACGAGCATACCTAGCCCAAATTAGTTGACTGACGTACGTTTGGTGTGAACAATGTGGCTTTATCTAAAGTGGTTTTTTTATATGTCGTGTGTGCGAAATAATAGAATTTGGAAAAAAATTTACAAGACTTTAAATCGCATTTTACTAAGGATAGTTCTGCATCGTAGTGACGATATCACGGAATTTTCATATGTAGAATTTTGCATTTGACTTCTGGAATGCGACATGGAAGACTGACTTCTGTCGGCGGGTGAACCGCCGTTCACAAGAGATGGTATCTAAGTTTCTACATATATTGAATGGGCTTTTTTTATATTAACAAAGATATTCGCCTAATGCACCCAAGAATGTATCAGATACAAGGCTTGCCATTCCAACTGGCAAAATCGAAATAACGAATAACCAAACCAGAACCAAAGATTACTATTACTAGATAAACGGCTTCGAACAAAGAAGTGAACATTTTTTGGTTGCTTTTATTTATTTCCCGCATCGGACAACCCTGCAGTCAGAACTAAAAATTTGTTTTCCGGGAGAGTTTGTGGGTAGAAGACAAGTATGCTTTTCTTATGTGCTTTTACAAATGTCAAATGTACTTCACTCATTAAAAGATCAGAATACATTGACAGTTTGAAAGTTTCTTACGCACACAAGTAACTATCTCAGTCATGTGATTCACGTGAATTCTTTTTATTGGTGTTACTTTTTGAGAGAATGCTGTGATTCTCTCCGGATGAGAACAGAATTTTGACAGAGGTAAGTGATTCTCTCAAATAATTTTGACAGGAGTAAATGACTGCACACTACCTGTACTATTTATTTACATGTATATTCTTATGACCTTAAAAGCTGGATATATTTCGCTTTTCTGTGGTGCCAGTGTTCCTTTTTCAAATTAGCTGGGTAATTTAGAGAGCCGGTTATCTAGTAGTAAGTAATCTTTGCCATAACCTTCAATTCGAGCGAAAAAAATAAAAAATTAATACGGAATTCTTAACATTAAAATAGCTGTTACAATAGAAAATACAAATTTTTTGACTAACACACCAATCGTCCTCGATTCTTAAATTCAGAAATAATTACGGAAATGAATTTATTTCAAGGAATAAAAATTGAAATATTTTTTCCCTTTCAATTTATCAGAAATGGCCTTTGACTGATGTCTCCATTAGTACAGGTTTCTAAAGTTAACAGAACAAAATGGGTGGAACCCAATTTATAACACAAAAATTTTAAAGGTTCATTAAGTGCCCAACTGCCAATTTAATTCAGTTTAGAAAAATTACACGAATTCAAAAGATCGATTGCTGTGAGCCAGCTGTGAATTTGGAAACTAGGATACAAAAAGTGGATAGCAAAGTATTTAATCAACAAATAGAGAAAATTGTCACAATGCAAAAAAAGTAAAAATCCTAGTCATGATCATTTTTTCGATATCTCTGAAAAAACACCCCCTGTTGACGGAGTGGTTCACCATTTTTGGTCGTTGTTGTAATTTAGGCATCGTCTCGAAGCTATAAATTCATTTCCCAGTGAGGTGTTCTGCTAACTTCAGCTGAACTTAGCAGAACACTACATTTTTTTTTAAATAAAAAGCAACACATTATTTTTTTCTACAACTGATTAGAAACAAATTATGAGAGGGTTAGGTTTTTGATTCGAGAAATGTGTTTGGGTAAGTTGAGGTACTTGAACTTTTTTATGGAAAGATGAAGTTTATACGCCTGTTAACAATCGAGAAGAATTAGTTAGCAGAATGGATACTGCAGCGCTAAAAATACGGGAGAGGCTGGCTACAATATAACTTAAACAGGGATTTAGAAGGAGGTTATTTGCATACATCGAAAGTGGCGGAAGACATTTCGAACAGCCTTTGAAAAATATTAACATTAATTTTAAAAAGTTTCGAATTCACCAAGTCATTTTAGGCTTAGTATGAGTTTAATTTCTTTAAATTTAAGACTTTTATAATATTCTCCAAAATGTTCAGGAAGTTGTATAATATATTATCTTCAATTGTTGGGTAGTTGTTTCATTTGCACCGACTTCAAAATATCGTATTATATATGTAAAGTTAAAAATTATTTTATACTTTTTAGCGCTTTTTGTGAAGTCGGTTTAACTTTTTTTCTAAAAACTATTTCATTTTTAATTTTTTAGTGTCTTCATATACGACTTTTTTTAGTGTCTTCATATATACGACTTTTTGTCAGAATACAAATAGTTACACTATGCACTCAGAATCATCTAAATCAGTCTACGCGTTAATAAATTAGGTTTCCCTCCACCGCAACCCTAGGTCAACATTTTTCCATATAGAAGCAATAAGGTGTCATACTGTATACAACAAAAAATAATCTTCCAAATAGGTGTGTGCATTAAGAAATTGGGTAATGCTCCTCCGCACACCACCTCACCCCATTAATTTTTGTCGTGGTACCAGTTTGGCAACATATTCTACACATCAAAAAAAGAATCATTCAAATCATCATCATTACCCTAGTGCAAAATTTATCCTCATATTACCAATGGACGATTATACTCTATATAACATAAAAAGAATCATCCAAACCGGTCTACTCGTTAACTAGTTGCCATACAACCACTCCCCTACTACAACCCCACGGTTAAAATTTGTATCGCAGTAGCAATGGGGAAACATACTCTATACATCAGAAAAATAATCATTCAACTCTGTCCACGCGTTAAGAAGTTAGACTACCCACCTCACCCTGGACCAACATTTTTTCCATTATTAGCAATATGGGATCATACTCTATACAACAACAAAATAATTACCTATATGGGATCATACTCTATACAACAACAAAATAATTATCTATATCGGTTCATGCATTACGATGTTAGGTTTCACCCCCACCCCACCAAACATTTTTTTTCACGTGGTACCAATCGGGGAACATACTCTAGCTAACAAAAAAAGAATCATCAAAATCGGTCCACACGTTACGAAATTATGGCCGGTCATACAAAAAAAAATTAATAAAAAAAAACTTATGTCGAACTTAGGACGTTGTTGTTTTTGGGAAGTCGGTTAAAAATAACACAATTAGAGTTACGTGATTTTTGGGGCCGACTTTGTTAAGAAATTGTTCCAGTGCAAGTTTTGAAATGTTTTGAAACGTTAAAATTTATTTATATTATATTGTCAATCCCTCTATAATAAAAACAAGCAAAACATTTTTTGTGCAATTAAAGAATGCAGGAAAAATGCATTAGCACTAATAAACTATTTTAGTGGTATCTAGAAGTTTAAGGCGAATGGAAGGTAAACAAGAAGGGCAAACATAGAAAAACTTTATGACAACTTTATACAAAACAGATGTTGAATCATCTAGGGTAACTTAAGACTAGCATAGGTATCATCAACAATCGTACTGGTGTTTTTTAACAAAACATATTCTTCCCGGAATGAAATGCATAGTCTTCTGTCATGTCAATATTACATTTGACGATCACAAAATGCTTTTCACAACGTAATTTTGGTACTGAAAATGCCAACTCCTCCATATTTAAGTTCCGCATTAAACGCACATTACTAGAATAGCGATGTACGATTAAGACTTTCATCCAATCCTGTGGCCCGCCTTCGTGAATTATTATATTGTGTTGACTGCTGAGTGACAATAATTAAAATAAAGGTACACGTCGTAATGTATTCAGGCCAGACATTTTATCGCCCTGACTCATAAGTGGCGAAACGCCAATATTAAAGAATCTGACTTTTGTAAAAGAACGATTACGAATGTTTCTGATGATATCTGGTAATTAAATAGAGAGAACGTGTTCTTCAAGGTAAAGAAAATACCTTTATCGCGCTTTTTCTGAGTATGTTTCAAAGTTTAAGGAGTGTCCACAGTGTACATAATGCAAAGAGAGAATATCCTCTGAGTCATTTACCTTCGCACACCAAAAGCGACGTTTGGTGCTTCTCGTCCTAAAAATAAAACTTATTTGGTGATTATGACAAAATCGCGTCATTTGCGATGAAGGAATAATTTGTTGACACACTTTGCTGGCAATTCATTGCGGTATCATCATTGATACGAATTTAGGATGCGATTAATAACAGAGCAAAATAAAGGAACAAGTCGGACCTGAATATCTGAAGTGCCAAAACTCTTATAAAGATTTATACGATGCAAGTTGCCACTGAATTTATTATAATAGAAAATGAAATTTTCACTCAAATCTGACTTGAGCAGTTGTTTGTAGTAATTAATTAAATAGTAAGTAATCGCCTACAAAATTATTCTCTCGATTAAGATGTGCGCCGACCGAGTAATGTCCTATTTCTTGAACAAATTAGAAAATTTCGCATGACAAAACCAATTACTTTGCAATGGAGAAAAAGCTTGCGTACGTGTACAAGTTTTTTTCTACTATAATTAAGATATTTAATATAACAGCATAATTAAAGGATTATTCCGTTTGCGTGAAGAAATATATAAATGAGGGGGGACAAAGAACATAAGAAACAATTTTGGAAATGTAGTTAACTTAAAGAATAGCAATATCTAGTTGATCTGCGATATATAAAATTTTAATTCAGACAATGTTGGCTGCCGCTGGCAATATTAATCACGGAGAAAAAGATAAAAAATTTTGATTTTGTGAACTGAAGTTTTGCAATAAGGAACCAAAGTAATGGCACATTCCAGAATTTTGTGAAATTGCGCAAGAATTTAAAGGTCTCACAGGCTGTTTCATCATGGCAGTGAAAAGGGTTGGAAATCTTAAATGTTTTATCTATAAAAAAATTTTTAAGATCGTTTAATTTTCTCCTGTCTCCCGGATCCTACTGAATGGGATATTTTAATTATTGAATTATATAGTCGTCGCGTCGTTGAGATTGGGGATAATAGTGTAAATCACACAATCACACATGCACTTTGCATTGACATCGAATTTGGTTAGAGGATGTAGAGAAAAAGACCACTGAGGAAACTCAATTCGACAGTCCCGAACTAAACTGAAGTATCTTTTCGTTGCGTGAACGAACTGTAGTATCTTTCGGCAGATGACAAAATGTGCAGTGTGTGCTCGATTTTGCTGTTTTGAGAACGCGACGTATATAAAATGGAAATAATTTAAGAAGATATATGGTTTTTTATCTACTTACACGGTTTTGACCAAGTTTAGAACGAATTATCTTTCGCCTAGCAGATTTTGTGTGGCTTTTTAAATTTAGTTATTCAGAACAAAATTGTTCGAACCATTTATTTGTGGTAAGTATATGGTTGATTACGCTTATTGTTAATCTTATTGCCAAAATTGGGCAGAAGACAACAATAATTTAGCCAAGAATACTCAATAATACACTTGCTGATAACACATGCTTGAATTTTCGAAAAAATTTTAGCAATTTCATTATTATACAGTATAACAATGCAATATAAATATAATGTAAGTGGTAAGGAAAAAGAATAACGAATCAAGTTTAATGTTAAATTGCACGCTTTGTTTAACATGCTAAAATAGCGTTTTTTCCACATATCTTGATTTTAAGAAAGGAACTGATGATGGCGTCAATATTCTAATCCCTTACGGGCGTTGCTGAGTGAAGGCACCTACTCAGCTTAGAAAAGTATGTATGGATAAATTGCATTTTATACTTGTACATTTACCGGTTATTTTTCTAAGCATGTGGAGGAACGTCAAGAAAAGCTCATCTTTAAGGTGACAGAAAAATATCACTTAATGACAACACAACTTGCTTAACTTATCATTTGTTGCAGTGTTTTCCCTAAATTGTGCAAATCGTTATTGTTTTCCCCCTCTTTTTATAAAGGGTGATTAATATGATATTAGCTGTGTTTCTTTTCATCTGGTTTTAAGTCAGGATCTGCACTTTAACATGAACTTACAACAACAATAACCAATTAAAATTTTTAATGACAAGGATGAAATCCTATTTCATAGCTCCATCATTGCTTCCATTTCTTTACGCTCAATTTCACAAACTGTCGATTTTTTTGTAAACTACCACAATCTGATTTTGGCATTGCAATTTAGTAGATATACCAACCTTTCCTCACTAACCCACACCGTTTTTTTCAGATTTTCATAATCTTGACGGTGAACCGGATGATTGTGAATTAAATACCCATTGCTAATTTAAACTGCTCCTAGTTGAGGCTGTAGTGTGTAGTATCTTTTTTCATTGCTGCTTATTCTTAGAAGTTTTCCAGAATGGTTTTATGAAAGGAAAACCAATTACTCCAAACCCCTTCTATCTTTATTGACTTCATTATAGCTTTTGACAGGATCAATTGCGTGGTCTGATGTAGAAATAGGTAGTTCTTTCTTGACAGAATAGAGCCCTCCTTGAATTGCTACATGCAGCGATTTATGTTTGGGTATCCTAGACCTTTGGTCTGCCACAAGGTAGCCGTATTGGCGCTCTATAGTTTCCACTTACATCAATGACATTTCTACAAGTTTGTGTATTTCTACATGTTTGTATAGCTTATATGTTCTATTAATTTTCATCCCCTTAATATTAATAAGTGTACAAATATGTATACTTTTCTGACAACTTTCCTTTTATGTTGGAAAACACATTCAATGGTTGTGAACCCACTCGATTCGACAAATTCAAGTACTTAGGTGCTTGCCTGAATTATCACTTTTGATAATCATATCTACATTAATAAGCTAGTGAAGTTGAAGCTACATTAGGTTTTATTAAGATAGCTGAAGAAATTAATGATCCTTATATTACTAGAGTTTTTTTTATACATTTGTCCGGCCTTTTCTTACATACGCTTTCTGTATTCACATTAATCACATCGAGGTAGTTACGCACGTTTCTTTATTTTACTCTTTTTGGACTCGCTTGGAGCGATCTGATTAAACCTATCAACAACTATCAACAACTCGTTTCAAATGTGCTCCTACTTTTAATTGTTTAAATCTGGCTATAAAATACTCTATCGCCTTTTGAATGTTCCGTATTATAATTAAAAAAGCGGAACACTTATGGAACTATTTCAGTGTCCGTCTGAAATTTAAATTTAGCACAGATATAGAGTGCTATGCCCCAATTATAGCAGTAAAGTATAAGAAGTTGAATGTTAATTCTGAAGGTTAATTTCGGGGGGTAAATTAGGAATCGGACAGAAATTTTTTTTACAGGCATCCTGTAGGTTGTCAAATGAAAGCTTATTAAATCACGAATTCAAAACTATATATAATTTTTTTTAATAAATTTCTTTAAACATTTCTCAGCAAAAAGCCTTTAAAAATTGCTGTCACTCACCCTTATCACCAAAAGGATCGCTCAGATAAATCGGAAAAAATTAAGAACTGATAAGGTATAGATTGAAAGAAAATAAGTACAATTTCATTACGTTAGTTGGGGAAAAAATCGCTTTCCTCCACCCTGTCTCGAAAAATACAACTTAAAAAAATTTCAAACCTTTCTTGGAATATTCTACGTGAGGTGTATATTGAACGACAATTATCAGAAGCATTACCTTTCATAATTTATCTGATATATACAACAAAGGTAAAATAAATTAGCGTGGTTGTATTTGTTTTGACACGGCCGGAAAACTAAAGCGGTTTCATTGAAATCCTTTTTGTTTTACGGAAAAGTAATTGTAGAACAGATGGAAAAAATATTTGCCAACCATCACTATCGGAATAAGGTACATTAATTAGATCTTGCATTCTGCCCCTGGTACAAAGTGTGTAGAATTACAATTATTATAAAAATAAGAACATTTATAATGAATTGATTTTAAAATATTAACATTTCACACTAAATAAAAAACAAACGACAAATTGATTGTTTTCTCTTTATTTAGCAAGTCCAAATATCTACGTCGTCGTGCTTTTACGAAATCGAGATTTTGTTTTCATTTGTGTTCTTGCGTTTAACTCAAAATAAATCTGGGCTAGGAAGTATTCCAAAGAGCAAATTACTGTATTTCGCAATTACAAAAATTTCTATTGAAAAGCTTCATATATATTTAAGTTTTAGAAATTACTAAATTTGCCAATGAAAACTTAATCAAGCATTCACAACCAGAACTAAGATAATTTTTTTTCTCAAGACGCCATATCCCACACAATAATGTTAAGTAAATGTTTCCACAGACGAAAATTCAGTCAGGGCAATTACAAATTAAAAAATAATTTCTAGCCTGTCTTAAAAGCAGCTAAATCTCTCTTTATTGCATGTCGAGTAAATATGTCGCGAACGAGATTTGTTCAAAACAACTTGGCAATCTTTTCAGACTAAATGAGCTGGTGGAAATGGGTCACAAGCGAGCATTTGCATTAAATGAAATTTTTCAGTGAAAATCAATTTGTCCAGTTTTCTTCTTTTCCACCTTTTCATTCTTCGATTCCATCGCCAATCTAGAGTTAAACGTTGGATTACACAAAAAGCAATTGGAGCGCATACGATGCGGCATACGAGAGAGTGTAATTGTGGTTAGTAAACGGTTCGGAGCAGAAGGATTTGAAATTGATTTGACTGAGACTGACCTTTAAAGCTGTAAAATCTTGGATCTCTTTTTTAAGTTTTCTTCGAAGTCGTTCTTGGAATTTGCTTAGATTTCTTGAAAAAAATTAAAATACTTTACTTAAATGAGCTCCTAAAAGTGCGTGTAATGTAAGCACTTTGACCGTAATAATTCACCAGCAATAAGCCGCTAAGCGTTGTTTTCCAGCCAGTCAAGAACTTGGCTGAGGTAAAAATTCTCAAGATATTACTCCCTACAATTTGCACATGTCATTCTCGGAAATATCAAATTAATCTGAATATAAAACCTCAAGCAGAGGTTTTTAATTACCTAACTATTTTAAGTTTCTTATATTTTAGACAAGGGAGATGCGCCTCGAAAGGGAATGGGAATCAAGTTAACACCTGGGCGGTTGGTTTTAATGCCATTTCATTGTGTGATTTGGAAGGTAAGTAGTTTTGTAGTTTGTAAAACCCAAGAGAAGGTCAACGAATTCTGTTTTCTTGGTTTCCTTTTGACTTCTCTGGGGATCAAAGGAATGATATTAGTTATTAAAGGTCCCCTACTAACAAAATGAAAACTTTATTACCACTTTAAATGAACTATCAAATTTTTTTTGCTTAAATTTATTTAAGATTATCTGGTGGTCAGTCTTTTTACATTTACTACCCAATTAAATTTAATTTAATTCCAACTCCTAATATCAAATAAATTGTATAATTTGGTTTGTCGATTAACACATAGCTACAATCAAAGAAACAAATGATTAATTGTTTGATTTTTAGCCGACACAAATTATAATAACATTTTGTAATTTTGACTGTCATTTTTAACAAATATTTTATTTTCAAGAAGTAAGTATAAACTGTCACGTTATATTTAGTTCTTTCGGCAGTTAGTTGATATTTCCTTTTTTATTGATACTCAAATAAAAAACGCAGTTAAAAGTATAAAATATGTCTATTAAAGCCTTTTGAAATCTACGGCAAGTTAAGGAGAGGTTACCGTTCATGACGTTCAAAAAATCGATTTTTTTTACATAATTTGAATCCTTATAGTGTCTAGTAGGTATATGTAGTTAAAAGGATTTTGTAAAATATGATATAGTTTAGAAGTTACAGCGCATTGAGCGGAACCGCGCGCCTGCTGGAAAACAGGTAGCTGAGGCGCTCTTGCGCCTTACGAGACGACTTTTTTCCGCTGCCTTATTAATCAAACTGCAGATCCAGCAAAACGAATACTTTGAGAAAGCCGAAGCCTGCCTCTATGGTGCTGGGATAGCTTACTAGATGGAAGTTGTCAAAAACAAACATTAGAAACGATTTTTTATAACGGTAAACTGCTGTTTCGAGAAAAATGCATTTTTCTCGATGCAGCATTTTTCAGCGCGCGGAGCGCTCTACACTCTACAGCTTTAACGGATGAACCGATTGACTTTTTTTTTATATATATGATGTTGCCAAAGCTCAGGGGATGCCCTATGATGCTAAAGCACAGCCTTGGCAGGAAAGGAATTAAGGTTGGGGAAAATGGGTTAGGAGGTTGAGTGAAGGAGGTGTCGATGTACGCCCCGTTTGAAAGTTTCAGGCTCATAAGACGCGGGAAAAACAGAAGATGGTAAACTGTTCCACAGTCGTGTTGTTCTGCTAAGAAAAGATTCCCGAAATTTGACGGTACGTCCAAATTTGACCCGGAGAGTATAGGGGTGGGAGCGACTTGTAGATCTTGTATCGCGCGTTGTAATGAGTCTACAAGGAATCAGGCTAGCAATTTCGTTAGAACAATGGCCATGGAAATAGCGATAAAAAAGTGAGAGACAACCGACATTCCGTCGATGCTCCAGAGAGTCAAGGCCCTCAGAGATTGAGGAATCGCCAATAAGTTTAACAGCCTTACGCTGGACTTTGTCTAACGCGGACAATGCGGTGTGTCCTGCCCCTGCCCAAATATGGGAATTATATTCAAGTCTAGGCCTAATGTGGGACTTGTAGATCAACGCTAAGTCGGGTGGGGTGAAATATTTCTTACATCTCTGTAGAAAACCCAAACATTTCATCGCACTTTTAGCGATTGCAAATATATGATCCGTCCAGCTAAGATTGCTGGATATCTCAGTACCCAAGATCTTTAGGGAGGGTGAATTGGGTATATTCACTCCGTCGACTGAAATGGGTTGGGGGTGAACTGGGCGTTTTTGGATGCATTAAACGTAACACGATTTGCTCTGCCCCAAGCGAGGACCACAGAAATGTCTTTGTTTAATGATCTAAATATGCGTTCCCGATTGACTTCTGTAGCATTTCCACGTGAATTCATTACAGAATCAAATGAGTACGCGAAATCAAGGGTGCTGTCGTCGGCAAAACTATGAATAGGATTGAGAGTAAGGGATAAGAGATCATTAATAAAAAGAAGAAATAAGGTTGGTGAAAGAACTGAACCCTGAGGTACACCGGCATTTATTTTGTAGGAATCAGATGTAACTCCGTCAATTACTACACGGATTGAACGGCCTGACAAAAAGCTCTCTATCCATTTAACGAGGGTAGGGTGCAGACCAAATGTTTGAAGTTTGGCTAAAAGGGCAGCATGCCAGACTCTATCAAAAGCCTTTGAAATATCAAGAGCGACGATTTCGGACTCACCGAAATTATGGAGACAATGATTCCAACGCTCCGTTAGAGCCGTTAGTAAGTCTCCGGTTGAGCGGCCAGCGCGGAAACCGTACTGACAATCGTTGATAAGATGGTTATTTTCTAGATATTTCAACAACTGAGAGTTGATGAGTGATTCAAAAACTTTGGATATGATCGAGGTTAGTGCAATTGGTCTGTAGTTAGAGGGGTCGCATGCCTCTCCTTTTTTAAGTATCGGCTGGACATGAGCAAGTTTCCATACACTTGGAAATATTCCTGTTGAATATGACAGGTGAAAAAGTTTGCGCAGAGGTTTAGCCAAAGCAGAGGCGCAGCATTTTAAAACAAGGGGCGAGAAACCATCAGGCCCAGTAGCTTTGGACACGTCGAGTTTCGAAAGTACTCTAAAAACATCCCGAGTGCGAAAGTGTAGCGGCTACTAGTGCACTGTGATGGAGATGGAAGTGGCTACGATGAAGGTGGCAAGTACGAGTTAGCAGCAAAATTAGCAGCAAACAGGTTGGCCTTGTCCAATGAGTCAGTAAAAACATTCCCATTATAAATGAGTGGTGGTGTTGGGTTTAATTGGAAAGTTAACCGTACCAGGTCAATCACAATCACAATAAAAATCTCTTATTTTTTGTAACATTCCTGTGGAATATGACAGGTGACAAAGTTTGCGCAAAGGTTTAGCCAAAGCAGAGGCGCAGCATTTTAAAACAAGGGGCGAGAAACCATCGGGCCCACTAGCTTTGGACACGTCGAGTTTCAAAAGTTCTCTAAAAACTTCCCGAGTGCGAAAGTGTAGCGGCTTTTTCCTACTAGTGCACTGTGATGGGGATGGAAGTGGCTGCGATGAAGGTGGCAAGTACGAATTAGCAGCAAACAGGTTGGACTTGTCCAATGAGTCAGTAAAAACATTCCCATTATAAATGAGTGGTGGTGCTGACGAACAGGTGAAATTGTTCTTTACGGTTTTTACTAGAGACCAGAAGCCCTTACTACCCTTTTGAGTAGAAAATACCTTCCATCTGATGCTCTGGTCGAAATTGAACTTAGCCCGGCTAATTGCTGAATTGCAAATATTCCGCGCATCTCTATAGATACGTCTCAATTCCTCTGAAGGGCACAATTTATATGCCTGGAAGGCTGCTTCCTTCTTTTTAATGGCTGCGAAACAGTCATTATTGAACCAATTGGTGTTAGTTGGTTTGATGTTCTTGAAGCTATGAGGAATAAAGCAATTTGTTCAACCGTAAAGGAAATTTTATTTCGGAGGCCTTATCGAGGCATCCATTAAAGCTAAAAAAACGGTGAAAATAATTCTTTTGTTTCAAACGGCCGTGCCGCTTGGCTTCAGTTTATAGGACGGATAAATAAATTATATTAACTGCCGTTTCATTAAATATTCATTATGTACCCGAAAAAATATCCCAAAGTTGACGCATTTTTCATGCCTATGAACGTTAACCTCCCCTTAATAGTAATACGAAAGCAACTTTATGCAAGGTTTAAAGTTTACAATCTAAATTAACTAAACCCTACTTAACCATGCGAGCTGAATAGTGTAGGTATTGTTAAAGGGTCACATTGATTGTAAGAATTGTTATTTTATCGTATTAGTTTAGCACAAAAAAAAGGAAATACTACTTCTTTTCTCTTACAGTCACATGATACTTATGTTCTAATCACTAGTTGAGAAAAATTGCATTTTGGACTTTTAAAATATTTAAGCAAAGAGAATATGTAGAAGGGTTAAAAACCGGACCTAATGGAATATCTTAGATTAGAGATTTGTACTCAGCGAGTCCAAATACGCTAAGATTGATTGCTGATTTTGCCAAGAAAAAATGGTGTTGACTAGTGCACAGTAAAATCACGGTTATTATTTTTTTTTTTATCTTTTTTCTTTACGAAAAAGCAGTAATGGTATATTGTTAGGTTATTAATGTTACTATACACGTACAAAATTGTTCGAAATCCATTTTGAGAAAACTGACAATTCTGATATTTCCGCATTAGTAAACTACCGTATTTGTATGACAAATAATAAAAATATACTAGTTAACCGAAAACGTAGCAGTTGAACTTTGGAAGGACGCAGTGACATCGTAGGGAGATAGTGTTTTGAACGAGCCATTTAGTTGAACCTAACTGTTCTGCAAGAGAAATGCTTACATATTTTAACCTTTTGATAAGTGAAACAGGTTATTTTAAGAAGAGGGGTATAAAGTGTAAGGAAGAACTTTGACTGGCCACCATTGCGGCAAATATTAATTATTTATTTATTTAATGTTTATTGATCTTTTTGATAACATTTGGTGGAATACGTTTGAAACCATCTTCAAAGGTGCTAAAAACACTTGATTTTTTTTACTAAATTTATTAACAGTTAAATTAAAATTATGTAATTGACAAGTCTCGTATGTCCAAGACATCATCAAGATGTCATCAGCATCATTTTAATTTGATTGTTAATAAATTTAGTGTAAAAAATACCTGATCCACAAAAACACGCTAAAGGTGGATGAAGTTGACGGAAGAGTCACCAAACTGGATCCCTCGTCTTTTTCAGCAAAAGACATGTCCTCAGTTTCTTTTGATCCTCCTGACTCCCTCGTCGTTTGCAGCGGGAGACGTACCACATTGCCTTTTAATATTGAGGGTACATTAGATAAATCTCTACATAACTCTCAACGAAGGAGGCGTTGACTTGGCGCTTGTCCCTGGATATCAGGGTAGCGATTCTCACACAATTTGGTCGTTTCAATAAATTAAGCACATGCCCAAAATATGTTGTGGCAACAGAAAAATATTTCATAGCAACGAATAAATATGTCAAGTTTGTGCGCATAATCTGTAATTCTCCCATGCCGTTCCCCGGAGCTTGCATCTAAATACTCAGCCGCCTGGCTGGGAGCTGGCGTGTGATTTTGACACTTCATAGCGTTTGGACTGCCATGAGTAAAAGTTTTGTAAAACGGTTGGCATTTCCTTCAACCGATTGAACTCACACTTGTTAAATTCAAGCTCTACACATTTTTACAATTTTGCGTAATTACAAGTCAACCAGGTTGTCTGAATTCGTGAGAATTCCTACCCAGGTTCGAGAAACATCTAGGGACTTACGCCAAGAAACTACAACCTCTGCTTTGCTTTGATCAAGGTACAAAAGATATTGGCAAAAAATTATTATTAACCTTTGCTTTAACAAACAATAAGACCAGGTCTCCCCATGAGTTTTTATTAAGAAATTAAACTAATCCACTCCGTCTCTGGGCTGTTGTCTAGCTCGCAGCAATGCAAACAAGACATTCAGGTTTCCTCACTTCCCTTAACCTAATTCCCTCCCGGTTAAAACCATGCTAACGCATCAAAGGGTAGTCCCCTAGGCTTTGCCTACATTGTATCAACAACAAAAAACAGCTCGGTAGCTGTGACTAAGTTTTGCCCATATTGATCATAGCATCAATCTACATGACAGCGAATTTCCGCCAGAAAAGCTGCAGTCACTAGAGGCAAAAACGAAACGCAGCACATTAAACGGCTTAGCATTAATATCAAGGAAATTATATGAGTCTTTGCTGCAATATATACTAACCAGTAACCTTGTCATAGGTGGTAGTCAAGGCTGCGGATTCAGCAAAACCCCCCAAGAAGACCAGTTGGAAAAGCTGTTTGAAGCTGACTTCCCAAAATTCAATAATTCAATTTCTAAAAAAATAATAATTAATTGACTAGATCATTGATTGCCCTCCAACATCGCCGGTGGCCCACAAAATGTTATATTTACTCACTCTTATTATTGGATAGGATTGACCACCGATTAACTACTTTTAACCACCAATTGCATTGGTTGACCAACCAAGTGCACACCCGAAAAAGTACGCTTAATGACTACGTGCTATTTCCAAAATATTCATTCGAGTTTGACGGGATAGTCAAACATGGAAATCGTTTTAATTGAGTGTTTTTGTATGTTAAGAATACCCGCCAACTGCTCTCGACGTTTGATAAACCGCCGAAATAAGAACACAGTCAGAGGACTACTAGTGCATAGTGCTATTTGCGTTGCAGGAAGTAGTGAAACGTTGAAATCGCTTTAGGTTAATGCCTTTGTACGCGTATGTTAAGAATACGTACCAACTGCTTTCGGCGTTTGAGCAACTGTCGAAATTTAAACAAAAAGCCAATAAAGACGATCAGGGGCAAAAACGCTCACTTTGATTCACTGTATTCCCCTGCAGGTGGCCTATCCTTGTAATGTTATGTCTACGGTTTGTAGGGTACCCTTCGCAATAGTAACAGCATGAAACAATTCGATCATTTATAGATTGATAGCCTCGCTGCTAATACAAAGATGATAAGCTCAGAGTGGGTCATTACACTTTAACCACAATAGTAGATTAGGATACGAAATAAGGTGGGATCCTTTCACGTAGTTGTTACTCCTGAAAAAATTGATAGCATACACCGATTATGTCGCTATATTTGGGAAGCGCGTTAGCGTGTTTAGCAAAATTAGAAATGGAAATTTCAAATTCCTGCATAGGGAAATACGAGGTGCCAACCTGTAGAGTATAGATAGTATACAGCTGTAACACAAACCACATGCCAAATACTTGGGGATCATTCTGGAGGGTAAATTGTTTGGAAGCGAAATATGAAAGAAAGGATTGTTAAAGCAAAACAAAGATTTCTACGTTTGTAAGCGACTCTTCGGCGCAGAAAGGGAACTATTGAGTCACTTGGTGCATACGACACCATCTTACACTTGACCTTACGCGGTCTACAGTGGCACGGCCTCACGGGGGTACTTGCATATCGAATTAATTTTGTGCAGGCAAACTAAACTGCGCTTATAAAAACAAGCCATGAACTGTTTGACAACTACTTTTTGAAAGTGCAAAAAGCTTTTAGTATTAGCATGTGCAGCATTCTGTAAATCGCAACGATAACGGGTATCTTTGAACTAACCAAACAGGCTTCTCAAAGTCAGTCTTGGAAAATCTAAACGACACCTCTAGAATGTGGCGCACCAAATTGTAGTAACAGTGTCGACCTTACCTAACCATTCCCGACACCTTTCTTATGCAGCGCAATAAAATTTATACTACTTTATGTAATCAATAATGATCTATTTATACTTAAACCTAGTTTAGTTGTGTAGCCTCAAACATTTTGTTTAAACATTTTTTAAAAAGTGATAATTTTTTATTAAATAAAAATAAAACAGAATAATAACATTGTAAACAGGGCGAGGCGAACAGGTGTAAACTTGTATTATTCGGAGCGCACATTTTTTTTCATTGAAATTGACTATTTGCTATCAAACATTTCATGCATATACACATAATTAGATAATTAGTAATTATTAATTAGTAACAATAATTAGTATAAAATGGGTTGTAAGTTGGGAATGTTCGTAAAAGTACATATAAAATGATTGGGCACAGTTCTTTCTTCACAAGTCAGCTTTAATTTTTCTTTTTACACATTAAACGTATTGCAATATAACGTATACATTTTAAGTAGACTGTTTTCCACACCACACTGAGGTAGAGCCCAAGGCGCACTTTTTTTACGTGGTGTCGCCAGTAGGTATAATCCACGGCTCTGTCCTCTTTTACTCTGCTCTTCTTCACTGTTCTTCTCGTTCGTTTAGGTCTTCCTTCGATGTTCTCGGTTGCATTCGCGTCTCCTTCACAATTACCCTCGTTTCGTTGAGTGTCTTCTAAATTCTCCACAGTAGTATTAAAAAGGAATTATGAGCTTAAGTTCATAAATTGTACTTACAAAGTCGCGAAATTATCATAGCACTGTTAAAATCATTACTAATGCATAGCAAATAGACAATTTCAATGAAAAAAAATGTTTCCCCCGCCCCCAAAGTTGTAGCGCCCTCTACGATCGTATCTTTTTATCGTCGTACGATGAAAAACGGCCGAGATATAGGCGATACACGTTTTTCACTTGTTCGCCTCGCTCACGCCCTCCGAAACGGAAAACATATAGAAAAATGTGGATTTAGTGTTTCCAGCGGGCCCTAAAACCGCATGCGAAAATTCAGTGAGGTAGGTGAACTTGTAATTAAGAGATTGGTAAATGGTCCCTGACGCCAGGACTATAATGATTTGGAGCTATTTTTATATTACATTATCTCTGCAATTCGTTTCAAATGTAATTACCAGCGGTGTTATCTGCGGTAGCTGAAATAAAGCGCTTGTATTGGAAGGCGTTCACTTTCTATAAGTGAGTAAAATCAATTTTATCTAGCCTCGGAAATACATACGTACATCAACTTAGCGGGACAACTTCGGCGAATCGCAACACAACTAGGCTCACAATTTGCCGTTAATTAGTTGTGGAGAAAATAATTTTGCCGTTCTTAGTTTTTAAAAATTACAGGGTGTCCCGCTAACTTTGTATAAAGTTAGCGGGACAACTTTGAAAAATTCTTAAAAAATGATTGTAAATAAAATTTAACTATCTTAGAATTTGCCGTTTTTTTGCCGTTAGTGAATGCCTGAAACAGATTTCCGATACGACTTAAATTACTATAGTTATAAGAGAATTTTGATTTCACGAACGGTACTGCTGGCAGAATTTCTAGGTTTCCATCCTTTTCTTCCAACTGCAATTGAATTGCGACAAAATCAACGACTTCACAACTAAATCAAATGGACCGGACGGCCAATTCTTACCTAAAAATTGTGTTGGAAAAACCGTTATATATGCGATTTTTGGGAGTTGCCTCGCTAAGTTTATATGAGGTGAGTGATATTGTCCAATTACAAGGAAAATTGATGCACGGCAAAATCAATGACTTCATAATAAAGGGATTGGTGAAATGGTTTGTTTATAAAAAAATATTAAAGTGATTAAGTTTAAAGCTAAAGTCGTGAAAAACATCAAAATCGAATGAATGCGTTGAGGTGTTATTATAAGAAAACGTTTATAGTTTTAAGAAATACTCTTTCTATGTAATTTTTTTTAATAAGGCTTCTTTTAGGTAACAGACAAAATACAAGAAATAATTTTGGTAGCGACATGAGACGAATATCAAAATATGGGACGACCAAAGAACTTTATATCAATCTTTAGCAAATTGTCTGCATCGCAAATCAATTTAATTACCTATTTTTGTGATAAGCTCTTTACGAGTATATTTATATATTTACACAAGTGTCTATTAAGGTCGTGAAATAAACGCGACTTAAGAAAGATTTTTAATTTGATAACAGGTGATGCTTGATCAAGCGGCAAGTCAGTACAAAAACTATGAGTTGAGGAAATTGGACTTCTAAGCAAAGAGAAATTACACCAGGGTTATTGCATCACTTTTAGTTCCAAAGAATAACAAACAAATGAAAATGGTTTAATTGGAAAGTTAACCGTACCAGGTCAATCACAATCACGTCTACATATAAAAATCTCTTATTTTTTGTAAGAGCAACGAGCCTGAATACCAGCCGGCAGCGACCAACATTAACCCCAGAACTCCGACAAAATTGGAATTGGCTGACGCAATTAAGTCGATTGACCTCAGTAAGGTCCCAGGGATTGATGGAATACCAGTGAAACTACTTAAGGCGGATGCCATGGCTACGGCTGATATTCTTCTCCCCGTAATCCAGGAATATTGGGAAACAGAGACCCATCCCAGTGAATGGAAAACAGGTGTATTTATGAAGATTTCTAAAAAAGGCGACCTGAGGAGATGTAAAAATTATCACGGTATCTGTCTTTTAACTGCAGTCTCCGCATTGATGGTTAAAATTATCTTAATTCGAATCAAGAATACAATCGAGCGCACTCTTAGCGATGAACATACAGGCTTTCGTGGGGGTTTCTCCTGCAGCGATCACATCAACATGCTCCGAATTATCATCGAGCAGTCCGCCGAATGGTGGTCCCCTTTACTTCTAATGTTCGTCGATCTTGAGAAGGCGTTTGACCGCGTTGATCGCGAATATATATGGGCAGCTTCACGCATTTCAGAAAAATTTACACCATCATAAAGGACTGTGTGAAGTTGGCACCCCCTTTTTTGAATTTTTGAAATTTTTTTTTTGCAATCGTTTGTCCATAGTAAGTCCTCGTCTGTCCACCCATTAGTTTTATTTGTCCAAGCTCCATTTCAAAATGGCGGACAAAAAACTTTTTTTCCATTATTTTTTCGCCAAAACTCCAAAGTTGCAATAAAGGGGGTGCCAACTTCACACAGCTATAAAGGAGTCCTCCTCAGGTGCCCAATGTCACGCCCTACACGAGGGAAAACTATCGGAGCCTAGGTGCTTAATGGAGTAAGAAAAGAATGCATACTATCATCTTTGCTTTGTCATTAATGACGTATTGTCCAGCGCCCTAGACGACCACCCATCGCGAGAGATTAGATGGAAACTTTTTAACCACTTACACACCTGGACTATGCCGGCGATATATGTCTCCTATCCAGCAAACAAAGTCATATAGCCCAAATGTCCGAAGCTCTGAGCTGAGAAGGTCGCAGAGCAAGGCTTAAGATCGAGGCTGCTAAAAACAAACCTATGAGCTTGGACTCTAGGAGACAACATGAAATTTATCTGGTAGAGCAGCAAATAGAACAAGTGGATAAATTCTGCTATCTCGGAAGCATAGTTACAGCAGACGGCGGAGCTGAAGCTGATGTTATGGCTCGCATCAATAAGACTGGAGTTGCATTTAATACTCTTGCTGAGATCTGGCGCAATTAAAAACATCTCCAGACGCACAAAACTCCGGATCTTCGAATCGAACGTAAAATCTGTTCGGTTATACGACAGTTCAACATTGGAAAGTGACATTGAAAGTGTCACATAACATCTAAGCTACAAGCCTTTGGCAGCAGGTGTCTCCTTAACATCCATTGGCCGGAGGTTATTACCAACGAAGACCTACCCAGACTTATAGGCCAAGGCGTGATACACATCAGCCTCTATATTGAAATCCCACGGAACGACCACGCAACACATAGAGAAGCTCAGTCGAGAAGGAAGATACCCAGGTCAACAAATCGTGGCCACAGTTGAAGGCATTGGCGTAGAACCGAACCAAGAGGACAGCCGGTATATGCCCCACAAGGGGAACCAGAGAGATTTTTTGTTTTACTTAAATGTTTCTTAAAATATAAACTTAGTGAAGTGACAATTACTAGTAATATAAATTTTGATATTTAAGTACCGCACGCTCATTGTAAGACTAATACATTATTTTTTGTAGGTTGGTACAATTTTAAGCGACATATGTTCCAAATTCAATGACGCTACATATTCATTAGTAATCAAATTACAGTAGTTTATGTAAGACGTGTTTTGTGCTTTTTAACGATTTTTACGATATCCAAAACTAAAGACCAAAGGAATTTGCATTTAATTTTGTGTTGCGATCGAAAAAACGCAGGAAAAACGTTGCAAATGCTCCAGAGCGCCTTCCGAAAGAATTCTCTATAAAAAAAGTATTTGTTTTGTAGACGGACACGAACGAAGAACACGTAGCGAAAGTCAAGGCTCAAAAATCGCCCCCTGCCAGGGAGCTACCACAATGATGACATGACACATATGGTGCAGATTTTGAAAATAAAACGCGTCCCAACTAGTCTTATTTTAAAAACGTTGAATTGTCTTCATACAGAACATCGAGCTATGGTCGATGGACTGAAGCTGTATAGTATTTCTAACGAGCCAAATTGTTATCAGAGAATAATAGGAAATAATTGGTGGTAGAAATACGAAAGAATATGGCTTTAAATTCTGTACAATGGCGCAGTTAGAATTCAGATTTTATGCTATATAATTTTGCAAATAGTCAAAGCACAGAAAATTTTGTATAAATATCTGAGCTATACAATTAAGAGACAAATTATATTATTATGAAGAAATAAACTAACATTTGCAATTCTACCACAAAAGTGTTTTAAAAAAGTTGCAGAAATGTCCATAATAGGACAAGAAGTTACCCTATTGTTTTTAGAATCAGACTTGTAAAATAATTAATTACGAAGAATCCCTAAAGCTGGGTTTTCACTATCATGTGCCTGCGCAGGTGGTATAAGAAATCGCAGTGGAATCTGTTATAATCACACCCAATGCCTACAATATATGATGGCATTTGTAGTTTCACGACTTCTCATTGTAAGCGTGGTGCTGGTAAGCAACAATCTTCTTAGAAATCAATCATTCCGGCCTATGTGTAGATTTTATTGTTTATTTTTAACCAGTTCAATAAAACACCGTGATTGGCGATTTTTACAGTTTCTACTGTAACCATGATCGTAAGCTACAATCATGCCAGTAATAATCATATTGGAAACCCGCCTAAGTCATATTATCATTAAAATAATAATCTTTAATGCTGGTGTTAAGCCATATTTGATTTGTAAAAATTGTGTTATAACCCAAGAACCAGAAAATCAGACTTAAGTTTACTGAGCGAAATATTGACAAGCCATTGGACTTTTGGAAACAAATTTTCTGGACTCTAGACAGATTTAACCACGTTTTCCTTAGATGGATTGCAAGAAGAAACTATGATTATTCTATCCAAAAGCAACATAAAAATAACCAAGTCACAGCAGCATCTCACTCACTCCCGACTAGAATTTAAAAGGGGAATGCCTCATGTAGCGTGTGGGCCTCATGTGGCAAATAAGGGGCATGCCGATAGAGAGTTCCCCGTAGGTTCCTCATGAGGGCCCTCCAAAAAAAATCAGCGATACTGAAGTGAGGTATGCCTTATGAGTTTGTCATAAGGGTCTTATGAGGCAAACCAAACACTTGTGTGAGCAGCCATAATAGTGTGAATGTGTTTCTTTTTTTATAAGATTTTTTTTACATTTTATAACTCCTTATATTTAAGTTTTTACTATACTTATCTTAATCCTAATAAAATTATCTCAGTAGTAAAACATATTTTTAATTCGATTAAGTTTTCCTTTTTCGTATTAACAGTCTAATCCGATTGATTTTCCTTACAAAGTTTGAATTGGGTAGCAATAATTTTTCCTCACGAGGGGCACATGCGTGTGCATTCCTAATGATGCGTGAATGAGGCAAGCCGTTATATGCCCTTTGTGCACCTTATAGGGCAGCCTCATAGGGTCCACACGAGGCAGTTTGGCTAGCCTCATAGGGACCTAAAATTCACCTGCCCAAAAATTCTAGTCGGGTTGTGCCGGAAGTTTTGAGAGTTAAAATCGGAAGCTTCGCAAAAATAGAGAAAAGGAAAAATTTACCAAATCATATGCTATGATCCTTCGTTTTGCCGTAACTCATTATGTCATCCGGTATTACAAAATGCTGTATTGTCAAAATTTAAACTTTTTTGTACCGTTTTTCTAAATCCGGCAATAACAAAATCCCACATAACCCACTTCCATGTAGCAATTCTGCATATCTTACAAAAATGAAGTATACCAAAATCTTGTATTATAAAATGATATCATGGAATTATTTTGTAAGGTCAACAAGGAACACTTTTTTTTTGAAAATATCAATATATTTGCAGAAAAAGTAGATCAAATAGAGTCAATAAAATCCGTCGAATGTGTAGAGCAATTAAATGAGCAAATAGAATATATAGAAGACTAAAAGCGACTTAGCGAATCCAAATACACTAGCATTGACAATGTTACAAGTGTCACAAGTCTACAGGAATTACGTTTTCCCAAAAAAAAAAAAAATTACTAATGTCTCACAGGTACTTACGTTGTTTTAAATATTAAGCGAAGTTTAGCAGAATTCAAAATTTGACGAAAAAGTGTATGTGTGGAGCAGTTTGACGATAACTGTAATCAAATTTAAAAAAAATTACTACAAAGATTGCCAATATTTGAAATTTCACCTGCTCTTCGAAAGCAACACATTTCACGCTCTACTTTCTATAGAATTATATCCTTAACGAAATCTATCACCCTACACGGCGTGGGATTTGCATCTTAATACGCCGCTTAAAAAATTGCAAGCATACGCTTTCATGTTCTCTCGCTTTTTTATTCATTTACTGAATCGTGGAGCTCATGAAAAACATTTTATATTACTCCAATATGTCTGGCTTCTTCTTATCAACATCTTAGATGTGCATAATATGTATACACTGGCTTCTCTAAAGCTTTTGATCTTTTTAACATCTCGCTCTTGCTCAAGAAGCTTAAACATCTTGCATTTTATCTCAACAAACTTAAATAGATTTTTTCAACTTACTAAAGAAATTGCGTTCTTTCAACAATTGTTATCTTAATATTTCTTAACGAAAGGTGATTTCCTTTTATCGTAAGCATTCACTATAAAATTGAACATTCTTGCTTTAGTGGAAATGAAATATTCATGCAAAATATAAAAATTAAAACCTTTCTTAACCTGTTTTCAAATGTTATCAGGAACTCTAGAGCTCTTCCAAATACGTCGAAAAAATGATTTTTTTTTTGCGTAAAAACCCTGCTGCGTGAAGTTAGTACGCTTTTTTTAAAGATTTTTGCCTATAATTTCCTGGAATTATTCAAAATTTCTCTTAGAACTAAGAGTAATATATATAAATCTACTTAGAACTCTAATAAAATATTTAAAGAAAAAACAGTGCTAACTAAACACGAGTGCCTAAAAGATTTCAATTCAGGCAAGTACTTCTGAGCCGGATAAAGTTAAATAGGATACCCAACGAATTGGTTTCAAGTCAGACAATTACATTGGGGCCAAATTAACTTAAGTAGTGTCCTCCCACTGTGAGGCGTTCAAAAACGTATTTTTTTTTCTTTTTTTTTTAGAATTTGGATAAAGTTATATTAATAAGCAAATTCGTACTCGTTAATTTGCGGTGTGGTAATTATGTGCTCCCCAAACACTAATAAAAAATCGACTCGTTTAAGATTTTGGAACTTTGGGTGGGGGGTTGCACTTAACTTGGCAAACTGTCTCTCTCTAGTTTCCGTAAACCCTTGTGGGGCGTGGAACGGGAGAAGTACTTCACCAGATTTGAGGCAACGATTGCAAGATGAACTACAATTTATAGTGGATTCCAAACCACTGGCATTTTCTGTGCAACCCCCATGGCCTTTTTATCGTAATTTTTTGTCAGCAGAAAACAAACATGGATCACCACCGGTGGGATTTAAACCTTTATATAAAGTTAACCTGTAATTTTTTAACAAGATGACAAAATTATACAAAAACGGCAAATTTTGAGCCTATTCGTGTTTCGATTCGCTAAAGTTGTCCCGCTAACTTTATTTACGTAAAATTATGCATCTAGGAATGGAGAGGGAATCGCCTTTTTTCTTAACAATATAACCCTTATTCCTTAATTTTAATTCCTTTCCTGCCAGAGCTGTACTTTAACATCATAGAGCAAAATATTTTTATTTGTTCAAGCTCCAATTCAAAAACGCGTACAGAACACTTTTTTTTGCATATTTCTTTACCAGCACCCCCAAATTGCGGAAAAGGTTTTTTAGCTGCGTAGATAACTTGTCCAACATTAATCGACGTTCATCCACTAGATAGTTTTATATTCCAGTTTGGGGTTGCAGAGAAAATGCCAGTGGTTCGGAGACCACTTTAAATTCTAAGTCCAGTTGCAATGGTTGTCTCGAATCGGGTGAAGTTCTTCTCGCGTCCCATGCCCTACAACGGGTTACGTGAACTAGAATGCATTAAACATTTAAAAATGTCATTCTGTTTAGATTAGGGACTATTTGAAAATTTTAATTGATTAACGTTATAACATTATTGCGTTTTGCGAATTCGGTAAAAACACAAGGGGCCGCACAACACGCACAACAAATTACATATTTTTTCAATTATTTAAAATAAAATCTCCTGTATTTACTTTCAACATATGAAATCTTATTATAGCAGTTAAGCAAGGTTATGGATGCCAACCTGGTCACGATTGAGAGGTGGAGTGTAAAAGTGATCACATACGCCAATAATGCAGCTATATTAGTGTCAGGTAAATACATGAGCACGATTAGAGAGATCACGGAAGAAGCTTTAAAGCAGCTCAGTTTCTGGGCGAAAACCAGGGGTGCTCTTAACTAGGAAGTACAAGGGTATCACGCCTAGACGGTACGCTGTTGGAACTCAAGCCCCATACTAAATATCTGAGACTCATATTTTAGACAGACATTTGACCTGGAAGCCAAACGTGGAACGGTTCAAAGTGTGGGCTCAGTTCCAGCAGCACACATTGGGCGTTTACGGCAATAGGTTGACCAATCCTTTTAAAGTGGATTCAGGGTTCAGTTCTTTCACCAGCCTTATTTCGTCTTTTTATTAATGACCTTCTATCTCTGACTTTCAATCATTTTCATAGTTTCAACGTGTACTCTTTTGATTCGGTAATGAATTCTAGTGGAAAGTCTGCAGAAATCAACCGAGAATGCAGGTTTGGATCATTTAACAACGACATTTCAACGATACTCACTCGGGGCAGATCAAATTGTGTTAGGCTTAATGCATTCAAAACGCAATGTTCCAGTTCCTCAACATGGCCAATAATTACATGCTACAGATTAAGGACTTTAATGGAAAGTTTAAGGCAGTAACGCAGGACAGGCAGTTCCGGAAAGAACAAAAGAATCCGCAGAGAGATGCCCTGCGCTGCAGGAAAATATTAGGTAGGATTAAAAGAAGTTTGGAACATTAGCATGAGAAGCGGTTTGAAGTTCGCAACAAAGGCGAGTAGCCTTGATTTAAAAAGAAGTAGCTCTTCGACAATTACAAAACTCTATCTTTAGGACATAGGGTGCCTGACTGTGGTAGCGATATGGATCCGGTGTGGTCTATGTGAGGATTTTTGCAGCCACCGTAAACTAAAATAACCTACTTTACACGACCTATTTTTTTACGACGCACAAATCTTCCAAAAACTTCACGAAAAGCAAATCTCGATCTTTTTAATCCAAATAGTATTACCACTTAAAGATGTAAGAACGATAACGTACGTAAGAAGGAATAAGTGAGGGTGGAGGCAAAAAACAATATCTTTTAAGTTTAAATTTTTTTTTAATTTAACAGCACCTCGAATATAAACGGGGAACGAAAACCCCTGGGCAGATTAAGGACTTTTATTTAAAAAGAAAACCCTTGGACAACTCAAGGACTTTTATTTAAGAGTGATTTAAAAAATAAATATGAAAATCCACAAAAACATATTCATTTAAAATAGACCCATTGAGAAATAAATTATTTGTTTGGCACAAATCTAATTTAAATTTTATAAGGCAATATTAAACTATGCAATTTCAGACTATTGTGACTGTTAGACAATCTCTATTTTCGGAGTGCTACCTGTGGTGGGTTTTATATTTAAGTTTCCACAAAGTAAAAATTAGCAAACAGATTCTTATTATTATAATAACATTCTATATTTACCTAAGAACCGCAGAACCCTAAGCTAAACAATTACTTTCTAAGATTAAATCGAAAAATAAAATCTTTCTCAGCACTTTTTTCCTGCCACAAACGGAAACCACACGATGAAAATTGTTTTATAAACTTAATAAAAGGCTAATCCAGAAAGAATCAAAGTTTTCATCAGAACAGACCAGCTGCAACGCTACATAACCAGGTGAAGGCCACTTAGCTTAGCACATCACACCAAAATAGAGATCTTGCTGATAGTCGTAAAATCGAATTGTAAATAAACAAAGGCGTGTGTCACTGACTTTAATTAGCAAATTGTGCAGAGATAACAAAAGCCAAAAGGAATTGCTGTTTTCACATAATTAAAGGTGTGCGCACGGAACAGGTAGGCAAATTCCATCATATTCCAACTCCGTGTAATCAAAATTTCCCAGAATTGTGGTCACAACAATGCCATAGATACAGGTACTGAGGAAAACATTACGAAATCACCCGGGAAAGGGAAAAAGGTTACATAGAAAAATGTTTTGGGACGAACCTGGTCTATGGAAAAACCGTTTGGACGATGAGTTTAGGTAATTAAAAGGAGCTAACTACTTGACGGATGCAAAGCTTAAGGTCGTATCGAACCGAACACAGAATCTTATAGGTACCCAAAACCGATTACCTGAAACACTAATACAGGTTAAGAAGTTATGCAACTTGTTCCGCTTATGCAGACGTGGGAATGTGTATTCACCTGGCGAGCTGACTGACTGCTGCTGGCCATTATGATGTCAAAATGTGACAGGTCTACCAAATATGGAATCATTAAGAACTTCTGTTATAATCCGTGCCGAATTTAGTACTTTCTTGAGTCTTAAACCGCCTAACGGGACTTAATAAATATAATTTGTGTAGCTAATAATAGAAACTTTGCAAAAAAAAGTTTATTTCTGGAATTTGTTTTGGTGATGCTTACCTATAACCAATACTACTGTCCAATAGTATAAATTGTAACCCCTGGTTTTTACTTAGTTAATAAGTTTTTCTTATAATCCAATAAAGTTTCATATAATCGTAAAACTATTTATTTACACACAAAAATTCTCGCTTATAACCTCAAAAACAACTTGAAAGCAACTTTCCATAACACTGGTAAACATTTGCACGTAAATTCTTCCGATTTAGTGAACCTTCATCTTACATTTGTACACTTTCTAAATGGTAATATTTTAGCACAAATACGTGTTTTAAAGTAATGTACTTTTTTGGGCAAATTTTTATGATTGTAAATCACTGCACTTAACCTCACAAAAACTATAAAAATTTGCAGTCTCAAATTTGAAGCACTTCTAAATCGATGAATCTTGATAAATACCAATAACTTGCTTTTGGCGAGCTCGATATTAATGAAAAAATTATTCAAAACAGCAATAAAACTGGACAAGTAACAAACCAACACGCAACTCAGCGCAACAACACGACTCCATTCACTCCCTCGAGTGGTTCTCGTCAAACTGAAGTGAATTGAATATTCAACGAAACGTAAAAAAAATCTGAGTCTCATTATTCAGCAACTCAGCGCTCGATGCGATTCGATAGATTCTTCTCAAATATGTGCTAAATTTTCCTTAAGCTTTCCAGGCACGTTAAGTTGGTTGCAGTTCAAATACAATAACCATCATTTCACCTTTAAATGAAATTCGCATTTATTGAACAAAGTATATTTGGGCGCATTGAGTCCTCCTCTTCATACATGGTGTGTGGATGCCTACCAATTTCATTTTAAATATATATATACTGCAAAAACTTCATAAATAAATCAACGTTTAAATTGAACTGTTGCCAACTTATTCTGCCGCAGTTGTTGTTGGAAAACTCTGCGAAGTTCTGAATGAAATCTGAAACAGTGCTGCCGATAACTACTAGATTTTCAGATATTGTTTTCAAGCATATACCTGGTAATTAAGAGTGCCCTTTGATATATCATTTTTAATTTACAGATTAATTAAATGCTGGAAGAAACTGAATTAATTCTTGACCAAATTTATTTGCTGATTTCAGAAATGAAAATAATGTTACTTCAAAAAAGTTTAATGGTCGATTAAATAATAATAGATGTGTTTCCAGCGCTCATTTCAAGTACTTGCAAGTACTTAAATGTGTCTGGGCTGAAGTTGTTAATGGAAAAGCAAAAAGAATTGACAGCTTACAGACCCCACGGTACTCAGAATACAAGGTATGCCGAATAATGACACAATACAGCTGATCGATTGTGGCGTAACGAGGCAGCAATGCATGAGATAAAACTAATATTTATTTATTTGTTGATACATTTTAGTTACCCAAATTCGTAAGAAAACCAATCCCTAACGAACAGCATTTTCTCGCAAATTCAGTAGGAGGCCAGGTTCAGATCACCCACCATACATTTGTCAATCTTTTCAATTTAAAGGACCATAAAATCAAGTTTTTCCTGTAACCCTCTCTGAAATCCTTTCATGCCATATTGGGCAACGACAGTCTCAAGAAACTATCGGCCATTATTCATAGCAAATACAACTACATGATTTATTTATTTATTTATTTACAAATTCGCCGCCAAGTACTGACTACTACAAATCAATGAAATCAAAAAAAAAGTAAATCTAACATACAATGAAGTATAAAGTAAATTACAAAGTGATTAACTTATACGATTCATCAAATACTCAAATACTGACAGCTATAAAAAACAAAAAATAACAATATAATCACAAAGAAAGAGAAAAAGTAACCCTAACAAAGCTGATTCTTCAGATGAGATCTAGATAAATGAAAATCAATAAGCTCAAAATTATTATTGAAAAGACGGCACATAGATGTAATAGGCTCACGCATACCATAATTAGTGCGGTGGTGGGGAGTATGGAGAAAGCAATGGTTTCTCAAGGGACGAGCAGGAATCGATAAACCTAGAGCTCCCAGCAGTTCCGGGGAATCAACCGCGCCCCGCAAGCAATCAAAGGCAAAAACAACTCTGGAGTTGTCACGTCTGCTTTCAAGGGACTCCAATGAAATAAGCTTTAAACGGTCAGCATAGGGAGGCAGCCGAAGAGGATCGGTCCAAGGAAGGCCGCGAAGGGCAAATTTAACGAATCTACGCTGCACAGCCTCAATGCGATTAATATGAATCGCATAAAAAGGAGACCACACAGGACTAGCATACTCCAAAACAGGTCTCACGAACGTAAAATAAAGGAGTTTAGTTACATATGGGTCATCAAACTCCTTAGACCATCGCTTGACGAAGCCCAGAGCAGAATTAGCTTTGTTTACGATAGTCTTGATATGGTCATCAAATGAAAAGGTCGTATTTAGCACTACTCCTAAATCTTTGGTCTTGTCAAGTTTGTTCAGAGAGCCACCGTCTAAGGTGTAGTTAAAGGGCACTGGATTCCTTGATCGAGAGAATGACATAGTAGTGCACTTGCTAATATTTAGGGGAAGGAAGTTTATAGAACACCAATTATGAAAGGCGTCTAAGTCCGAGTTTAATAGTGCACAGTCATTCGCACTTGAAATAACGCGGAATATTTTGGCGTCATCGGCGTAACATAGAATTCTGGAATTCGGGAGAATTACGGATACATCATTGATGTAAATGATAAAAAGCAATGGTCCTAGATGACTTCCTTGAGGAACACCAGAGGTAACATAAATATCGTTCGAAAGTGAACCTCGAAATAGCACACGTTGCGTACGATCAGACAGATAGGAACGAATCCAATTAACAAAAATTGATGGAAACCCCAGAAAAGACAACTTACGAACAAGAATACTATGGCTAATTCTGTCAAAAGCCTTGCTAAAATCAGTAAAAACGCAGTCCACCTGCTTACCCGCTTCAATGGCAGAAATACAGCAATTAGAGAATTCCAGCAGGTTAGTCACAGTAGATCTACCCTTCATGAATCCATGTTGAAAGGAACCAAGAAAAGGCTTGCAGTGGAAGTTAAGAGCATTGCACACCAGAGCATCAAACATTTTACCAATACAACATAACTTGGCAATGGGACGGTAGTTTGATATGTCCTTTTTACTACCTTTCTTATGAAGGGGAATGATGACAGATGCTTTCCAAGATTTCGGAAAAACACCGCAACGAATAGACAAGTTAAATAAGTGACAAAGAATAGAAACCAGGGACAAGCGACAATTTTTTACAAAGCAAGCAGGGATACCATCAGGACCGCACGAGAAACCATCAGCCAAACCAGAAATATGTTTCAGCACAGCATCCTCGTCAAACACAAGGTCTTTGGTTTCAAGAGTAGTCGGAGCAAACCTCGTCATATGAATCAGGGGGTCGTCACTCTCGACATCACCAAAACTTAACACGGAAGGGTAGCCATCACAATTGCGCTTAGAATTTACGAACCTCCAGAACTGTTTAGGCTCAGCACGCAAAGACGATTTAACTTTCTCCAAATAGTCAGAATAAGAAATATCAAGTGCAGAGCAAAATTGGTTGCGTAACATGGAGTAAGTGAAATAGTCAGCATCACTCCTTGAGGAACAAAACCGCTTCCAAGCTTTATTCTTCAGATTCTTTAAGTGCTTCACAGAACTATTAAGCCAGGGCTGATATAAACGCGAACCACGAGACCTTGAAACAGGAACACAATTAGCAAAACAAACAGAAAGAGAATCATAAAATGACATTACAGCATTATCAATATCGCATTCATTCAGAACATTCGTCCAATCGCAGGCAAAGAGCCAATCATTAAGTTTAGAATAATCAGCTTTGCTAAAGTTATAACAAAAATTACTTGAGTCAGAAGACGCCGTCAGTACAGGATCAAAACCGAAGATGATGTGCAGTGCAGGATGGTGACGAGATTCAGGAACCAGAGGAGATAGACAGTGCTTTACGACAGTACTCGAGCAGTCAGATGAGAACACCAAATCCAAGAAACTGCCCGAGTCATTCATCACGTCACAGGCCTGTGATAAGCCGCAAGAGGCAATGGAGTCCAGGAACGCCGGAATATACTGTGGGGCAGCGGAAAAAGATGGTAGTAAGCAATCCTTATCCAAGAAGCGCTTCCAGCTGACCCAAGGCATATTGAAATCTCCAAGGAGTAAAAGGTCATCCGACGGAAGCAGCAGATCGGCCAGTCCTTCAACACAAGTAGACATCGACTCATAGAAATCAGAGGGCGATCCAGGCGGAATATAAACCGTGGCAATGTAAACATTTTTGTGTGGAAGCTTGAGAACCACGCTAATGAATTCAAGGGAATCAGATCCCGCAACATCAACGACCATACAAGGAATTTCATGGCGGACAGCGCAGAGCACACCACCTCCCACCGGAGCATCAGTAGCGGAAAGATGGCGGTCACGGCGGAAAACCAAGTACTCAGAGCCAAAGAGCTCAGCGTCTGCAATTCTTCCACAAAGCCAAGTCTCGGTCAGGCAGACCACGTCGAAACATTTATTCGTCGAGCCGATGAAGAGTCGAGTCGTCTTCGATCGCAGTCCGGTTACGTTGGCGTAGTAAAGGGAGAACTCACTAATGCGTTTTTTGAATGCGTTCGGAATGAATTCACGGACGATAGAATTAAGCGGCCAAATGTCGGGGCGAAGTACCGAGTGAAAAACAGCATCTGGTACAAGAAGCTTAAATGAAGCAGAGAAGGAACGACCCCGCTGCCCACGTCGTGCATCAATTCTTCTGCAGGCAATTGAGCTCCTATCAGTCACGGTACGTGATGAAATAAAATTGACGATATCATCTTCAGTGGTGTCATGATGCAACCGTGATCCTCAAAGACTCCATAAAAATACGAATCAAACAATTAACTATGCAGCTCGTTAATGCAATCATTATAAGAGACAACCATATGATTGAGAAACAAAAACAGTTCATGAACTCGTTAGTAAAGAAATACTATGAACTATTTCTTCATCCCGACGAGAAACTTACATATACCACTAAGGTTGTAGGTGGGAATTGTACCACATCAAATATTCCTGTCCATACAAATTTCTATCAATATCTCATGTCCCTAAAAGGCGAAAAAATTGACGCTTCAGGCGAAAAACAATTTTGAATGGGGATTGACTACCGCAAACCTAATAGCATTACAATCGCTGACCGGTATCCCATACCCGAATTCAATGAAGTCCTAACGCAATTAGGTAAAAACAAATGGTTTTCTGTATTAGACCTCAAAAGCGGCTTTCATCAAATTCCACTTAAGGAGTCTGATATTGAAAAACCGCCTTCTCAATAAATAATGGCAAGTATGAGTTCACTAGATTGCCATTTGTACTTAAAAATGCTCCGGCCATTTTCCAAAGAGCATTAGATGAATTCCTGAAAGAGCATATTGGGAAAAACTGCTTTGTCTATATAGACATATCGGCTATATTCAACGTCAACGTCAACGAAGACAATCTTCAGAACCCTCAAGTCAGCGAACATGAAAGTTCAATTAGACATATGCGAATTTTTCAAACGAAAAGTAGAATTTTTAGGCTTCATAGTTTCTTCTGATGGAATTAAGACAAATCCATCCAAGCTGGAAGCAATAATAAACTTTCCAGAGCCAAGAATATTAAAAGATCTAATATCATTTTTAGGCCTATCCGGATATTATAGACGCTTTGTAGTACAGTAAATATAGCAGATACCCTCCGAAAAATTACCTACCGGAATTTGACTTGATAACTCGTTAGGGGGGCATAAAAAAAGCTTAATGCTAGATTTCCGAATTGATCCCCCCCCTGTTTTTGATAAAATCCAAAAAAACTTTGGGTGCGTTTTTCTCGGAATCTATGGGTTTTAGAGAAAAGTTTATTTACCAAAAAATGTTCAGGACATTGTTAACTACATTTTTTGTCATTGAAGCCAAGTCGTACGACTTAAATTACAAAAGGTAGGTGGCGCTAAAGTATCAAAAAAGTGGTTTTTTGGCATTTTCGTTAAGAATAAATAATTTTTTCATATTAATGTAAATGGGAAAGTTGTTCGTCACAAAAATATCTACATTTTTTATTTAAACAATTTTTTTGTAAAACTTACCGTTCTCGAGCTGGAGCTTGCCAAATTCGAAAAATTGTACTTTATGTGCCGCGCCGATGCGTGTATTTAATAAAACTCACATAGCAACTGAAAAATGTGCGCTAGTAGGGGATTAGGCAGATGTTAGAAACCGGTCCTTTGTCCAAACTTTTCGCCTACAGTTCGAGAACGGTAAGTTTTACAAAAAAATTGTTTAAATAAAAAATGTAGATATTTTTGTGACGAACAACTTTCCCATTTACATTAATATGAAAAAATTATTTATTCTTAACGAAAATGCCAAAAAACCACTTTTTTGATACTTTAGCGCCACCTACCTTTTGTAATTTAAGTCGTACGACTTGACTTCAAGGACAAAAAATGTAGTTAACAATGTCCTGAACATTTTTTGTTAAATAAACTTTTCTCTAAAACCCATAGATTCCGAGAAAAACGCATCCAAAGTTTTTTTGGATTTTCTCAAAAACAGGGGGGGGATCAATTCGGAAATCTAGCATTAAGCTTTTTTTATGCCCTCCTATCGATTTATCAAGTCAAATTCCGGTAGGTCATTTTTCGGAGCAACCCTATTTTTTCGATACGCAAATTTAGATGAAGCACTAGAGTTTTCAAAAATCAAAATAGCTTCAAATAACAATACTATTTTATATATCATAAATCTACCGATGACAGATGGAGAATAAAAGCTGTTAAGAAAAATAGTATAATAAATAAATTAGAATACGAAAACATTATAGAATGTTTTCACAAATTATATGGCGTTAAGGTAACTTGTAAGAAATACGATAACCTATCTGTATGCAATTCTAACGATATAACGGATGTCACAAACTCTACGTGCATACCATACTTGCTTAGAAGTCGAACACCAGCCTGCGCCAGAATGAACCACCAAAATGTCCCATCAATGGAATTACTATCACCAGGCCTATTTATTATATATCAGTACAAGGGTGTAGTTAAAATGGACACCAAAGATGTCAACCTAAATGGAACGTATGTCATCCGCTTCCATAACTCATCAATAGTATTAGAAGGAAAAATATATGCACACAGTGAAAGGACGTATCTGAAGACTATTCCAGCCGTCCTAGAGCCAACCAGTCCACAGAAGAAATTAGAGGAAGTCTTATTCTTACAGATGATCAGAGAACTCCAAATAAACAATACAAAAATTATAAGCTTAATAAAAGGCGAGAGTGAACTAAGGAGTATTACGACGTACAGCATAGGCTCGATCTTGGGTATCATCATCATCCTCTTCATATCAGTAAAGATGGTTCTAAAATGAAGATCCAGACTTACCAGAATAAATATCACCATATTAATGGAGAAGGAAGAAGAAATTATAAAATAAAAATTTTAATTATACTACTTAATATAACCTAGGAATGGACAATTTTCGATTCGATCTCGACAGATCGATCTTTGAGCCTTCGTTCAGCCGATTTTCGAATCGATTTTACGCGGGTCCGATTCAGCTTAAGTCGATGTATTTATTTCCGATTCCGATCTATTTACGACGCATTAAAATTGAACAAATTCATTCGGGAATTTTTTTGCATTTTATCTTTAATTTGTGTAATCTCCTACAAATGTAAAATTTCGTACTAAAAATCCTAAACATTAAATATCTAATATTTTAGGCTTGTCGTGTTTTATTTCTCGTTTTGGTGATTCCAACAAGAAGGAAATAAGTTTATTTAATGACAAATCAGAAATAATTGACTTTGGAATGCGCGATTTTCAGATTTCATACAAATTGTGTTTATTGGATGTACCTATCGGACTTTCAGGAGTCGTCTTCAACGCAAGGAGCAGACTATCCAAATCTTATATTTTACAATGACTTTTTTGAATAGTTACTAGTGGATATGTTTGAATTTAAAGTTGACAATTTACATTTTGCTCTTTGGCAAGGTGAAGACAGAGAGGAAGATGTAGTTGAACTGTCATCTTTTACTTGCGGTGATTTCCGTTTAAAGCATTTGTGAAAAAGATTTTTTGCGTTTATGTACAAATTAGAAGTGCATTAATAATATATATGACTAAATAGGCCAAGAACATACTAAAAGGGTTTAAGTTAGCAACTATTATAGCACGAATGGTTCTGGTACATAAAAAATATTATATTTCTGGAATGTTTCTGGGACATTTTACGACTAACAGGGAAGGTTAGGCTGAACATAGGGAGAATGCGTGTTTTTAGTGTGCAAATGCTCAACACAAGAGGTGTGTTTCTCTTTTACTTTTGGCGTGTAAATTTTTAGTTGTATTTCTTTAAGGGGTATATTTACATATGTATTTTCACAAATAGTCAGGCCGCTATTAAATTCCTCACGGGAGTATACACCACCTCCAAAACGGTTATAACATGTCGCTCAGCACTAAATAACATAGCTGAGCAGCTGAAAGTATGGCTCATCTTGGTGCTTGTTCATTGTACATCTTCCGGGTAACTGTAGAGCCGACGAACTAGCGAGAATCGGTACCACCCGTCCTGATTCGGACATTAACCACTAGTTGGGTAAACCGCTGGCCACTTGCAAACTGGAAGGCTTGCAGGAATCTCTCAGGATTGCAAATATTAATTGGCAGGAGGAACACACCTGCCTAATTACCCGACAGATATGGCCAAAAATTGACCCTAAACGGTCAAGAGAGCTTATCCTACTCGGACGTAAAGCAACTAGCAGTGCCGTAGCCGTTATTACGGGCCACTGCCTCATAGGTAGACACGCCGATAGACTGGGCGCACCTTCAAACGACTTCTGTAGGAGTTGCTATGACGAAGACTAAGAGGAAACCATACTCCACCTCCTCGGTAACTGCCCGACCCTAGCCAACCGTAGGAACCCTTCTTTGAAGAGCTAACCGAATTAGGCTTCACTCACGTCAGAGACCTAGCTCGATAAATCAGGAGTTCCTCCAAATGGTTCCGACGACGGGTTAAGGCTGAACACCCTTCCCATCCCAGCCAAATTTGCATAGGGGATAACAGGTTCACCCTCTTCTTCTCAGGTATTTTACGAGGTTTTAAAATTTTTGTAGCCTTAACTTGTGGTATCACAATGGGCCTCCTTGGCCTAAGCGTGCCTTCTTAGGCAGCCACTTTAACCTAACCTAACATAAATATTGAAAAGCAAAAAAAATTGATCTTTTTATTATTATATTTTTTGATAGTTTAATATGAATATATTCATAAAAGGGTTTTATTATTGTGTATTGTGAGCATTAAATAACTGAATGACGAACTTTCAAAGCGTTTTTCTAGTAGTAGTATCATTATGTAATAGCTTGTATTAAGCTTAAATAAATAAATGCTAATTCTCGAAATAACGCTTTCAAAATGATGAAATGATTTAGAAAAAACTATAAGTTTAATTATCTTCTAGTTTTGAACATTCTATTCGAAATTGCTCCTGTTAACCATTGAACCACTAACAGTGCATTTTCAATAAAATATAGATTTTTGGAGTGAGATTTAAATCGAAAATTTTAACGATTTTTGCTTTTGTCTCTTCAGTGCGTATTATTTTAATGTATCTTTAAAATCCCGTTTACCTTTTTTGTTTAAAACGATCCTGCGACGAGATATCACTTGCAACGATTTTATCATTTTGTTCTTGGTGCCATAAAGCGCCGTGCCATAAGCGTACAGGAGCCATGACACAAAAAAAAATTTTTTTTATAGTTTAAATATTTAACTTAAACATGATGTAATCCATTTTTATATAAACAATAAAGATTTTTTTGAGAAAATCATTTTTAAAATGAGCTTGTTTTTGCAAAAATTATGCAAATCCCCCTTTAATGAAAACGAGTCAATATTTGTAAGCTACGAAGGCTATGTTCTATGGAAACAGTCTTAAAGTATATCTTCATTTCTAGAATCCATCCTGAGACTACTGAGGACGAGGTCATCGCCCATATTATTTCTCGTACTTGCGCTGCACCGGGCACTGTTGCATGTAGACGGATTGGTTCCTCACACAATCGCTCTGGCTGTTCTTTTACTTCGTCGTTCAGAGTGCTGGTTCCGGAGGATTTATTCGATGAAGTTCTTTCCCCTGAGATTTGGCCTCGCAATTCCACAGTGCGAGAATTTGTCCCAAGAAATCGATTTAGCTTGGCCAATGAGTCCTCAAAAAACGGATTGCGGAATTGTCGATCTACTACGCAAACGTAACTGGTCTTCGTTCAAAAACGGCTAGGCTCTTTAATGCCTCCAGCGATCTTTGTTACGGCGTGATTTGTTTGACTAAAACGTGGCTATTTCAGGGAATTCTGGATGCGGAGCTGTTTAGCTCTGAGTATATTGTTTTTCGCCGTGATCGTCATGCTGATTTGCTTGATGCGCCCGTGGGAGGCGGTGTTCTTTGCGCTGTGCGTCGCGATGTTCCATGCAGACTGGTTGAAATCCCGAATTCCGATGATTTGGAGATTTTATGTATCGCTATCGGACTGCCTGGCAAAACTGTGTTCATTTCGACCGCTTATATTCCTCCAGGTTCCCCGTCTTGTGTTTATGAAAGGTTTGCCTCCTGCCTGGATGACCTCTCACACGCCTTGATGCCTTCTGATGAATTGTTGCTTTTGGGTGACTTTAACCTGCCGGATGTTGGCTGGGAGCTCTCACACTCGGATGATGGCTTGGTTCCTTCTTTTCGGTCTGCCAATCAGTTTGCTTTTTCTTTTGTAGATAGCCTTGCTTCTTCAGGTTTAACACAGACTTGCAGTATTTCTAATGATTGTGGAAGGTTCCTCGACCTAGTTTTTTCTACTGATCCTGCTAGTACACTGGTGAAACGATGCTTGGTACCCATTGTTCCGGAGTCAGGTCATCACGCTGCGCTTCATATTGCTTTTTTCATTGATCCAGTTATGATGGCTTCTTTTGTACCAGATGATGCTTGTTATAACTTCAGTAAGGCTGAGTTCTCCGTGATTAACAATTCGCTCTCAGCTTGTGATTGGAGTAGCGTCCTCGATGAACATGACATTAATGTGGCCGTAAGATCTTTTTATAATTTGCTGTCTATCTGTTTTACTTATTGTGTCCCTATTTCTGAATCGAATAACTTGCGTTCTAGTCTGCCTTGGTTTGATAGTTCCTTGAAACATTTAAAGAATATTAAATGTAAGGCCTGGAAAAGGTTTTGTTCCTCCAGGAGCGACGATGACTATTTAACTTATTCCAATTTACGCAGTCAATTTATATCTGACTTAGTGTCTTCTTATAATAATTATATTAATAGAATGAAAGCGTCCCTACGAGTCGATCCTAAACGTTTTTGGAGGTTCGTGAACATGAAGCGCAATTCTGATGGCTATCCATATTCTTTGTCTTTCGGAGGCAGCGAAAGCAATGAGCCCTTGACGATAGCAAACCTGTTTGCCGATTTTTTTAAAACTGCGTTTTTGGATGATATCTGTGATATTAGCATTAAGGATTTTACCCATTTAACGAGGTTTACACCGACTTCTCTTGAACCCAAAGACCTTTTACTTGACGAAGTTACGATTTTGAAGAAAATCTCTACCTTGACGGATAGTTTTTTAATTGGTCCTGACGGTATCCCTGCCTCACTCGTGAAAAGATGTGGTTCCGTTCTTGCTCCTATTTTGTGTTATTTATTTAATCTCTCAACTCGTTGCGGTGTTTTTCCGAAGGCTTGGAAAACCTCATTAATTATTCCCCTTCACAAAAAAGGCGATAAATGTGAAATCTCGAACTATAGACCAATTGCTAATCTTTGTTGTTTATCCGAGATTTTTGAGGCACTTATTTGCGATGTTCTATACTTCCACTGCAAGCCGTTTTTGCAGCCGTTTCAACATGGCTTCATTAGGGGTAAGTCAACTACCACCAATTTATTGGAATTTTCTAACTTCTGTATTTCTGTAATTGAAGGTGGTAAGCAAGTTGACTGTATTTTTACTGACTTCAGCAAGGCTTTCGACAGAATAAATCATAGAATTCTTATTCTCAAACTCTCTCTCCTTGGGTTTCCGCGAGTTTTTGTAAATTGGATTCATTCGTACTTGTCTGAAGGCACTCAGAGGGTTTCTTTTCGTGGAGCTCTATCTGATGCAATTTTCAACACTTCCGGTGTACCGCAGGGCTCCCACCTTGGCCCATTGTTATTTATAATTTATATCAATGATATATCTGCGATACTGTCTAACTCAAATATTCTTTGTTATGCCGATGACGCTAAGATATTTCGCACTGTGTCTGACAATGCCGATTGCCTACTCTTAAACTCCGACTTGGACGCCTTTCAGAAGCTTGTTCTGTTCAATGGAGGTTCGTTAGGTTTGCCCTTCGAGGCCTTCCTTGGAATAACTCCCTTATGTTACCTCCTTATGCTGATAGACTTAAACTTCTGCACTGGACACACTTGAAAAGAGGCGCCGTAACACCGGGATCCTTTTTACTTTCGACTGCATTCGTGGGTCCATTGATTCTTCTGTTCTCTTGGGTAGCTTTGGCATATCGGTTCCAGCTCGCTCCCTGAGGAATCATGACTTTCTTCGGTTACCTTTTCATCGTACTAATTATGGATTAAATGAACCTATAACGTCGATGTCGCGATTTTTTAATTCCGCTTATAACTGCATTGATTTTCATCTATCGCGTAATCATGTGAGGAGTCAGCTTTGTTGAGGTTACTTTTTGGTTTTTGTTATGCTTTTTACTTTTTACTTGCTTTTATTCAGTTTGGCACTTTTGTTTTCTGAATTTATATTTTGCGAATTCTCTTCTTGTTCTTTGTTTTTTATATGATTTGTTATATTGATTTTATTTAGTTTTTATTTAGTTTTTTTTTATTTAGTTTGTTGCTTAGTTCTTTTGTAGTAATCAGCTCATTGATGAAATATGGTAAATGAATAAATAAATAATTATTTCTAATTTCAAAATGTCAAAAAGAAATTTCATAACATTTGGTCAAGTCGTTTCTTTGTTTAAACAAAAAGACAAAATGAAAATAAGTAGTTTCTGAAATTTTTGGAAAAGTTTGGTCTGTAACAGTGAAACAGTGGTCACAAAACAATAAATAGTTTATATTAATGATAAATGAAACGATAGATCGAATAATATTCATTTTGTTGAGGTTCCACTTACTCTTTTGTATTATTATTACGAGGTTTTTTATTATTAAGAATTATATCTGACTCGATCGGTATCAAAATATGAAGCTGTAGACAACTAGGAAAGTGATGTAAATAATTTAAAAACGCTATGGATTTCGGTTTCATAATAAGTTTACAGGTTATCAAACTGGTTTATCAACTTTCGTTCCGTTTGAGTCGCGAAGGAAGTTGCATTTTCTACAATTTACGAAGCTTCGAAAAAACCGCTGAAACTGTTGACATTGAGACCAAACACAAAAGAATAGTGGGCAGAGAGAAGACCCGTGCGAGTCCTGAAGTTCAAAGTACAGAAGATTACTTTTGTGTGACGGTGTTCAATAAATTTCTGCATTCTGATGACGTGATCTCGGAGAGAGATTTACCAATCACGAAAATATACTAGAAGGATTTTCGGCGCTTTACAAACATTTCTTATTTACTTGCTGCTATCGTCGAGCTAAAAGTGTGAAAGTTCGTAGAGGCGATATTAAGCCTAAAAATTAATTGGAAGCGCTGGAAAATTTCCCAAAAATTAATTGGTTGCTAGGGAAATTAGCTACCTTGCCGGTATCAACGTCTACTGTAGAACGAACATTCTCTAGTTTGAAACGGATAAAAACGATTCAAAGAAACAGAATAAGAGAAGTGAGTTTGTTATATCCCCTATGATTATGTGAATTGCGGAATTAAAGACTTATGTTTGTTTTATTTTTTTGTAATTGCAGGACTGCTTGAATGGTTGGCTGCTCTGTCAATTCATCGTGACATTGAAATCAGGGTGACAAAAAACAAACTAAAAAAAAATATCAACTGAAAAGCGAAAAACAAGCTCTAAAATCTGTAGAAATTTGTAAAAGCAATATATAATGCTATATATGTTTATTTGTTCGTCTTACGAAGTGCAGTCTTGCATTATCGTATTGCAAAATAACGCCTTTTCTGTTGACAAACATTGGACTGGTTTCCTTGATCCAATTGTTCACAGTAAAGGTTTGCATTCACAGTTTGTCTAGGTTTCAGTACTTCAAAATGAAAGATTCCGCGAATATTCCGCCGTTTAACAATAACTTGCATATGGTGTATCGGTTAGTTGTTTTGAGGGACCCAAACACTTCCTTTACATACTTTACCAATTTGCTGCAAATGTTCTTGGATGGTCGACCAAGGTTAGTTAAGAGTGTTTGACAGTTCTTCGATTTTCTGACACGGATTTGTTTCCGCTTCCGCCCTTTACATTGTCTAAAGTTAATGGTCTTCCTAACCAACGAAAGAAAGATCAAATTTACCGGATCTAAACTTAGAAAACCACCCTTGAAATTTACAAATATCTAATGCACGTGGATAAACATCGCACATGTTTCTGATAACAACTGTAGCGTTACTACCCTTGTGAAACTCAAAAAGCATGCAATGCCAGATATGTACCACTTCTGATATTTGGCTGGCCATTTCACCTAAAATTGCAAAAATAAATTAAGACTTAAATATTTACAAGTAAACAAGTCACTTTAACCTTAAAATGTCTTTAGCACTTTGAAGTACACAATGAGCTGAAAAATAATAAACAAATATTGACATGCGCAGAAACGACATTCTTTTCCGGATCTCCTAATATTTAAGAGGACGTTAACAAAAGATTATTTACAATGATAACTCATCCGATTATCTTCCTATCTTAAGTAGTTTTCCTCAGGGATCTATTCTCGGCCGTTTTTTATTTTCAATGTTTATCGATGCAATGATGATCTGATGAATTTTTGAATGGCACCAAATCAAACACTATAATATAATCTATATATCTCCAATTTATTTATTTATTATTCGCAAGTTACAACATTGAGTCTTACCTTACCTTATAACTAGTGCCAGAGACTCTTGGTCTATATAGCGCGCCGCTTTTATCTATCTGAGGGTGTTTTTATTCCTCTGTAAATTATCGTTTGCGCCCGTTACATTTGTTGCATTTACCAAAAACAGTTTTATATATTTTCTAAAGTTTCTGTAAACAGTATTTAAATTTTTGTTTTGTTAAACTTTTATTTTGCAGTGTTAAAAATTTAGTAATTTTTGTTAATTTAATAATTTTTTTACACCTTATGTTCACTATGATGACTATTATTACTTTTGAATTAATTTTATATTGGCATATATTTATTTAATGTATTTTTAATTCATTGTCTAGAACACTTCTAATAATAATTGTTTTTTAATAAACTTCAGATAAAATGCTTATAAGTACTTAAATTTCATTTAGGATTTGGGTGGGTGTAGGATAGAAGGTCAGTGAGAGGGGGTAGCGGCTTACCATTCCGCGCATCCAGGTTGCAGTGTCCCCATCATGTAGTGTCCGTGCGTTAGTCTAGTATGTCCTATTCTAAGTATGAGGATCTTGGATCCCACCCACCTTGGTAAGTTGGGGTTATGCTTGTGCGGATCTCGAGTCTTCCAATGTTTCGCAAGAAATGTGGTTTGTTTTCTCCATTCAAGTTCCCACTCCCTCCTGATTTCAATCTTGCGTCCTTCTTATGAAGAACTTAAAAGGTAGAACCCAAAGTTCCTCTTGCGAATTATTGATCTCTTCGGCAGCGAGCCACCAGTCGACCCCTACGATCCCAGCGTTTGCAACCCCATAACGGGCTGTGGGCGTTGAAATCACCACCAATAATGGTGTTTCGTAGTAACTGTGCCGCAACTGGTTCCAGGTCCTGTGGATTTAGACGATTCCCAGGCTAAAGATACAAGTTAAAGACGGTGACTTGAGGATTTTTGTTGAAAGTGGCAGTACAAAGCAATATTTCTGATTCAACTTGAATTTGTTGAAACGATAGACTTCGATGAATAAGCATGCCTACTCCACCATGCCTTGTGTCTAGGAGATAATTTGAACCAAGAAAATTGTATGTGTTGAGCCGTTCAGGCTCTTCTCCGTACAAGAGGTTGGTTTCTTGAAAGAGGACAATGTGGGGACTATATTGGGATAGGAGGTGTTGACGATGGGGATAGTTGTGATATAGCCCTCTTCCTCTCCACTGGAGAATTGGAAGTCCTCTAGCAGAAGGTGGAGAGGGTAGAGCCAATTTTAGTTTTCCTTCATGTTGCTATCGGACAATTCATCGTCAGCTGTTATGATATTTATGATCTCTGTTTGTTAATAATTCATATTTTGGGTATGATCGAAGATAGTCTGTTTGATTAGTTGGGTTGTTGTTATTATTTCGCTTTCGTTGTTTATTGTTGTGTTTGTTGAACTGATTGCTGAGTTGGGTGTTATGATTGTTATTTAATTAGTGTCATTTGTATTAGTTAAGTTTCTTTGCTTGACTTGTTATGCTTGATTTCGTATAGGAGAGTACGGCTGTTGTATGTATGTTGTACGAGATTCACCTGGGTTCATGATGTAGTAAAATTTTTTGCCTCGTAAATGGTACAGTATTTTTGAGTTTTTATCCTCACAAACTCTTTGTGAAGGAGGAATGTCGAGCATTTGGGGTCTCTTGAAGTGTGGGACCGAGTTTTTCAATTTGCACAGTATGGGCCATTGCATTCATATTTGTGTGGGATCTCTTCTACGCATACTTCGCAAAACTCAACTTCCTTATTTTCGCACCATTTTTGTGTGTGTCCAAGCTTCTGACATCCTCGGCATCTCATGGGATTGGGGAAATATTCTGTCACCTCCACGCGTTGGAAAGTAGGTTGGATGTACTTTGGTGGCTCAAAAGAGCTAAACGTTATTTTGTATAATCCCGTCGCAGTTTTCTTACCATTTTTCTCTTTGGTAAGTTGGATCACCTCCGTCACTCCTTGATCTTTGAGCCCTTCGGTCATTTCTTTAACTTCTATGTCGTTTAGATTTTTCCACTAAATTGTATTTTTGGAGCAGTTTAGTTTTTCGTGGTACTTTTTCTCAATGCTGATAGTATTGCCGATGGACTTTAACTTGATAAAGCGGTCCGAGACACTAGCATTCCGGCATAGTAACAGGATGCTTCTGTCTATAAAGGTAGCCTTTTCGAAATCTTTTGAGATTGCATGTATTCCCTTTTTAACAGAACTAAGTTATTTGACGCCTAGCTTCAGGCAATTCTGGAAAATCCTTGTCTAAATTTTAATATTTTAAGTATTTAAGTTTTGGTTTGAATCCAGCCACCGGCGACCCAGGGTTATTTTCTCACAACAGATTACGATAAAAAGGCCATGGGGTTTGCAGAGCAAATGTGAGTGGTTCAGAATCCACTTTAAATTGTAGGTCCACTCGCAATCGTTGCCTCGAATCGGGGAAGATCTTCTCTCGCCCCATGCCCCACGAGGAGTTACAGGAACTAGAAAGAGAGAGATTCCTCTCAGGCCTAATGAATGGCAGTTTTTCGTTCGATCCATTAAGTGCGGAACACAATGTGGTGCTGGCGCTCGTAGCTGGCGCGGTAGCCAGACCTGTCAAAAGTTAAAAATATGGAAATTAAGAGATGGCGGTCCAATGTGTAGCTGGCGCTGTAGCGCAAAGTTCAATATTTTTAACTTTTGGCGCGCGCCAAATTTGACATTTTCGAGTTAGCTACCGCGCCAGCTACGAGCGCCAGCGCCACATTGTGTTCCAGCCTTTAGATTGCAGAACCTTCTGCAAGATAACACTGTTCAAAAAAATGTGAGGTCATGATTTGCCGTGGGCAGCTGGGGGTCATTTCCGAAGTTAAATGCTGCGTAGAATCCGAATCCGAGGTCAGAATTCGGCCAGCACATCAGGAATTTTAGATATTTGAGGTTATGTACTCGAAAAATTGAGTTTTTGGCTACTTTTGAGCTTACGTACAGCATGCACAACATTTTTGTTAGTCTTTTTTCTAGTTTCATAAATTACGATTTTTTCTTGCAAAGTAACGACCATTTTAATATAAGAAGATCATATTCCATATAAATAGATATATTATGTTTATATGGAATATGAAATTCTTAACTTAAAATGGTCGTAACTTTGCAAGAAAAAATCGTATGTGACCGCTGCATAGCTTATTTTGAAGGGTAAGAACAGTACTAAATTATGAACAAACAAAAAAGACCAAAAAATTTGTTACATCCTGTACATAACATCAAAAGTAGGCAACAAACGCATTTTCCGAGTACATAACCTCAAATATCTAAACATCCTGACGTGATGGCCCGATTCTGATCTCGGATTCGGATTCTACGCAGCAAATTATTACGGAAGTAGCCCCTAGCTGCCCACGGCAAGAATCTTGTTGTCAATAACATTATTTGAATTTGAAAGTAATGATAAACAATAAATCAATTTTCAAAATTTATAACGGCTTCTAGTGACTTATGACTAAAGTATGATATAAACATTCCCCCCCCCCCCCCCCAGATTCATCTCCTGGATTCAATCCTATCTCAACAACCGTCAATACAATGTTCTTTTCAGCTCATCCACTTCTAACCCCATTGTCGCTCGTTCCGGCGTCCCTCAGGGCAGCCACCTCGGTCCATTAATTTTCATCCTTACAATTAATGATGTTGATTGTGTCATAAAATACTCACAGCTGTCCATTTATGCTGATGATATGAAAATAATTAAACATATCTCCTCCAGAACCGACTCTCTTCTTTTCCAAAATGACCTCGATTCGTTCACCACATGGTGCCTGAAAAACTTTCTTGAGCTCAATGTCTCCAAATGCCAGTCCATCTCTTATTCCCGCAAGCGTCTTACCACCACCCCGAGAACCTACATGTTAACCGACGTACCAGTCCCTACCGTTACCTCTTTGTGTGACCTAGGAATAATCTGTGATAGTGAACTAAATTTCCGTTCCCATATTGATAGCATAATTAACAGAGCTAACTCCGCGCTAGGGTTTGTGAAGCGCTGGTCTAGAGAGTTCTCCAATCCTTATGTTTCCAAATCTCTCTATATTTCCTTCGTTAGACCTCTCCTTGAATATGCCAGCCAGGTTTGGTCTTCCACGCAAACAACCCACATTAACAGAATTGAATCTGTCCAGCGTAGGTTTATTCACTTCGCTCTACGTGATCTTCCGTGGGTTGACAGATTCAACCTTCCACCCTATGAAAACCGTCTGAAACTGATCGACTTACAACCTCTAAGCAAGCGTCGTGATGTTTCCGACATTCTCTTCATTTATCAATTATTAACTGGTGCCATAGACTGCCCCTCAATCCTGCAGTCTTTACCCATTTATACCAACCCTTGCAACCTTAGGTCCACTCCCCTTTTCCGACTCGACCGCCATCGCACGAACTACTGTCAACGCGAACCAATTACCAGGATGCTTCGAAAAGTCAACGACCTTCCCTCCTTTGACTTCCATCTGAGTAAATCATCCTTTCACAAAGCCTTATATCTTTATCCCGCCCATCTTGATCGCCCTTCCTAATTCTCCTTCGTCCCAGTTTTTAGTTATCATAATCATAGCTTATATTGTAGCTTACATTATCTGTTATGAATTATTGTTTATTTTAGTTTGTAGTATTTATTTTGTTATTTTGTATTGTTTATGGAATAGCTTGCATTAAGCTTAAATTAAATAAAAACTTCGTTTATTTACTGTTTGTACACACCTTGCCTAATATCACCATATTTTTGGTTTTATATTGTTTAAAATTCTCTAATATACGTATATTCAACAACTTTTATCCAATTTTGGTTTCAGACACAATATTTTCAGTTATGTCGTATGTGTAACTGTTATAGAGATCGGGATTGAGAACTGAACCTTGAGTTACTCAGGCCGTACAGGGGGTTTGACATTCACATATGGAAAAAATGACTGTCACTCAGGAAGGACTGGATAATTTTTATTAAGTTAATAGGAAACTTTAATTTTATTATTTTGTAAATCAATCAATCCATACTGCCAAACAGACTCGAAAACTTTCTCTATGTCAAAGACTATAACTCCAGTTGACATCGACAATTCTATATGATTTTTTATATGGTTCGGTAAGGAACTTATACTATAGTTGATGAGTAGTTGTGTATTTAAATAGTTTAAAATCCTAACTGTTAGTAAGGGTGGATTTTGTTGTTTTCAATGTGTTGTTTTATCATTTACTATATGAATCTCTCGAATAACTTGCAGATGGTATTCAATATACTAATGGGTCTGTAGCTACTAACATTATGTACTCTTTTCCCGATTTTAGAATACATATATTGCATTTGTTAAGCGCAATTCTCTAAACCGCTGATGTACAATTTATACACATGAAAAGCATTCTCTTTTGTGGAGTTTATCATTATTAAACCAAAAGGTGGTATTTGGTTTGTGATTTTTGAAGCTGTGGGAAATACATCCCTAACTATAAGATGTTAAATTCGGTGTCCAACTAAGGCGCAATCACAACCTACCTATTATTAGCCTTTTTAGAAAAGGAAAAGCCTACTTTATGTACATACAGATATGGCAATATATAGTGCTTTCAAAAGATAATAGGTAAGTTAAATATTTTACAATAATACTAATAACTCATTTTGCAAAATAATAATTCAAAAGTGAAAACAGGTGCCACAAAGAAGTATAGTTGATTTAACTAGGGAAATTGTTATGCTACAATTTATTTATTTATTGTCTAGAAATGGGTAACAACAGCCAAATATTATCTCTGTCGACTTCGTGATACGAATTCAGAGATCAATTTGCCTCACTTACTGGGAAGAAATCCAAACAAGAAGAAACTCTTACTGCCTACTTTTATACGCTTTACTTTCAGCTCAAGTATTTCACAGACGTGACTAACTTAATTTCACTTTCATTTGCGTTGCAAATCGATCTGATTTGTTGCATCTTCACGTTTATTGCGTATTTTGTAACACTCATTTAAATAAATGTTTCGATCTTAAATAGTCAGTACACTCAAAGCATTTATAAATATTTTCATTGGGTGCTTCCCTACTCATGCCATAACACCTCAGCTTTTATGAAATTTAAAATCGAATTTATTTAACTTTTGCAAAATGGAAAAAATCTGGCTTTAGTTAACTTTTGTAACGAAATTTAAAGTAATTTCACTGACCACATCAATGCCATCTGCAAGACTTGGCAAAATTCAAGCATGATTGGAGTTCATAATATATTAGGAGCACGGTTATCCTCATTAAGGTGATTAGACAAATTTCAGACACAAATAGCAATTAGAAAACAAAGCGGGCATTTCGACACTCACGTCTAATCAATATAACTTGTTGCTAGCTACCAATTTAACACTTCGATGGCAACTACTGCATTGATGCCTATTAAGTCATAAAAGAAGACAATCATCGCCCACACATTCCATTCCTTGTCCAAAGATTTCGGTGCAAGAGCAACTCATTCGAGTATCTCTCCACTGGACAAGGTCAACTTTTAGGTCGATCCCGTTCCGAAATTGATTAAAGTAAGCCGTTAAAGAGTGCAATAAGTCATTAAACGGCATTGACATGCTTCAAAGTTGAAAACAGAGTTAAACGAGCCCCCGATTTAAAAATTGCTCTGTTCTTTAACCCAACTGGTATGTGAACTTTAATTTAATTTTAATGGGACCAAAAGTTGTGATGCACAACGAACATAACGAATTGTATATAACTAAATATATGCTTCTATAGATTCGATTCATTTGGAAATCTGTAGATCGCCTTAAGTGAATTAGGCAAGAAAACATACTTTTTGCGTGGCTAAGACACTCAGGATGACTCAACAACTGTGTACGTTTTAAAACCACATCATCAATCACGAAAGATAGTCTTTGGAAACTCATTGAAAGGGTTATGTTACATCATTTGTAGTTATGTTGCTATACATATACATTTCTTTTCTCAATGGAAAATTATTCTCCCTTTTCTACTAACGTAATTAATGCCTACATAAATTTAAAATAAGTCAAAAGCAACGAAATATACCCTAATTAGTTATAGTTGTAGGTAGATCTGCTAATTTTTGAACATATTATTTGCTTAGATACTTTAATGCCAAATTTCTTATGTAATGAATATTTCATAAAAAAATTATTTGCTTTACCATTTATAGTTTGAATTGACAATCTTTATTTGGAAAGACAAATAATTTTTTTGTGGGAGTACTTAAGGCCCGAATTATAATTTCGACTGATTCTCAGTCGAAGTCAATGCCAATTTTGGAATTCAATTGGAGCTTCAGCTACGGAGTCGGACACAGAAGCAGGGAGAGACGTTGCAGCAGTTATGTGCGGACATTGAAACGCTGACACATTTGGCTTATTCCACTTTTAGTCAAGATTATGTCAACGAGGTCGCCAGAGAAGTATTTATTGATTCACTTGCAGATCCTGACCTGAGATCTTGGTCTTGCGGTGAAGAAGTTCATCTGCAAAGGAAGGAAACCTAGTTACCACTTGTCGCAGGAGTACAGACTAACAAAAGATACACGAAACGATAGACGTGTTTCGAGAGAAACTCCACCATGTCAATGGCTATCTTCCAATCAAGAGGAACCAAGGAAGAAAGAAGTGTCGCAGAAATAAAACGAGTCAAGAACCTGCTGGAAGTGCAGAGAAGAACTACTCGGAGATGTGAATAATGGAAATGTGTCACCAGACTAGAATATTGAACCTCTACGAAGACTGACTGTCTTACGGACATCTTCAATGGAAGAAAGGCCTGAATTGACGGAGGAGCTGAAAATTCAAGAACGTAAGCCAGTCAAAGACCAAACGGAGAAAGATGAGATTGTTCAACTACACTGGAAATTGAAGGAGGCGGAAGAATGCAATCAGAGTCTACGTTCTCAACTGGAGCGGCTTTCGTGGTGCTACAGGGATCTTCAGCTACATAACACCCAGCTAGATGAGCAATGGGTAAGTATGCGAGCTAAGCGTGGAGAGAGGGCCAACATGCAGTAATTTGAGATAAGTGAATTTAATTCGAAGAAGAGAAATCTAGTGGACAACTAGAGTAGCAGTTGAGATGTGAGAAAAATTTGCCACAAGCTGCTCGGAACGAACAGTTCTAAGAGGAAGGCAGTGTAACGTGCACGAGGTAGGTGGAGATAAATAGTGAAGCGTATTATGTCAAACGTGGAAAGTCAAGGATGAGCTTAGAACAGAAAACGAAAGGAAGTGCAATACCGTGTATAAACCGTGTACGTGTTTTCCGAGTTTTTGTTCGTTGGAAAGGTGTGGGAAGGGAGCCTTAACTTCGCCATAACGAAATGTCAATTTCACGTGGACTTTCTGAAGAGTGCGGATCCAAGTGTTTATTGAATAATTTTCAGTATTTAGTTGTTAAAAGTGGTGTTATTTTACAAATAAAAATTAACATTTAAAAGACTGTTTTCGTTTAGTTTACTAAGAATCTCACGTGCTTAATTTGGCATTTTTCGTGATGAAGTGTGCGATATTTTGTTGTAAAAATAATCGACGCATTGCGTGTGGAAAATCATTTTTCAGGGAAGTTAAATAATATAATAAGCAATTATACAGCATTTTCTTTGAAATATGTGCAAAAGCTGTATAAATAAAAGCTAAATAACCAAAAATAATGACCATTTTTCTTGATGGTGCTCGTTTGTTTACATTTGAGATTCATCAGAGTTTTGGTTCGCCTTATTGGTTTCAGCGACAGCTGACGGAAGTTTTTGCCTGAGGGCTCGAATAAAACTTTAAAGAAATTAAAATATTTTTCTACCTTTTGGTATTTTAGGTTTCCAAAAGATAAAGACTTCAGAGAGCTATGGTTAAAATCCATCGGTAGAACTGATTATATACCATCTGATGGTAGTAATGTTTGCGAGGACCACTTCGAATAAGTCACAAATTTACTACTTCCATGGTGAAAACTAACACATTCACACCTTTCAAACACATAAGGAAAATTCGGAAACTTTTTGAGCATGGTGCACTTCCTTTCGTTTTCTGTTCTAAGAGGATGACTCGAAGCTGTGGTGAATATGTGAGGTGAAAATGTATAGCGGAAACATCTAGAACTAAGTGGCAGAAGTTTTAGAATTAAGCTAAGTAGTATAAATAGGGAATTTTAGTCATGACTTAGACTGCGAAGTGTTTACATGTGATAATGCGAATAGTTAGTTGTATTTTAACCAGCGAAGTGATAAGTGCTAATCTGTAAAGACAAACAGTGAATGTTCGAAATAACGCATGACTCGAGTGAATATTTCAAAATTGCAATAAACGAAATTGCAAAAATTTTCTCTACAAAACTCGAGCAAAGAAAGAAATATTTAAATATTTCTTTACACGATCGGCGTGTCTAATTAAGAAACCGATGAGCAGATCGAGGCTCTGAGGAACGCACTTGACCAGGCCATAGACGACACTACGGCTGAGGAAACTGCCCCCACAATTCTGGGGATCCCGAGTGTAAGGGGGCTCATTGAGACTAACCTGTGCTACTGCGGACACCAGAGGTTGGTTGGAGCGGGTGATACCCAAGCCTACACCTTGGGAAGGGGCCTCCCTCAAGGCTATTGAGAAGAAGGACCTACCCAAGCTGTACAGGGATCCCCAAAAACAACGGGGGGAAGCAGAACCAACCGATTCCAGCATCCTCTTGGAGAGTATTGGGCCGTAAAGCGAAACAAGGCGGACAGACACTGGCCCTCTCCATTGATGAAGGGTTTATGCGAGCGTTGAAAGAGCGGCATATAAGACTCTTTAATAGCATCACCTCTGTGGTGTTTAAGGCAGCCAGTGGGGGAGCGAAAGATGAGGACATCTTCGCTCCAAAACCTCCGGATGAAGGCGGTTCAAGCAAACCTACAACACAGTAGGGCTGCCTCGGCAGTTCTCTTAGGCTGCTGGCCACTCAAGCTGCAGATCGGGCCTTCATCTAGGAACCTTGGGTAAGTTTCGGTCAGATTTCGGGACTGCGACAAGCTGGATTTGGAATCGTTTATGATACCAAGGACAGCAGGCCGCGGACCTGTATTGTATATAACAAAACAAAAATTAACTGTATGCCGTCCGTAGACTTGTATACAAAGGACCTTACAGCTGTCAGAGTGGAGGTATGTGCGGGGGGACGCAGATGCTGGGTGCTAATCAGCTCTGCGTACTTCCTATACGACTCCACTGAACCACCACCGACGAGAACTCATAGATCTCATCGGGTCGACAAACGCGGCGCACATGCTAATCGGATGCGACGCGAACTCGTACTAAACCGTGGATTTAATCCTATCTTTGAAAATGGCCGTCGGAGGGAGGTAATTGACATTACTCTCACCAGTAGCTACATATCAGAACTGGTCAGTAACTGGAGAGTGTCTAACTAGCCATTGTGCTCCGACCACAACCACATTCTCTTCAGAGTTGGAGACTGTGTCAATGAAGTAAAAGAATACCTGAACCCCAGGAACACCAACTGGGTTACCTATAAAGAGGAACTGGGTGGTAGACTCTATGGATTCATGAGCTCGATCAAGTCTACGCAAGATGTCGAACTTGCGACAGACATTATAAACGATGCCCTGCATACGACCTTCAGGAGGAGCTGTCCGGTGTCAGTAAGGTCCCACAACAGGAACGTTCCATGGTGGACGAGGGAACTTGCGAGACTAAGGGCTACTACCAGGAGGCTGTTCAACAGGGTGAAAAGAGGTGGGTGCTGAGAAGCTTACAGATAGTCCCTAACTGCCTACAACCGAGAACTGCGCCGGTCTAAAAGAACCAGCTGACAAATGTTCTGTCAAAACGTGGAGGGCGCTCGTGATTCTGCGAGACTGCATAAAGCCCTTATGAAAACTACGTCAGGTGACCTGGACACACTCCAGAAACCGGACGGGACATACACCCAAACCAGGGAAGAAACGCTAGAGATTCTGCTGCATTCCCACTTCCCTGGGTGGAAGATCCGAACGAGGCAGACAGGCCTAGCCTAACAGACCACCTAGCAAGGAGGGCGACCAAGGCGGACTGGAGGGCGCTCCTACAGGAGAGCTGTGAAATTCTTGTGCCGGTGCTGTGATAGGGTTAGGGGATACCAGGGTGATTCATAGCAGCCGTGCAGGCTAGGTCAGTGACCGAAGAGATGATGGGCCTGCCTAGCTAGCCGTGCTTAGCTCGCCGGATCGGTGTGGGATCTTGCCTCACACTCCTTGGTACACTCACCCGAACATTTATGCAGGCACTCTTTAAGTCCTTAGGACCAAAGCACGAAGGCATGAAAAAAAGGAAGCACAATTATTAAAGGATTATAAAAAAAGGATGAAAGGAATCGACAAAATCATGCCTCTGACGAAAAAGCAACCACAGCCTCAAGATGGTTCGAGGCTTGTAAGGCTATCCCAGCCCATCCTGCGGCTATGCCGAGCCTATCATATATGGCATAGTCCCTATTAGCTAGGACAGTTGTCCGGAACTAGTGGTTAGAGAGAGAGAGGGTCGGAAGGAATCAGGCTACTTTCTATCAGTCCATTATTCACTGCTAGTGATTTATTTAAGCTTAATACAAGCTATAACAAATACAAAAATACAAGCTAAAACATAATACTTATACTACAAACTATAATAAATGATAAGTAATAATAAATAAATAAATAGTATAAGCTACAATATGAGGTGAGATAGTAGATATAGCCAGAAGGCCGAAGGCGGCAGAAAGAAGAATTAAGGAAGGCGATCAAGATCAGAATGGGCGGGAACAAGATATAAGGCTTTGTGAAGGGATGATTTACTCAGATGGAAGTCAAAGGAGGAAAGGTCGTTGACTTTTCGTAACATCCTGGTAATTGGCTCACTTTGAACGTTTTTTGTGCGATGGTGGTCGAGTCGGAAAAGGGGAGTGGACCTAAGGTTACGGGGATTGGTATAGATGGGTAAAGATTGCAGGATTTAAGGGCAGTCTATAGCACCAGTTAATAATTGATAAATGAAGAGAATGTCGGAAACATCACGACGTTTGCTTAGAGGTTGTAAGTCGATCAGTTTCAGACGGTTTTCATAGGGCGGAAGGTTGAATCTGTCAGCCCACGGAAGATCACGTAGAGCGAAGCGAATAACCCTACGCTGGACAGATTCAATCCTTTTAATGTGAGTTGTTTTTGTAGGTGACCATACCTGGCTGGCATATTCAAGGAGAGGAGTTAGCTCTGTTAATTATGCTGTCAATGTGGGAACGGAAATTTAGTTCGCTATCACAGATTATTCCTAGGTCACACAGAGAGGTAACGATAGGGACTGGTACGTCGGTTAACATATAGACTCTCGGGGTGGTGGTAAGACGCTTGCGGGAATAAGAGATGGACTGGCATTTGGAGACATTGAGTTCAAGAAAGTTTTTCATGAACCATGTGGTAAACGAATCGAGGTCTTTTTGCAGGGGAAGGTAGTCCGTTGTGGAGGAGATATGTTTGATTATTTTCATGTCGTCAGCATAAATGGACAGCTCTGAGTGTTTGATGATACATTCAACATCATTTATTGTAAGGATAAAAATCAATGGGCCGAGGTGGCTGCCCTGAGGGACGCCGGAATGAGCGACAATAGGGTTAGAAATGGATGAGCTGACAAAAACTTTGTACTGACGGTTGTTGAGGTAGGATCGAATACAGGAAATGAATCTGGGGGGGGGGGGGGAGCCTAGGCGATCACGTTTCAAGTTAAAATCGGTGGCGATAACATTAACATCTTTACCGTTTTCCAGGGCACATAGTGTTTTAGAGACGAAGTCAGTAAGGTTGGTTGTTGTAGATATAGCTTTGAAGAAGCTATGCTGGGAGAGGGAGAAGATAGACTTACCGTGGAAGAACATGGAATCATAGACCAATTTTTCGAATAGTTTAGGTATGGATGATAATTAAGCAATGGGTCTGTAGTTGGATACATCGTTCTTGCAGCCTTTTTTGAAGATGGGAATAATATAAGGATTTTACCATAATTAAGCGAAAACCCATTGAGTGACCGAGAGGCGGAAAAACAAAGTAAGGGGTTGAACTAGATGCATGGCACACTTTTTCAGAACGATGGCCGGAATGCCATCTGGACTTGGGTGAAAGTCGTCCTCAAGCCCGTTTATACTGGCTGCGATTAGTTCAGGATCAGGGTCAACAGATGTAAACGACGTTTGAGTGCATTTGTCCATGAATGCAAAATAGTTTAGGTCGGGTTGTAGAGAATTGTCGCTGAAAGATTTACTGAAGAAGTGTGCAAAGAGGTTGGCGATAACCTTAGGATCAGACCAAGAGATATTCTCGAGCTTTAGGGTTTAAGGTTAACCATTCTTCCAAGAAGAAGAATTAATAAAGTTATAAAAACGCTTGGGGTCGAATATGAGGCTAATTTCCATCCGTTGGAGGTACTCATAGTAGAGGGTATCACAACGTTCAGAAAAAGAGGTATAAGCAGATAGGTAGGAAGAATAGTCAGACTCAGTCTGGGTTAGAAGAAAACTTTGCCAAAGTTTATTTCTCCTGTTGCGGAGAGAGCGTAATTCTTTATCGTACCATACGGGGGATGAGGAGTCAATTTCATGTTATACAAAAAACATGATGCTTATGTAATACGGAGTTTTATATTTGGTAATTCATTGTAGAAGTTATTTTACTCCTTTTTATCCAAATCATACGCGACTATGATTTACGAAAGATATTTCCAACACATTGAAAAATTTATGTAATAGTTGGTAAAGAGAGTCCCGATTAAGCCGGCCTATTGTCGCCAAGTGCTTTGGCAATGATACCTGAGAAAAAGAAACTTTACGTAAACAACTTTGCAAGGGATAACGTTCTAAAGACAAATTCCATTGCTGTGATGCTGAGGATATACTGTAGATTTAATTTCAGGCTGTGAATTATTTATTGCCGGTAGCTTATAACTTAATTGCAATTCGTTTTGGTACCCCTAATTCAAAAAGGATGGAATTATTTAATGAACCAGTAAAGAATGCAAAGATGATAGATTCACTGTTCAGCGAAAATATACAGAATGTGTAAAGTTTGTATATATATATATGTATTAAAGAATATAGTTTGAGAATACAAAAAGCTTATATCTATTTATAAAGATTTCACAATAATTGCTTATACTAAAAGCAGATCGCTAAGCCTTTAGTTAATGGGAAGCAACAATTTTGACTAACTGGAAAAAGCAATAAGTTCAAAAAGGAAATCCAGAAGTAAAAGTATTTCAATTACTTCTGTTCTTAAATTTCTGCATAGTATGTAGTAAAACATGAATTGTTTAAATAAATTTATCTTTTAATTCTTAATGTGTTCGTGTTGCCCTAAATGTATGGTAAAGTAATTCATGTTATGTTTAGAGATATATGCAATTAAAACTACAACGTAAACATTTCTCGTTCCTTAATTTTTTGTAATTCTGAACGAACACAGGAAAGCTTCCTTTTATTTTATCTTCATGTTAATATCAAATATTTAATAATTATCTTAACGTAAAAAGATATGAAGAGTTTTGAATACAGGCTAGAATTTTTGTCTGCACTATATTTTGTTTGAATAAAGTCAATAAATCACAATTATGTACATAGAGTGCTGTAAGCATAAATATGAAAGTCAGTAAATACATATTTCTTTTTGTTTTCTTGTTTTATTAAAAACAATTCTATTCACTTAGTAATGTAACGAACAGGATAATTTTTTTTGCTTACTAATTAAAGAGGAGGAAGGTAAAGTCCATTTACAATGATTCATTCGCAATTAATTTATAATTTGGGTGAATATAATTGCCACTAATAATGCATTCACTTAAATAATTATTATTTTGTAATAATAGCTAATAGTAATGAGATGTCCGTTCACATTGGATTTAAGTGCTAATAAACGTGTGAACTGAATTAAATAATATTTGCTGTATAGAACCGAAAATTTTATTTTTATTTTTTTGGTTCGCCAATGCTTTTTACTTAATTTTTCCAAAAAAAATTCCCAGGCACGTTTTCTTTCACTAAACAATTTTTGTTCACTCCCGTGTGGTTAGCTTTCCGGCACCTTTTCAACTCCACGTACTAGACCAGAATCAAAATCACTGTCGGATTCTGCGTTCCCCTCCAATATGGCGTGAGTGGCTGCCATATTGGGGGGAACCTGCCATATTTCGGAGTTAATCCGAAACATGGGCGCTGAAATTTAATAAATTTTTTTTTTTAAATTTAATAAAAAAAATTAGTAAGCAGCTTATGCGAAATTACCTTCACACACATTTACTAATTTTTGGTCAATTTCTTTCTGTCGAAGAGCAAAAACATATTGCTGCCGGATAATTTTCCTTGCCGGACGCAGTTTTCCTCTTTGAATTAATGAAATGCTATAGAATAACATACATCTTGATTGCAGGAAAGGATCGCCTCACTTTAATCCCATTGTTTTTCCTTAATGTATAATAAAAATGAATCCTTATTTCTTGTACCTCGATATTGGTGACATTAACAATCGATCTAAATGAATTTACAAAACTCTCTTCGCAAATATGCTAAAGCTAAACTGGCTGTCAAAAGGGAAATCAGCGAATTAGGTGTTGACATTTACCGGCCTGCCAGAGTTACGTTTGGTTTTGCTCAAACTAGGAGTTCGCCTCGGGAACATCACGTCCGCAATCCAATAATGGCAATTGCGGGCGTGATATCTCCGACACAACCCCCGTTCTTGCCTGCTCACATAACACTTGGGACGATGGATAGATGTGGTGCTCAGGTCTCGAGATCTTACCTTAAGTCTGGGTGTGGTGCTGTCACCTCTTCTATTGTGCCTTGTGATCGATGAGCTACTGGTGCGCCTCGATGAGCGGAGCTTCATCTTGCAGATGACATTGTAGTTGTGGCATCCAGCGATATGGGGGACAACATCACAAGACAACTCCAGGGGGCACTAGATGCAGTTGCAACCTGGTATAATGAGGTTGACCTCAAGGTCAACCCTGACGGTCGTCATTCCATTCACTAGGAAGAGGAATACGGCGGGTCTGACTGAACCGACCTTCTTGGGCACTGCGCTACCCTTCAAGGATCAGGTGAAGTACTTGGGGTTGATGTTAGATTCCAAGCTATACTGGAACCTGCACCTAAATACAACCTTGAAAAAAGCTCGGAAGTCCTTTTGGGCATGCCGTAGAGCTTGCGGGACTACCTGGGGACTTAAACCCAGGACAATGTTCTGGATCTTCACATCGGTAATAAGGCCCATGATAACCTACGGAGCGATTACATGGTGGCAGAGAGCAAAACTCAATGTGGTCACGGCTAAGCTTAGCAGACTGCAACGTATGGCCTGCCTATGCATCACTGGTGTACTGCATAGCATTGGCCTGATAGTTAATTTTAAGGTTGGGAGGGATTAAATGCAGCGAAGCATTGAGAGCATCGGTTGGAGTAGTGCGAAGCGACCCAGTGCGGTTGCAGGAATAGAAAGTCAAGCTTGCTTTTTTGGCCCGCTCTTCTATATTTTGCTTCCAGTTCAATTTGAGTTCGAAAATCAGCCCCAAGTACTTAACCCTGGGGGATAATATGAGTTGATGGCCGTTTAATTTATGCATGGCAAATTTGGATACCTTGGTTTTTGTGGTGAAGAGCATCAGCTCAGTTTTTCCCGAGTTCACATATAGTCCACAATCTCTTCACCATCTGCTAACCTTGTTCAGTGCATTCTTAGGAATACCATTAATACGGGAAGGAGTTTCTCTAATACCTGAATTACTGTTAGCAGTTTGTAGTCTGATAAAAAGTTTAGAAGCATGAAATACCACATATTGATAACAAGAAGATAAGTTTACGATTTAAAATAAAAAGCAAGGGTTTTTTTGTATGAATTATATGATAATGTTTTGGATACTTAAACTCTATAGTTTTAATTTCAGAAACGCTTAAGGTTTCTTCTCTTGTCTCCCTCATCCCTCCGTCCCTCATTCCTCTCCCCTCATGTAGTAATTTTGTTTGTTTTTGAGTGAGATATCTATTTTTTTTCTTTTTTTTATATTATTTTTTCAGCATATTATTTCTAGGTTGAGCCTATACCCTAACCAGGTACAGGGATGGAGTGGGTAAGGGGGTAAATTTTCTGTTTGGAATTTTCATGATAGTTCAGTGCGGCTAGGAGTAACAGGTGACACGGACACCATACCTATTGTTCTCCCTTTCAATCTGTTCTTTGTTTTTTTTTATTTCCTGGCAGACCTGGCAGAGGAAGTCCACAACCCTCTGTCGCCACAGGCACGCAAACTTCAGTTGTGAAATGTATGATTGGATGTTCAAGGACTCACACCCCATACCGACGAGCTAGGACGTGCTGCCATCTAGCGCGTGCCAACTGAACACCCGCGGCAACTTCACGTTGCTCACATGCGCACACATTACAAAAGTGTGCATGCACTACTGTTTTCAAATTACAGCACTGAGTACCTTATGGTCATAGGAATAGAAGGTAGGTCAAGCAGATACTGGATGGCTTTATCGTACATGCTGTACAGGGAGTCATTACCGCTTTGATAGAAGTAAAGACGGTAGTGGGAGGTGGGGGTGGGGGTAGGCGGTAGGAGGTGGGGGTAGGCGGTTGAACCTAACTTTTTAACGAGTGGACCGATTTGGATGGTTCTTTTTTTGTTGTACAGAATAGAAGACACTAAAAAGTAAAAAATAAAATAGCTTATAAAAAAAAATTGAACCAACTTCACAAAAGCGCTAAAAAGCGTAAAATAATTTTTAATTTTATACCTATTACGACATTTTGAAGTCGGTGCAAATCAAACAAACTAAACAACTACAACAAAAGTATTTAATCGTCCTTCCTTATGACTCCGTGAGCTGACAGGTAGTTTTATATATTATCTTCAATTGGGGTTGGGTAATTATTTTGTTGGTTTAATTTGCACCGACTTCAAAATGTCGTAATAGATATAAAATTTAAAATTATGTTATGCTTTTTAGCGCTTTTTGTGAAGTCTGTTCAACTTTTTTTTTAACTATTTGTAAACCACATTTTAGAGATCTGGTTATTTGTAACAATGGCGATGAGCCTGCTTCCATTACAGGAGTGAAGTTGTAGATTTAACTGTATCTGAGAAAGCGTCTCTATCACACCACACCTGGATATTCTTCGAGGGTAACTTCAGTAGCGAACTCCTCTATTTAGGAATATTCATAGAGCAGATTGGGAAAGATTTCGCGAGTTTTTCTATGTCACGGTGAAGAAATGTTCATCAGACTGACTGCAAATGGAGTGAGCAGTGGACAATGCACTCGACACTGATACCAATGCGCTGCACATATATACAAGGCCGCTCTGGTGGAATACAGAACTGTGGAATCTTAGGGAGAACTCGCGTAGACTTTTCACCGCGGCCAAACGAAGTAAAGATCAGACAGACTGGTCCAGCTATAAGGAAAGTATCAGATCTTTTAAGATGGCAATATACGAGTCTATGTATAGAGGAAAAATCAGAAGCATCCAGACTACAAAGGTTCTTGTCGAAAGATCCAAGTACTCCCCCATCTTTTAGAGAGAAGGATGGAGAATGGACAATTATAAATGAGGAGCTCTCAAAAGTACTCTTCGACACTCATTGCCCGGGAGCACGTATGTGGTCCAGGATGTTACGAATCCCGTAGAAGACGAAGACAAAAATTGGGACCTTATTAAGTCCATAGTCGACTACAAGAAAACAGTGTGTGCATTGAAATCCTTTGACCCTTTGATGTTTACATAAAAGAGATAAGGCATAATAATTTCTTTTTGTCTTGGCTGTTTATTTGACTCAGCGCTACAAAGCGTAAAATCCTACAAAAACTAGCTACTAAAAAACTACTACCTAATAATTGTACAAACATTAAAAAGTCAAAGTAATAAAGATCAAAAAGAACATACCAAAAAATGACTCAATATATTACGTTACTGTAAATAAGTTAAATAAAAAGGACTCTAAAACTTTAAGGCAAAAACCTGTAAAAAATAAAATACATAAAGATTTTGAAATATCTCCAAGTGAAAGAAAACTTCGCAACAAATTTTCGAAAAATACGGAAACTAAATCTAGAGCTAAACCTAAAACGAACGAACAAAATGAACCGAAACCGAAAAATCAAACTAGAACATTGTTCTCTCCCTTCTCCATTTTTGAGACATCCGGGAGCACTCATCCAAAAATGTTCTAAACGAACACACAAAAATTTCGAACCGATTAGAGTTCCTACAGAGTCATTCGTAGACAATCTGCTGCAAGTCTGCGGCCTGTTATTCCCAGTGAAAGATGAGGCTTCCGTTCTGCACCGACGATAAAGTTTGCTAGGTGCATTTGAAAGTGCCGGCCTCCATTGCCAGGAAATCCGACGTAATCGCCTCCTCAATCTTGCAACGAAGGTTTTCAAACTGTGGGTTAGGCTCGATCCGCATGCAGTACAGATGAATTGTTGGCTTAGCAAGTGTAAGGATAAAGCTTATCAAACAATTCATCTGCTTACATGTCCCTGGCCCCAGTAAAAACGACGTTCTTGTTAATTGTTATGTCTAATTTCGGCCAGATAAGCTGGAACATATCGCGAACATGATTATTAATGTCGCGCAAGGGCGGACATGTGAAGTATCTGTGGAACGGGGTTCCTTCACCACCACAAACTGTTCTTTGAATTCGTCGACCGATATGTGACAGCTGGTTTGGATGCACGAAGCTATAATGGAGCAGTTTGAATGCCACATCAGTGCCCAGAGTTTGCCCAGAGCAAATTGCTTATCACACGTATAGGGCTTTTACTTGAGATAAGCTTTCCTCTCGTTCGTTATTCCAAGATGGATAGCTATAGATTACTCTACTGGTTATGGTACCCATTACTCCCAAATCTACCCCAAGATGTGCGCGCTATCTATTAACACCTAAGTGATCCGAAGGATTTACTCCTACCATTATTACCTACCAGCATTACTGAACACCGAATCTACTAACGCAGAGTTCAACCTGATCGGAATTGCTGAGAATTTCCCTTACCCAAGTTCATTCCATCGCAAACGGAATGTTGCGTCAACGACCTTCGCCTGTAAAAGTTTCACGAGGCCTTCTTCGAAGCACTCTGATTGTAACAGGTGCACGATGGACGAGGTAATCAAATAATCGGCAACGGCTGCAGGTCCTTTCATCGAAAGGGAGTGCAGTCTAGTCCGCCACGAATTCACAGATCCAGTGTTTCTTCAGAGCCATGCGGCTATTATTTGTTTTACCATCGAGCCCCACAGAAGGGCAGAATCTGTTCGATTATGCCACCTCCCACATCATAGCCCTTGGCTTTTACTAAGGTTAACCCAAACGATAACTATTCAAGAAATTGGAAATGCATCCTCGTTCGTGAAGAAAATAGACAGATCGTCAGATTATCCAGAGGGATATCCTTTAGTAGATTTAGTAGTGTACTTCCCAGAAAGTCCGCATTAATTCGGCTTTTAAGTACTGGCGGCAAAATGATTGGTCCTATTAAATGGGTGCCGATGATACCTGCACAAACATTGGCCCAGAATTTGGGCTCGGAGGAGCTTCGCTTGGCTTAGTGTCCGACCAGATTTAGAGGTTGTGGAAGTTTGTGATACTATCCCCGGTGAGCTGCGATTCATCCGTCGACAGAATTCGACCCAGAAACACCCCGTTCCCTATGTCGCCTTCCCGAAGCCAAATGCAAAATTATAATCTTCTCTCGGAATCTCCTTCTAGTAGTATTTGGACTGGGATATGATGATATCATTGTAATGGGTATTTTCCCTGAAACATCAACGGTTTGACGGGAGCTCTGGAGTCGTCCCAGGTTCTTTTAAATTGAAAAGACTCAGTTACAAAGTAAATTTATAAATTCTTTATTCAGGTATTTGTTCTTTATGTCTAAATGTAAAATTTTTACTTTCTATTGATACTGGGATGATGACTGGAGGGAAAAGATAAGTCGACACTGCTGAAGAGAAAGAGAGAGATGGTATTTTGAAGTAGCTTCATCTAGCTTTTATACGTAGTCTTCACGTTTGTATCGTGATCGGTGATTTATGTGTACGTTGACTGACCAACAGGCTACGCCACAGAAGGTCTGTGTAAGTGTGTGCGACTAACAGGCTACGCCTGTGTCGCACACACGGTGTGAGTGTAAGCGGGATCACCAACAGGCTACCCCACAGAAGGTCGGTGTGTGTAAGCTGTACGACCAACAGGCTACGCCACAGAAGGTCGGTGTGAGTGTGACTAACAGGCTACGCCACAGAAAGTCGGTGTGTGTAAGCGGGATGAAAGAAAGTCTACGGATGTAAGAGGAATGACCAACAGGCTACGCCACAGAAGGTCTATAGGAACGGATTAGACTAAGAGGTTACGCCACAGAAAGTCTACGGATGTAAGCGGAATGACCAACAGGCTACGCCACAGAAGGTCTATAGGAACGGATTAGACTAAGAGGTTACGCCACAGAAGGTCTATAGGAACGGATTAGACTAACAGGCTACGCCACAGAACTACGGGTCGGGACAGGTAAAACTAACTACTCGGTCGGTGGGACTTTATCGTCCAAATGAAAGCCATAAGTGATTTGCCAAAAGTGAGCTAATAGTTTCTGGATCTACCACTTTCGTAGTACTACTGCTCGACTCGTCTCGGGCTCGTTTCAGAATCTTGCCTGACGAGGGTAATTATTTACTGCTCGACGTCGGTAGAATCTTCCGATGTTTCAGATCATAACTCCGTGCTGTTCGAAGTTACACTTCCGGTTTTTCTTAACCTTCGGAAAGTTCGTGAAAATGCCCCTCTTTGGGGTGCACGTAGATTATGGAATTTCCTTAAATGCTCCAGTACAGCAGTTTTTTCGTTGCAGTCTACTACACTATAAATAGAAATTATATCCGCTTATTCCTTAAAAGTAAACTTTTCCATTTTGTATTAATTTTAACTTAAGAGTACCCGTAGTATGACTGAGACCCTTTTATAATAAAATTTGCATAACGTATTAGTAACAGAACACCAGGATACTAGGATGCTAACTCTGGCAATACAATCTAATATCGGCAATAAAACAAAATTAGACTAACATTTTTATAACTTTTTTACAGCAATTACCTACATTTTCGACCATTTGTCTTAAACATTTTGTTTATTTAAAGAATTTCCTACATAAAGTGCAACAAAATAATTAGATAATCGGCGATCCCTAAGGACGCAGTTTTTCTAATCTGTTCTCTACCTGAACATGGCAATTGAATAAAAATAAAAAAGAGGTATTAATTACATGAATTTCGGAGAAAATCTCAAAACATTTTGGAAGTGACTGTACCTGCAGAGGTAGGAGTTATCTGTTCCAAAAATTGGCAGTACATGCTCTTTTGGACTATTCCTGTCAGCTTTATTATCCCATCATTTTCCTATGCATGCATCCCTCTTCCTCAGCACGCTGTTGCCACGATTCAGCCTCAGAAAATTTTTTATATTTCCTCGTGTATTCTGGTTGCCATATCAAAAGCATGTAAATATAACAAGTTTCTTAATGAATCCACCATTCATTTTTTTATTAACAGCTGTGCAACATTGAACCAAATATATATATATATATATATATATATATTTCAAATAAATAATGCAAAACAATATCTAATAAGTAAATTCAAGCATTTCTACAGACCTACTGCTAAAAGACATAATCTGGTTACACTAAATGTTCTTTCCGACCATTCCAGTCACTCGAATTTGTATTGCATCAGAAAACTTCGCATGTAAAAACACCCACCACCCACATCGTGTACTGCCAATCCTTTTGGAACAGGGTATAGATCAACATTGTTTACTGTTTTGGAAAGGTCATTGAAGTAGTAGATTTTAGCGTTTGTTTGATGTCGCTGTATTGAGAAGATCAAAAGTTAAAAATTAATATGTGCATACCGTGATAAATCGCAAATTTTTGAATGACTCTGTAACTCCCAAACGGTTGAAATGTTGTTTGGGTAGGTAAGATCTATCGCCTTTTATTTTGGAACACCAGACTTGAAACACCCTGTATACATATATACGGCCATTTTATATATTAAAAACCAGTGAGAAAGTTTTACATTATTTAATAATTTTGCTTCTTAGTATCTTAATATACTTAAATTATATAAACAAACTGTTAATGATTAAAATACTATGTTTATAAACAATGTGAAAAAATACGCTGTAGGATCTTTATATTCCTCTTCTTACAGGTTTCGGAGCAAACAAAACCTTTACTGGTTTACACAATTCTAATTCAGTTCCCGGACGCACTGAGAGACATAAAGTTATATCTACTTGTGAGGCTTCAGTCCAGACCCCATGGGACAGGAGAACTGTTGTCCGTAAACGCCAGTTAGTCTCTTAAAGAAGATAAGTGAATTTAAAAAAAGGAAGAAACCATAAAGCCCAAAAGTTGCTACCTTCTTCACCATCCTCCGTCATAATTCTCTTCAAATCTCTTATCCTTGGCACCACGGTGTGGACATTTTGGTCAGGATACTTAATTTTTAGTCTTAGGTCCTGCCGCTGTGATTCCTGAAGATTTTCTAATTCAGCAACAAATGGAAGTGCGGCAATAAGTCCAGCAGTTACTTTGAGAATGTTATCATTTGACACATTAGGACTTGGATCCAAAATACGAGCGGTACACATTTTGATCTAGAAACAAGGCAGAATATTATAAAAATATTAATTAACGAGGAGTACAAATATATAATTTTAAGTTACATACATTTACATTAATTTGAGGTGTGAAAATTGGCGGAGCGTTCTGTACAATTGGCAAAATTTCTCGAAACACTCGGCCAGGTTTTGGATCACTTATGTTGGCCAACTGATTTAGAATAGAAGTTGTGAATCCATCTGGTACCATGTCTAAAATTATAAAATTTATTAAGCTATTCCTAAATTAAGAAAAAAACTTGCTTGGGTGAATATGCAAAAAATTGCTTATGTCGGACGCTATATGCAATAGTAATTGGCATGGAGCCAGTGCACTTTGAGACCTGTCTTTAACAACCAAAACTAAATGTAAGGCACTGGCACGTAAACTAATTTGCTTCACCAAGAGCAAGTCATCGAATGTTAGTCCAGAAAATATGTTTTGTAACCTAAACGATAGAATTTAACTTGTACCTTCAATATCGAAAACGAAAATTACTTCAAACAATTCTTCATTAATTGACTTAGTGATTCTTTTGAAGGAGTCCTACTGTGCTGTGGTAAAGTGCAAGTTTGCAGCTGTTCTATAAGAAGTTGGGCAGCTAAGAACGTTACCGTAAAATTTGCTGTCCCAGACATAAAGGGGTCAATTTCTGCCAAGCGATTTAAGTTATCTTGAGCAGCTTTCAACAATGCCGATCGCGCTTTTGGTGCAGAGTAAGCTGCTTGAATGTTGCTCAAGATAGTTTCTAAAAACTGACGTGATCCAGTAGATCCTGTAAGAGTTAGTGGTCGAGAACATCCTCCGATTGGCAGGCGTGGAACTAAATGTGGCATTGTGTCTCGTAAATATGAATAGTGTTTTACTGTAGTGTCCGGAAAGAGACTCAACATCGGTGCCATATGCTCCGCAGCATTAAATAACATAATAAGTAGGCATGTATCTAAAAGAATTTCCATCAATCTATTATTAATGATATTTTTTCAAGACTTACAAGAGGGATCTTCAACATCCTTTTCCGCACTATCAAAAAATGGATGATCTTGTAAAAGTTGTGGTGTTAGAGACATGCAAAGCTCTGGATGCTTCTGGCCAACCTTTTGCATGCAACCGTATGCCGAAAATTTGTCTTGAGGATACTTGGACAGCACATCTAAAACTTTTTGGACTACCATCAACAAACATGCTTGGGTGGATACTTTACAAGCTCCAAGCATTAAATGAAGACCCTCACGAACTTCGACGGAATAATCTTCCAAAGCACTTAACATGATTTCCAGTTGATCTTCTCTTAAAATAATATGCCGAGATATAGCAGTCAAACTATAAATTGATTTAAGTCTGACTCCTTCAATTTCATCATTGAACATGTCAACCAAAAAGTCAAGACAGGTTACTGCAAAAGTCGGATTTATTAGAGCCAAACGGCACATTGAGTCCACGGAAGCTGTTCGGACTTCTAAAAATTCATCTTCAAGACCATGTACAAGCGCACCACATGCTCCTGATGCTATCAGTGAAACAGAACTTGTTTCGACCAATTCTTTTGGAGCATCGTCCGCCCACTTCTTTCCTGTAGACCATTCACCGCTAGTAAAGTGCTCTAAATTTCTTTCATGAAGGCTTTTCTTTCTCTAAAAGGTTAAATATTTTAATATAAGTTTCCGATCTAATAATGAGAATATTTACCCTTAAATTGCTCATTAGCTTTTTGTCCAAGGTCTGATGCAAAAACTCCGGACCGACTTGTATCATACCTCCAAGAAGTTCGGCAGCTTGCGTTCTAACTTGCATTGACAGATCACATATCGCGGAGCAAACCTTACCAAACGCGGCGTCAATTAGTCGAATTTCTGAATCGCTGTCTCCAATATTTAGTAGACTGAAAAGTGTGACTATAAATACTTGCTTCAGATTAAATCCATAGACTTACAAATCCGGGTGCTTGATACCCAACTGGCATACTAATTGCAATGCTTCTTTTCTGACACACTCGTAGTCATCTTGAAGAGCTCCAATTGCTCGATCATACAAATTGGGAAGCAAAGGAACTCCACGTTCTCCAAATATCAAAATCGAACGGAAAGCTTGTGCTCTTACTCGAGAATCCTGAGAATCAGTATATTTTCCCACAAGATCTAGCGTTTCTTTCTCAGCTTCACTTAAACTTGTAAAAGCTCCTAACAAAAGAAGGGCATGTCTGTGAATGTTGTGACTAGATGAAACTAACTGATTTTTAGCAAAGGAAACAATTTTTGCTACATGTGTTGTAGGCAATGTCTGAAGCATTCCTATTTGATACAGACTGTACAGTCCTTGTGAAACCACCTTGGCCGATTTCTCTGCTTTCAAAAGCCCAAGAACTTCATCTACAAGAAGTAATCCATCGACGTTAAATCCTTTTCCAAATTCGGCGAATAAAGAAAGCACTTTAACTCGTACCGCTGATTCTGGTTCTCTTTTGAAGTGGTCCACCAGCTTTCGAACTGAATCTGTGATGTCGCTTTCATCATTTTTTAAATTATCTGATATTCGTATTAAAATTTGAAGAGCCTCATTACTGGTGGATGATTTCTCAAGTAATATCGTGAATGCTAAAATATTTGCACTTGACACGCGCTTTCTTGAACTTAGTCTAATTTTTTTGTAGGACTTTATTCCCGCTGTCGAGCCAATCTATAGTGGAAATTTAAAAAAATAACGTATTAAACTTGGAATATTTAAAAATGAAACAGGAGGTTGTAACTTTACACACTCATTTAATAGGATTAATTAAATAAAGCTGACATGGTAAGAACGGATGGGGAGAGGGTAGTTTAGATTCATAAGTAAAACAATTCAGTAGGCCCTTCCTTTGAGCACTACTTACAATACAGTAGTATTGATTTTAATGCAAAACTTTGTTCAAAAACCACATTTTTTAACAGAAAACAAAAAAATCTTTTTTTTAAAGTGATGACGCCAAAGCTTAGAGGAGTATCACTGCCTTGGAAGGAAAGTAAAAAAAAGTTAAGAATATCAGATCAAGGGGTTAAATGAAGGAGTTTTCTATGAAGGTTTCGCTTTTCTCCAGACTAATATTTTGGAGGAAAAGCAGAGAATAGTAATCTGTTCTACATTCCTACGACCAATTATGACTTTTAAGGGAATAAGAGGATTAACGATTTCGTTGAAGCAGTAATCATAGAAGAAGCTATAAAAGAGTGATATATAAAATCATCAAATGTTACTTTATATTCGGGAGAATTAATATTGACTGCGACAGTTAAATCACCAATAATCCTAAACCTTTGTGTTGTTGGACTCTGTCTAACGTAGACAATGCCTAAAGTTCTGCCTAAGCCAAAATACTGGCGTTTTATTCAAGTCTAGTCAGGAGGATTATAATAAAGCACCGAGCCTTAGAAGCATTAAGGTGGTATTCCGTAGTGATGGCTTCAAAAATTCGAAATTTTTTTAATTTTAGTTTTATAATGTCAACGTATTTAAAATTATAACTGTGAAAGAATTTTTCCAATATCTCGAAAATTCAGAAAGTTATGGGACGTCAAAATCGGAGCGCCGACTGCGTTAATCTCGGTGCGCCCGGACCCCTGCGGAGACTCAATGGCGATTTTTGGCTACTTTTCGCCTTTCATAAGGCGATTTTTGGCTACTTTAAGATAATTTTTCAAGTGGTCAGTGCATTTCGAAGCGGAAAGCTCAGTCTTTCGTCGACTTTGACGCTGAAAACACGCTTTCGTTCGCCAACTTCTCTCGAGTTTGTCACGGTATTCCTTAACCCAAAACTTTAATCCCTTTTTTCTCGAAACCATGTTTTTCACACTGGTACACATAATATCTCAAGTTCTACTGGGAGGATTTGCTTCAAATTTTAACTGAATATTCTGCATACTTGTCGCTATCGTGTATTTTGTTTATACAATGTAAAGTTTTTTATTAATCCAACATTTGCTTTGAAAAAAAACCCTAAAATTTCATGCTTTTCTTTAAATTTGCATAACTTTCGTAAATTTCAATATTTTTACTTTCCCGCGGTCCTTGCGATAGCTGACGTTACACAAATTGAAACAATATTTTTGTTTTTTGTTTCAGACTTCCGAGAGAGCTGCAATCATGTGTACCGTTTTCTGGGAAGCCGTAATTTTTGTGTATGGATGAAGTAAAAATTATTTTTGTATACCTAAATATGTATAAATATATAGAAAAAAAATTGAATATCTTTTATACTTTTTGAGAAAAAAATACTTGAATCTACCAGGCGAAAAACAGGCGTCACTACGGAATACCCCCTTAAAGAAGACTCAATTATACCTGCCCAAGCGAGTAAAAGTCATTGGTGGTGTAAAGTACAACGGGTTGGCTTTTTATCGCGAGTGTTTATGGTTCGAACCTCACCGGCGGCAACCCATGGTTCGCATATTGTAATAATCACAAAATCAAAATTGTAGGTCCACTTGCCATCGTTGTCTCGAAACTAAATTAGCTTTATATATGGTACGTATTACGGTAAGAATAGGACACAAACAAATATGTGTGTGTGAGTTTTTGATGCTCTGATGCCCATCCCCGTGAGAAAGTAATTGGTATAAACTCCAACTGGAGGTGTAGCGGAGCAGGAGGTTACTTTTCGAGGTATTAAAGTGTTGGCCTACTCAATTCAATTCAATTTATTTATTTATTTCGGTAATTGTACATAAGAATCATTACAATCCTTTTATTCGTACTAAAAATTATGGAATAGATGAAATTATTAACAAAAACTTATAAAGAAAAGAGTTGAGACAGAAGAATAATAATAGGAAATATAATAAAAATATAAAAGGAAAAGCTACTTATATTTGAAATAATCTAACCACTAAGAAATAAAAAATAAAATAAAGTAAAATTTATTAACAGAATTATAACTAGAGTGCCGAAGTAATCGAGAGCTCACCCCACGCCGTCGTACACTACCCAAAGAGTCGGAATACTAAAATAATGAACCAGAAAAAGACTATTTTAAAATAAATAAGTCAAATTAATGAGAAATTGAGAAGTTTTTTGAACTTACTGACCAATTTCAAGCACGTACAGCACGAACGAAGTAAGAGTACTCCTGAACAGAGTATTGAAAGATATTAACTAGAAAATGATTATGTCGTGGAGAATTTAAAAAACTTAATTTGCTAAATAAATACAATGGTTTACCAGTATATATTATTTTATGGAGCGAAATGAGCAGTTTATGCAATAAAAACTGATTTAGCGAACAGCCTAATACTGAGTTCTGATAATTTGAGATGTAGTCAAACCTTCTGAAGCCATAGATAAATCTAATACAATCATTAAATGCTACGTTCAATCTTCTAGAACACAAAGTGTCTAAATGAGGAAATAGTCGATTGCCTTGAAAGAAGTCCGGAAGAAGGAGTGATCTTACGAGCATCATCCGGGTGTTAATTGACAGCGCGCTAGCAGATAACCAAAGGCGACGTCTCGTGATATCATTACGATAAAAGCAAATACATTGAGACTTTAGTGGATTTAGTACTATATGATTTTCAGCAGCCCATGAAGAGATCCTCGCTAAGTCTGAGTTAACCCGATCAATACAATCTTCCGATAGGCCAATAATTCTACTAAGGTAAAGCTGCACATCATCAATCTTATCTTATATATGTATAGGGTAAATAATAGAGGACCCAAGATAGAGCCCTGCGGCACGCCACAACTAAGAGGAAGCATGCGAGGGAAAACATCGGTAACCTTTACCTGCTGGAATCTATCGGATAAAAAACTACGGGTGAACGAAACAGATGAGGACGAAAAATTAAAATTAGATTCCAACTTAGCAAGGAGCTTAGAGTGGTCTACTGAATCGAATGCCTTTGAAAAATCGAGAAGAGATAAGACGCCCAAGTGGTTTTCATCAATGGACTTCCGAATATTGGACGTAACGTCGATCAGTGCTGTCTCACAACTATGTAACTTACGAAACCCTGACTGGAAGTGACTTATTAAGCTATACTCATCCAAAAATTTTACTAATTGTTGGGACATTAATTTTTCTAATACTTTAGCTAGAAAACTTAAAATACTAATCGGACGAAAATCACCTGGACTTATTGGTTTTGAGTTTTTAGGCACAGGGAGAACTGTTGCAATTTTCCAGGTGGCAGGGAAAATAGAGGCACGAATTATAAATATGCAAAAGCGGATTTAAAAACCACGGTAGTAGGATTTTTACAAACCTGGGAAGAATTCCATCAGGACCTATAGCATTGGATTTGATTAGGTTTCATTGCATCAACACATGAGTTCCATTGCATCAACACATCTGTAGGAGAAAGACAGATTGTTGGACAGCTGTGTAGCAGAATTCGGCGTGAATCCCGTTATTGCATTGGTAACTGAATTTTAATGTACAGATGAAAAATGAGAGTTTAATAAATCAGGATCAAGGTCACACCGGGGTTTATCATCACCATATACACCAGTCCTCCGCAAATTCGACCATAAGTTTTTTGCGGGTAAATCTGAATAGAAATTAGCGGCAAATTATCGCCTTTTTGCAGTAAAAGTTTTAGAGTTTACTTTATTTCGTATGGTTTTGAAATGGTAACCACTTTCGCTGGTTCTTACACGTAGAAATCTTCTATGTAAAAAGTCACTTTCTACTATAAGTGATCTTATTTCATTTGTAAACCACGGGCACCCATCAAATCTGTGAGGAAGGGAAAGTCTTGGTTGAACCTAACTTTTTAACGAGTGGACCGTTTTTTGTTGTACAGAGTAGAAGACACTAAAAAGTGAAAAATAAAATAGTTTTTAAAAAAAATTTAACCGACTTGACAAAAAGCACTAAAAAGCATAAAATAATTTTAAATATTATATCTATTACGACATTTTGAAGTCGGTGCAAATTAAAGAAACAAAACAACTACCCATAATCGAAGATACTATATAAATTTACCTAAACGTTTAAGCTCAAGGGATCATAAAAAAGGACCATTAAATACTTTTGTTGTCCAAAGTTGTTTGCAAATATTTTTTCAATTTTCAAAATTTCTCTGCCTGTACAATAATTTATTGATTGCAGTAAAATTGTATTATTCGATTGGAAAAAAATAAGACAATCAGATCAACTCGTATTTTTATAGCTCAGCAGGCAAGTCCAGATGAAATAATAAATCATTTTCGTTTTGATTATAATTGTGAATTTGCCCATTTTCAGCTGAACGTAAGCTAATTCTGTCCCCTTGTGCACAGCCATGACTTCAGCTTAGTATATACCCCTCGATCGATATTACCACCTTAAACTTCTTGCTTAATTCTCTAATGCAATGAAGTGGTTGGGTTTTCCACAGCGATATAGGAAGGAATACCTGTCCCACATCAGGCATAGACTCAAATATAATTCCCATATTTGGATAGGGCCCGAGCATACCGCATTGTCCGCGTTAGACAAAGTTCAAAAAAAGACTATATAATTTATTGGCGACTCCACATCTGCAGCATCGAGGGAATGTCATCGGAATGTCAATGATACATCCACGCTTAGGCTTGGTACTTTAAAGGTTAGTATTTCCTTAAATACACAATTTCCGTTTTTTTTCGAGCTATTATTTTTTAAGAGCTTTTCTGAGATTTCGCTAATTATAGGGTATTTAATCAAAACTCGTTCATTTCACTTTCAATTTAAAAAAAGTTAATGATGGGAGATTTTACTTTAAAGCCGTCCGTTTCAAATTAGTTAAACAGAAATTACAAAAATGCATGCTTTCCTGGCATTTTCAAACAACCAATTCGCGGATTTTTTTCAAAACTTCGTTATTCCAATACAATTTCTGCAGAGAAACTTAATCCTATAAACAGTTCTTTCAGTTTTCTTAAAATAATCAAAAGTGGAATAAACGAGTTATGATTCTATATCCCACAATTGTGTTCAGTTGCTTGCCCAACATCAGTAAAACGACAACAACTGCGTATGCTACTTTTCAAGTATCGTGAGTACGGCGTGTAAGGGTGGGCTTAAGCATTTAACGATTCACATATTACTAGACATCCTTACAGCACATTTGTCCAGCCTATGAGAACTGCGATAATTGCACTTTTTTCTTTGTTAATTTTTCTTTCAGAGTTTATTTTCTTTGAATAAATAATTAAGACCACCTATCAAGCAGTCCGTACTACTCGATGACGGTACTACAGTCATATTTGTACACATTCTGTTTTCTCCCTTTGGGGACATTCTCATTATTCACATATTCAAGTTGTTCTCTGTGTATTTCTGCAATTGGGATTAGGATTAGGGACTTAAGTGAAAGAGATGACTATGGGCGGAACGCTAAACTGCCTAGAATTCGTAAGAGGGGGGAAAATAAATGATAGTAAATTGTTCTGGTTAAGAATTCCTGAAGTATGACGATACAACCAAATTGGGCTTGTAGACTATAGGGTTGAGAGTGACTCCAGACTCCAGTATTGTGCGAAGGAAGAGATCGACATGGAATCAGGCTAGAAATTGTGTCAGAACAATTAACATGGAAGTAGCGGTAGAAGAGTTATAAACAACCGACGCCGCGTGCATAAAGGTCTTTCTTTGAGCTTTTTCTAAGGCGGACGGACGATGCGGTGTGTCCTGCCCCAACCCAAATATGGGAATTATATTTAAGTTTAGGCCTTATGTGGGACTTGTAGATCAGCACTAATTTCTAGGGGTTCCTAAGAACCCTCAGCACTCCAATTTTTGCGATATATGGTATGACCAGCCGAGGCTGCTGAATACCTAAGTGACTAAAATGTTTACAGAAGGCGAATTATATATTCTTGATCTATCGACAGAAATTCAGATAATTGAGGGTGGGCTACATTTGAGAGATAAAAGACAGCATTGACTCTTGGAATCATTTTACCAGTGCACGTTTCGCTTTGCCCCAAGCACTTAGCTGCTATATGTCGTAATGAAACAAACATGCAGACTCGATTGAAGTCTATAGCGTTACCACAGGATTCAACGACAGAGCCAAAAGAATACTTTCGAAGGTGCTGTCATCAGCGAAGCTATATAGAAGACAAAGAGTGAGAGACAAGAAGACACAGAAGGTAAAAAAAAATTTATACTTTTCTAAACAGTGCATTGTTACACTTTGGCATTCATGAGAGAAATCCTGTTATTTTTTATAAATAAGTGCTGCATTAAGTCGACATATACATTATTGCTAGTCACTGATAAACTGCATTTCGATTCAGTGATCAGTATTTGACAATATAAAAAGTAAAGAAATACAAAGATAAGCGCGACAGTGTTACATTTGATGATAAGCTGTTTGGAAACCGATGAATCGTTAAAAAAAGTGACAAATAAAGTTGGAATAAGTCATCATCGAGAGAATTAGAGATTATTATGATAGCCAGGTAGAAGTCGTCGGTGGAGTAAGTGATAACGTGTCGGCCTTACAATTCGAAGGTTACGAGAACCAGAGAGAGATGGTAGCCAACAATTCTCACGAAAGAACGCGAAAATATCTAAAAAAAAAGCTGCGCAAAGGATTGGATCGAATGCTAGCTAGTGCGAAAAGTCTTAAAAAGAATTGGGTTGAAACCCATAGAAAGGAATAGAAAAGAATTTGCTTCCAAATGCAATGCATAGAAAGAGTTGATCTTTTACCAGATTTGACCCTAATAAAGTGAAAGAACCCATGAAATATACTGGCGGAAACAGTATGGTTTGGGGGGTGTATAATGAGAAATAGACAGTGTTATGAAGAAAGAGCAATACCCAGTTATTCTCCAGAAGAAACTACTTGAAGTAAAGGCCATTCTACATCCAAAAGTTGGACTTGCTCGTCGGCGTGGTCGTCGGCTTCACAGCTCAATTCAACGCTCATATTTCTACATTGGGAAAGATCCGCGTGATTTTTGACAGGAATCATATGATTGAAACGTCATTTGAAGTCACTTCATTTTGTGTTAGAAATTCGTTTATTTGTGAAAGTATAGTAATCGTATGGAAAATATAGACATAATTCTCAATTTTTACTTTTTTTTACTTGAAACACTTGTCAAAACAATTTTCAAGTGAAGGAATTGGTAACATTGATTTGGGTCATTTCGTTGGCTCGCCTGCTTTTTCAGCGTCGGCTTTGAAATTTGTCAAAGCTGGAACTGACGACCACGCCGACGCCCACGACCAAGCCGGTATGTAGAAGAACAATTCATTTAACACGTAGTCAAAGCCGACGACCAAGTCGAACTTTTGGATGTAGAATGGCCTTAATCCTTCCTTTTGAGGAGAATGTAATTTATGCGCAGTATGGCGACACAAAGCCTTCTGGAAAATAAATGAAAACCTGTCTCAAAAATAAAAAAATTGTTTACCATAATGTAACTACCTGAAAGTCTAGTTTTAAATCCATTAGAAAATTTGTGGGATTAGATGAAAAATTTAATGAGTTGCGGGAGAGATCTAAGTATGTCTGGTACAGCATTCCTCCACAAATTGTGTAACATTTATATTTCAGTATGCCGACAAAGATAGCTGAGTTAGTAAAGATTAAAAATTATTGAATTGACTATTGAATTACACTACTGTCTTTTTTCCAGAAAATCTGGAAATTTCAAAAAATATATCACTGATAAGGTGGTTAGTTTCAAGATATTTTACTAACTTACTATTAATAACTGATTCAAAAGCTTTCAAAGTTAGTACAATTACTTTGATGAGTTAATACCCTCTCACATTTTAGGTATTGGCTGAATATGAGCAAGTTTCCATATCGATGGAAAGACTCCTGACAAATAAGTCAGGTAGAAGTGTCTGCGCAGAGGTCTATACAAGAGAGTTTTCAAGAATTTTTTTTTGTAGAGGCATTTTAATTTATTAACTTGAAATTTTGTATGCATATAATAGGCACTTTATACAATATTTTCATATTTTTTATTTGCAAAAATAATGATTTTCAAGGTCACAGCAGACGATCTCCGAAACCTTGAAAAAAAGGTGTTTTGCTTTGTATGCGATATCTCGTCACTGGGTCATCAGAACTCCAAAAACAAAAAAGATTTCGTTAATTTATGAAGTTATCTAGAAATTAATCGAAGGAATAAGCAAATATTAATTTTTCACAAAATGGCAGCTCCTAAAAACAAACAAATTTCGATTTTTAAGAATAATTTTGGCCTTAATTTGGCAATACAACAAGGTAATAAAAGAGGGGGCGCTCCAGGTAGGCAGCTGTCGCTCGGTTCTCTGCTCCGCATACTTTCACTCGCGCCGAGGCGTCTTTACAATTATGATTATAACTCCGAGAATATTTGTCAGATCGACCTGAAATTTTGTGTGTACAAAAAATTCAGTATATGTAAATTAAAAAAATTAAATAAAAAAATCTATTTTTTGAAAATCCTGACTGCGTATAGCCCCTTAAGAACTAAGAGAAATCACATGAGGGGCAGATGTCTTCAATACGTCAGCGGGTATCTTAAAAACGTCCCGCGTGTGAAAGTGTAAATGCCTGCCTTTTGTGTACTTACCTTTCTGCCTGTATATAAGCGCACGAAGATAAAGGTACAGGGGCCTCAGAAGATGGCATTCTATAAAAATTCGTAGCTTTGTCCAATGAATCAGTCCATGCTTCCCCTCCTCGATGTTCCTAAAAGTTTTAACGAATGACCAGAAATCCTTCCTAACATTTTGGCTGGCAAATACCTTTCCTCTAACCTTTTAATAACAGTTGAACTTAGCTCGTTCAATTTGGCTGAAAATTAGGTTCTTTCTCTTTGGTGGATTTGGCGCCTCACTATTAAGACACGAGGTGTTATGTGGATTGGGATTTCTGGGGCTGTGCGAGATAAAACTATGCATCCCAGGCCATAACATTCTTGTGATAAATTCAGCGCTCAATTCGACATCACTCTTAAAAAATCAAACCGTCAGACATATCAGACAATGGCCTCATTTGCCGAGGGGGGCGCGAAATACTTGTCGGGATAAGATGATCTCAAATATTTGCGATATGGCCCACATCAGGTACCCGTGCATTTTACCAATTGCAGCAAATTAAAGGACTCCACCGGACTAATGGTGGAAGAATGTCAAAGCCACTGTACATTTGTTACCGGGTTTATTTCGGAGACGGGGATGATACCCTAAGAGTTATACAATATACTACATAAGTTATTATGCGCGGAAATGGACGAAGAGGAGAGAAAGTTTAAAAATTCTTTTGTTACATCTCAGGAAGCACCATTCATATCTAAAGGTACATTCCAATCGAAACGGTACTTTTCTATTTATAACGACGATGTTCGTGTTTTTTTAAACACCGTTATTAATTTGTAAATTTTTACTAATATTAAGAAAGCCTAATTCCAAATCTTTAATTTGAATATAACATGTTTATCTTATTTACATGTATACGGTGTCCAATATATTCAAATACAAAAGCAAATTGAGAAATAAAAACAAGTAAATAATATTTTTCAAAAATCTTTTTTTAAATTAAATGCCACATATATAGTGATTCATTTACAACAAATGTTTTTTTATAATTCCTCATTTTGCTTTGTTTCATAACATTAATCTTTTTTCAAAGGAGTTACAGGCCATCGGTGCTAGCACCGCGGACATTAGGTAGCAAACTTAAACACGAGTTTGATGGCTCCGGAGTCATGAGAGTCATGACTCTGTAAACTCGAACACGATTTTACTATTGATTGTCTCTGGAGTTAACTCCGAAGCAAACTCGAAAACACCCATAGTGGACAATCATTTACTCCTGTCAAAATTATTTGAGAGAATCACTTACTTCTGTCAAAATTCTGTTCTCATCCGCCGGTGAGAATCACAGACTTCTGTCGAAAAAGTACCGGCAAATCTTTTCGAAGAGTAAAGATGTACCAAAAAGTACCACCAATAAAAGGAATTCATGTGAATCACATGACTGAGTTAGTTACTTTAGTGCGTAAGAAACTTTCAAACTGTCAATGCATACTGATCTTTTAATGAGCGAAGTACATTTGTAAATTCACATAAGAAAAGTATACGTGCAGGGTTGCCCGATCCGGGAAATATATAAAAGCAACCAAAAATTGTTCACAGCTTTGTTCGAAGCCAATTATCCAGCTAGTAGTAATCTTTGCTCAAAGTATTCTCAATGCCGTCGTGTATATATCTGAAATATGTTCATTTTTAATCACACCAAATGCACAAAGGCAGTTCTTGCTTGTTTTGAAAAGGGGCATGTACGATTGAATAAATAATAATTTTCGTTTTCCTTTATATAAATATTAATTTATGTGCGTAATAAATAGATGGAAGCAACTGAATGAATTAATAAATACTTAATTAAGGGTATTTTTTGTTTTTCACGTCTCTACTAAAATTTTAAATTTGCGTTACTTGTATCTGTTGCTGTGATTACTGTAATAAATACTACATTAAAATTTAAAAGCAACAATTTAAGGAGGGACTTGATTCATTATAAAATCAAAAGGCGATTTTTGTGCGATTTTAAATAATGGCGCAGCGACTGTGGGCGACTTCCTCGCCACGGCTCGGCGACTTTTGCTCCATACGGTCTGGCATCTGTGCCAGGGATCATTGACAGGAATACGCCCGCTTATCCACGTCCAATATAATTATAACAAATAATTTTTTTGTAATATTATTGGGTGTCTACCTCTTTATTTCTTCATCCACTAGTCAGTAAAATTCTACATAAATTCTTAAAACATTTGAGAATATTACATATATGAATATTTATTTGAAACATCAAACATTGTAATAAATAAATAAAGCAATACTCATATGCTCCGTTGCTCCTTTTAAGCAGTGTTCATAAGTGCACGGTATGTTATCTTCATCTACCAAAACTGTATTTACTATTTAAATTAAGCTGCTAGTATTTGGTAGAATTATTTTGTGACATTATGTTAAGATATTATTTCGTGTTTGTAGCACCTATGTAAGATAAGATTGCCGTATATCCATTTAGACTTGTGGACAGATACTTTAAACATAAAAATTAGTTTTGTACTGGTATATCATTTATTGCTTGTGACCATAATAATTTCAGAAGAATGGGATCTTTAAATATCTCAAAGTACTAGCTAACTTTAGAAATTAAAACTTTTAATCACGACATTGTTTATAAGGCATCCAAAATAAGAATCCTGTTCTTACTTCACTTTTATCATCTTAAAAGCATACCTGAATAGCCTGAGATGTTTCAGAAATCGATCGCTTCATAGCAGTAGTCATTATAAATGATTTTTAGGCGAAGTAAAAACTAAAACTGTCATAACTTGATACAATTTAAAATAACTCGAAATTGTTTATATTCCAATGCAGTCGCAGTGTGAATAATGTGACACTTGGATCTACAAAAGTTTTCTTCTTGTTCTAGCGGACAAAATTACTGCACAGAAGAAAACCCAACAAGACTAAGGGCTTGTTCATAGCGCGATGCGATTCCGTGCGATTTTTTCGTTCATCTCACTTTTTGAATACCTTTGTTTCAGTCTGCGATTATTTTTCATCGTATGCCCGTTCGCAAGGTTGACGAACGAAATTTTTTTTTTTACATTTGAATTTGCACATAATTAGTGCTTTTAAGTAATATATATCATTCCAAATATAAATATTAACAGTGAATAGGGAACGCGAATTTAAGTAAAAGTTGTTAATAATTTTTCTAAAGAAGAAAAGGGAATATTTGTTTTATTGCTATTTACTCATTTGCTGTAAAATAATATTAATTAATTTTTATATCTAATAACACATATAACATACATATTATATTTATACAAGCCGTTTTTCATTCAACATGCTTTTTTTAAAAAAGGAAACAAACCAATTTTATTTGGTTATGTTCAACAATCGCACCAAATCAAGAGCATTGCTGCGATTATTATTACAATCGCAACGACGTTAGACAAAGCCAACATGTCAAGTAACAAGTATATGACTTCAGCCAATCAAATTACAGTCGCATGCGACGAATCGCACTCGTTGTCGTTTTATTGGTGCGCAAACATTGACAGAGTCAAAGAGAAATGTTCCATTGATCAGTGGAAGGTGCAACACTAGGTCTGTTCCCGGATTTTCAGTGAGAAAAAGTGCAGTGAGGTTGGTGGGGATAACACTTCACTGAGTTGAGGAACGCAGAGTGCTTTTCAGAGCCAAGTATGAGAAATGTCAACTGACAATTCAATGCAATTGACAATTCATAACACGGAGCACTCAGTTAGGTCTGTTCGTTCCGTTGACACCACTCCTAGTCAAAAAGAGTCATTTAGAGCCATTTTGTACTCTACTTGTGTTATTTGAGAAAAGAGTGATACTCCTTTCCACTCCTTTTGTGTTATTTGAAAAAAGGATGGCAATCTAGATTACTTTAGAGCGAACTTTTCTGCTCCTACTTTAAATATGGTGCAGCTTTTTGACGTTTAAGATCAAGTGATTTGAAAGTGACTTTTTGTTAATCAAGTTAACTAATTTCAGTATTGTGCTGCAAAATGGAGAAAATAACAATGGTAAATTCTTGTGGGAATTTTGAATGATAATAGGTCTGTCCACGTACCTGCAGGAATTATAATTCCTGCGGAGGATAATGCAGGAAGTCGTTTTCGTACTGTTTCACAGCAGATTTTTGCTGACGTCACCGCTTCCCCACCTTCAGGAAAATTCAGAAATTTACAGTAGCTTTAAACTGCCTTACTTTTCCTTACTGTCACCGGCTGATGTCAAATACCTGGAGCACGTTCGGTAACACAACTAAGAGCACGTTCGGTAACACAACTATAGTCGTAGCCGTAGTCAGCTCTAACTATTGCAATAGTTGTGTCAAAGTCAGCTATATACGTTCTCGTTTCCGAATATATAGTATAGATATAATGTCAGATAACGATAGCAAACATCAACAATTTGTAGGGAACCATTTATCCACTTTAGAGAATTACTCTTGAGTTTTATTGTATTCTCTATACCGTGGTTCATTTACGTACTGCTAAATATTAGGTCTGTTCGTTGACGCCACTCCGAGTCAAAAAGAGTCATTTAGAGCAATTTCTTACTCTAGTTGTGTTATTTGAGAAAAGAGTGGCAATCTTCTTGCGCTTTTTGTGTTCTTTGAGAAAAGAGTCATACTCTTGTCCACTCCTTTTTTGTTCTTTGAGAAAAGAGCAGCAATCTAGATTACTTTAGAGCGAACTTTTCTGCTCCTGCTTTAAATAAGGTGCAGCTTTTTGACGTTTAAGATCAGTGATTTGAAAGTGACTTTTTGTTAATCAAATTAAAAAATTAAAGTATTGTGCTGCAAAATGCAGAAAATAACAATTTTAATTCTTGTGGGAAGATATTTCTGTGACATGCACGCCAAATACTGCAAAAGGATTAGTTGTCTAAAATTTTTTGAATGATAATTATATTCAAAACAAAGTGACAGTCAGCTGTTAAGAGTGGAGTATTGCATCCAATCTGGTTTTGCTACTCGGATTAGAGTAGAGCTGTGTAAAGCTTGTAAAAAACCCGTCAGAATTGTTTTATCTGTCACTTTCAAGGGAATTTACATGTGTTTTATATGTATGTGTGATAGCTACTATTAGCTCGTCGTTTTAGCAGAGTCAAGAATGGTTGACTATTTAGTCAACTATTGTGAGTTTCCGAACGGTCATAGCTATTAAAAATAGTCAGCTATTTGGATTTCCGAACGGCAATAGTTAGCTATATGTGACAATAGTCAGCTATAGTTGTGTTTCCGAACGAACTCCACTAGTTTATTTTTGAGGTTACATTAGGTCTGTTCGCGGAGGCCACTCCGAGTGGCGCAGATCTCGGCGCGACTCTACTCCGAATCAAAAAGAGCAGAGTATAAAATAGCAGCGCACAGCTCTACTCTAATCCGAGTAGCAAAACCAGATTGGATGCAATACTCCACTCTTAACAGCTGACTGTCACTTTGTTTTGAATATAATTATCATTCAAAAAATTTTAGACAACTAATCCTTTTGCAGTATTTGGCGTGCATGTCACAGAAATATCTTCCCACAAGAATTAAAATTGTTATTTTCTGCATTTTGCAGCACAATACTTTAATTTTTTAATTTGATTAACAAAAAGTCACTTTCAAATCACTGATCTTAAACGTCAAAAAGCTGCACCTTATTTAAAGCAGGAGCAGAAAAGTTCGCTCTAAAGTAATCTAGATTGCTGCTCTTTTCTCAAAGAACAAAAAAGGAGTGGACAAGAGTATGACTCTTTTCTCAAAGAACACAAAAAGCGCAAGAAGATTGCCACTCTTTTCTCAAATAACACAACTAGAGTAAGAAATTGCTCTAAATGACTCTTTTTGACTCGGAGTGGCGTCAACGAACAGACCTATTGGCACTCTTCTAATTTTTCAGGCACTTTCAGAAAAATGGTTTTGTACTTTTGACAACTGTACCCCCACCACATAAAGAAGGAAAATGCGGGAATTTTCAGCTGCAGAAGTACGTGAACAGACCTAATTATATTCAAATCAAAATGACAGTCAGCTGTTAAGAGTGGAGTATAAGCCGATATCTGCACCACTCGGAGTTCCCTCCGCGAACAGACCTAGTGTAGCACTTAGAAAATTTTCAATGATACAAAGTGCTTGAAGGGAAGTTGATTTGACAATTCAAATATAGCTTTCAGTGTGTTTTAGTGAGCACTGAGCACGAGTTATCACTAGTGCTTGTTAGGGAACAGACCTGCTACTGCTACTTCAAGAAAACGTCAGACCTCCTCGTACCTCAACATTTATTAGTTGTCAAAAGTTGCGTTTTCTTGGTATTCTTAGGCCTCCTTAAAGTTATAATTTTCTAAATAATGATTGTTAGGAATTTAAGTAATATAATATATACATTGTTTAGTTTAAAATATTTCAGATATTATTTTTAATATAGATAGAGTTCTCCAAAGCAGGTATTCATTTAGTACTTCAAAGACCTTGCAATGCTCTCATCTGCACCAAGTTGAAACTGCTGATGATTATTCTCAGCCTGAAGGTAAAATATTAATTGTATTTATATTATAACTAAACAACATTATTAACAGGAATATCTATAGAAACAGAGGCTTTAAAGCACAAAGATTTCTTTCAAGTTCATAATCTATTCACTGTTAAGGATTTGTTCAATGCAAGAATACATTTCGGTCATAAGGAAGGTTCTTTGGATGAGCGAATGCTGCCTTACATTTATGGGTCACGTCTAGGACATATAATTTTTGATTTAGACAAAACAGCGCAACTATTGCGTGACGCCCTTAATTTTGCTGCACATGTTGCTTTCCGAGACGGCATAATTCTGTTTTTTAACCGAAATGCATTGAATTCTCATTTAGTAGAAAAAAAGGCAATGGAAGCTGGTGAGTTTTCACATACCAGATTTTGGCGAGGAGGCATCTTCACTAACGCAAATGTGCAATTCGGGGCGGTCACCAGATTGCCTGATTTGTGCATATTTTTAAACACACAAAACAATATTCTTGTTCAGCATGTGGCAGTTCGCGATTCAGCAAAAATGGGTATTCCAACCATAGGAATCGTCGATTCTAATTGTAATCCAAATTTAATAACGTATCCTGTCCCTGGCAATGACGATTCACCCGCTTCTATAGAATTATTTTGCAATTTATTTAAAGAGGCAATATTAAGAGGGAAGCAAAAGAGGAAAGAATTGTTAACAGGAATTTAGAACAAGATAAATGTTTGATAGTTTTTAATAATTTCGTTTTTAATTTAATTTTAGCTCACCCATGTCCTTGTCGTCATTTAGATCCTTGAAAATTTCCCGGGACTCAAAAAATATAGAAAATATGTTACCCGTTAGTTGAAAGAGCTTATTTAATTAAAATGCATATTTATCGTTTACATTAATTGTATTAGTCAGAACTTCTCGATTATACATAATTTAGCTTCCTTCTTAATCAGTAATTTGATCTTTTATTTAACTTTTGTTAAGAAGATTCTAATAATCAATAATACAAACTTAAAATATCACTTAATCTGTCTAGAAAAGATTTCATGAAGCTATAAAGGCCTTACCGCAATGTAGCACCAACTCTGATTCTGAGATCGGCATCGAGTGGCGGAAACTTAAAAAATTCGCATTTGGTGCCAGCCATAACGACAATGCATACACTTAAGTTCATAAGAAGTTCTTTCATAAAAATGTTTTTATTATTGTTATCGGCTTTTTTATATAAGCACGGGTAATTTTTGATTAATTCTATAAGTTTTTTCTCGAAATTCAGTTTTTTTTTCAAAACACGTTTACTTTGATTTAATAACTGACAACACCGAGCATCAAATTCAAACTATTTTCGATTTCGACGAGAGGATCAATTCTGGTGCAGGCATCAAGTGCTGCATTGTGTTAGGGCTTAAGACGCTGCGATTTTTTGAAAGGTCGAGAAAAATGTTATAAAGAATCATCAAAAAACATAAACACACAAACATAGCCGAATGCGCCTCCTGCTTTTAGCTGAGATATTAAAAGAACTTGATTTTACGTATAATTTTGAAAATTCATCATTGATAAAATTAAAATAAGCTTAGGTGAGGAGAAACTGGGTAGGAATATAATAATATTAATGATAATGTATTGGTTATAAACACAAGATTTGCAATCGTTTTTTGAGTACAAACTAGTAAGTTTGTGCTAGATAAATTTAAAATAAGTTACGTTAAATAGTTCCGAAAGAATTACAAGAGATTTGCTGATAAAATGAGTACTTTTTTTCCCAAAAACAAAGAGGTTCTAAGTTCGACACGTATTGATTCCTTTTTTGTTAGGTAGAGTATGTACCGATCAAAAAATTGTAGGTGGGATTGGGGTGAAACCTGTTGTATAGAGTATGAGGCACATTCTTCTGACTTTGTTACTTTTGTGATTGGGATATTTAACCGACCGGTGCAGTTATCTTCTCCTACCTCTTTTTTTATCTTTTGGAACATTTTCATGTTCTCCGGCTTAGCAACATGAATTCCTGATATTAACGCAAAACCGATTTTTTTTAAATGTCTATTCCACTAATATTTACCTTATTAGGTTATCCATTTATAACCCTTATTGGATGCACTTGAGACCCTGGAAATTAATAGGCTATCCAGGACCATAGTTTGGAGACATTGAATGATCACCCTGTGTTAAATTCACCGCTCCTTCAACCATGGATGTGATAGCTCAGAGATGTTGGCTCAGTCGGTTTGAAGATGCCTACGGGAGTGAGGTGAAACCGCGGTAACCTAATAAGGTAAATATTAGTGGAATAGACATTTAAAAAAAATTTCGGTTTTGTGTTAATATTAAAAATGGAATTCCACCAAGAAATATCGGTTACGTCAATTAACATTGAATTCCTGGGATTTTATTTGACTGGAAAAGTGTGAGTATTCGATGTGCGGGACCAAACTATGGTTTTAGTCCACATGTATTGGGAAGCATCGAATGCCTTTAATTCGCGTTAATTCTTGAAATGAATGTGTTCAGAGGTCTGCCAGCTGATACAGGACTGATAAGTCCCAAATTACACGAGAGGCATTTTACCCCATGAATCACGGCAATTCTCTTCTGTGCAAAAGTAGAAAAGCCCTCGGAGTGTTGATACGAGAGGTGCTGTGATTGACGTTAAAAAACTGGTTCATAAGTGTTTTGCAGGGTTGAAAATTTGTATTCACCGGCTCAAGATGTCCATAATGTTAACCCCGCCATTTTGGAATTTTTAATAAAAAAAAATGTGCTCGATATGTGCTATCACGTGCCGCATTTAAAAAAAAATTTATGCAAAAAATATAATTTTGACGGGGAGGTCCTTTGTTTCAAGTCCAGTTAGCTCCGCTACTTTGATATATCAAAACGGCCGATATTGTGCCGTGATGCGCTCAAGATGTGCTGCCATGTGCCACATTAAATAAAAAAATTATTCAAAGGATACAATTTTTACAGGGAGGTGCTTTTTTTTAAGTCAAGTTGGCCTTGTTATCTTATTTTAACAAAACTGCATGAATTGTGACGTAATGTGCTCAAGATGGCCATGTGCAACAGAAAAAAAATTTACATATTTACAAATTTTTTTAGATAAATATTTTTTTAAGTTGGCCCCGCTTTTCAGAAAAAAAGTCGACTGTATCACGATGTGCTCGGGTCAATACAAATCTACATGAGCTCATTACACTGGCTGCATTCAGCGGCACTCAGCCTTCTCAGCGTAGGCTGATCTGCGTGACGTCAGGCTATGTTACAGCGGCTTGGTTGCGCTGAATGAAAATTCTAAGTTAGCTGCTAGTTTAGTAGCTTGTTAATTACCCGCTGTCAGCCTTTTTAAAATTTGTGAATTATCTGTTACAGAGTAAATGCACTCGCCAACTTGAAAGTTTTTAGTTTCCATTTTCACAAAATTTATCACTAAACAAAAACTGACGGAACAAACAAATGGCAAAAATCGTCTTCTTCTTACTCAGCCTATTTCAGCCGAAAATATGTGGGCTGTAAAATATGACATTGCCTAGCATTTCGGCTGAAAGCCCTGGTGAGCTCAGACGAGTACTAGGTAGATTTAACCAAGCAGCGAGATCACTAGAAAATCTTGCGAGACCATTAAAAGATTGGGATGATTGGTTGGTGTATTTTTTGACAAGTAAGTTGGACAGTAACACTCGAAAAGACTGGGAAACTTCCCTTAGCTCTTCAACTGATGTCCCTTTCTTGATATCGCTACAAACAATTTTTGGAAGCACGATTACACGCATTAAGTGCTTTAAAGGACAATATTTCTACGGGGAATACTTTCACAGTTCGAAAGCCGAGATTTTCGTCACACTCTTCTAAGTCCTACGCCCATAATCACCATGTCGCATCATAACCTATTTGTACCTGCTGTCATCGAAAACATTTCATCCTATTCTGTTCAAAATGTCGAGCAAAGTCTATCGATGAACGTGCAGCCTTTCTGAAATATAAGAGAATATGCACCAACTGTTTAAAAGCTAATCATACCGTTATAAACTGTCCTTCTCAGTACCGCTGTCAAACCTGTGATGCATCATACAATGATACATCAAGTGTCCACTGCAAGTTCTAATCAGCCATCGTTATTTCGACAAACGGATGCCGCCATACCATCCACATCGAAAAAAAGCCATCACACGACTTTAAACACTATTAGATACCACGTAGCGAATAAGCAATATGGCCATTCTTCGGTTCTACTCAATACAGCTGTCGTTTTGGTGCAATCACCTGATGGTCGTCTGCTTCGTGTTCGCCGTACTAGATCAGGGATCAGAGTCTAGTTTTATTACTTCATCACTAGTAAGTCTACTAGGCTTACGCAAGAAACGAGCATCTATATATGTATGTAATAGGTGTAGGTCAGTGTGATGCAGGTACTGTTCATGGTGTAGTTACCCACAATACTATATCAAATATCGATTCGTCAGCCAAGTATTGCGTCCAGTCTCTCATTCTACCAACGTTAACTCATCTAATTCCAACAAAAGCAGTTCACCGAGAAGACTGGCCCCACATCGTAGGGCTACGGTTGGCCGACCCAGAATTTGAAAAACCTTCACGAATAGATCTGATCCTAGGAGCAGAAGTTTATAGTCAGATTCTTAAGGGTGATATCAGCAACGGTCCACTTGGGGCTCCTCTTGCACAGTGTACTACACTGGGCTGGATACTATCGGGAAAAATTGAGAGTGCTTCTCCTATAACTACTACTACTCTCAGCCTTCACACGACATGTGTTGAGCTTGATACACTACTGAGAAAATTCTTGGAAACTAAAGAGCCTCCGCAATCGTCAATTTTTACTCCAGAAGAAGCGGAATGTGAAAATTTTTTTGCGAATAATCTTTATTGAGATGATCAAGGAAGATAAAAGTTACCTTTCAAATCAAATCAACCTTCGCTAGGTAATTCATATGACGCCGAAATGGTCACTCTGCTTCGTATGGAGGGGAGATTCAAACGAGATCCTGCACTTTTTTCTTCATATTCAAATTTCTTAAATGAATACTTGTCTCTGGGGCGCATGGAACTTGCTAGTAATGAAATTGAATCATCCGCAAACATCTACTATTTGCCACACCATGAAGTTCATAAGCTCAGCAGTACCACGACTAAGTTACGTGTGGTTTTCAACGCCTCACAGAAAGCCTCGACTGTTTTCCTAGTACTGGCAAAGTGGCGATTCTATCCTTACGTATTTACTGCTAATATTGCGAAAATGTTTCGGCAGATTCTGGTCGATCCTTCCGACACTAATTTCCAGCGGATACTATGGCGAACTGCCCCACATGTGCCAATGCAATGTTATCGACTTCTTACAGTTACATATGGAACCGTCTGTGTACCATATCTAGTATGTAAGACTTTACAACAGTTAGCAAAGGATTATAAAACATAGTAAGCGAATGCCTCTAAGATTCTTTTTGAAAACTTTTATGTAGATGATGCCCTCTTTGGTGCGTTCGATGTCTAAGCAGCCTTACGCCTACTTTATGAGCTCGATACTCTGCTGCTACAAGGAGGATTTAAACTCCGAAAATGACTTGCCAATTCGGAGGAATTACTGGTTGACATTCCCTTAGAAGAGCATGAAATCTCTACAATTGTCAAAGTGCTTAGCGACTTCCAAATTAAAACATTGGGAATTGGTTGGAGTCCGGATCTTGATTCTTTCCGATTCTACATTCAACTGCCAAATGCAACTGTTTCAACTACAAGGTCAGTTTTAGCAGACATTAGCCGATTGTACGACCCACTAGGCTTGCTATCTCCTGTGACAATAACCGCCAACATATTTTTACAAAGGCTGTGACTCAACAGTAGTCTTAGCCTGGCTACGAGAACATCCCTCTAGATGGAAGATCTTTGTGGCAAATAGGATATCGTTGGTGCATGAAAAACTACCTTCTGCAGTATGGCATCACGTTTCCACAAGAGACAATCCAGCTGATTCCATCACTCGAGGTATTCCAGCTTCAGAGCTACAACTGTTCAACTTGTGGTGGCTAGGACCACCTTGGCTCTGTCAAACCCCCAACAACTGGCCACAAAAGAAGGAGCCTCCGGACAGTGTTGAAATACAGGAATCAATCCGAATACACTGTACCTCTACAACAACTACTGACGACAATGTCTCATCCGTACTTCAACGATTTTCTGACCTGATGCGACTTTAACAGGTAACTGCCTACCACTTTCGCTTCTGTCACAACTGCAAGGCACCATCGACTACTAGACCAGGCCTTCTGAAAGCTGCATGCAGAAATCGCTACTGCATTAGTGTCGTGGATTAAACTACACTGTAAAAAAAATCAAGTAATTTTACAACGATAAACGATGGCACAAAATTTGCCCACGTTAATTGTCGCAATTTTACAACGTCATGTAATATCGATATAGCTAAAGGTAAAAATACTATTCAAGTATGGAAATATTCACCTAGGGTTTACATTAATCGTTTGTAAAAATGCTATAGGGTTGTGTAGTGTAATCCGACAGAGAGTAAAATTGCAACGCAGCATGGTAAAAATACCCACATGCATAGTATTATTAATATCTTTGAATGTAAATTTGATTTTTCGTTGTGTAAAATTAATCCTGTGAACGGTAAAATTGCAATTCCTACGAGTAAAATTACACTTGCATATAGTAAATGGGGAGGGGAAGTGTATAACTCATTCAGATTCAGCATAAAGAGCTTCGTATTATAAAGAAATTTGAAAAATTTCAATCAATCAATCAACTCAGTAGATAGTCTTTAATTTTAGTTGGACCTATAAATATGTATTGAACTAAAATGATTAATTTAAATTCGTAAAATTCTTTATAATATATATATATATATATATATATATATATATATATATATATATATATATATATATAAATTACAATTGGTTACGCAACCGCATTTCTGACTTGTTCAAACAACTCTTCTGAAGTGACGCCGCACAACTTTCCCGTTGTCATTTTACACTAAAGCCTCAATAAAGTGAACAACTATTATCAATTTTACTTCGTTAAACGAAGTACAAATTGCTCTCTTAGAAGTGCATTTGCACAATTTGCTTAAGAGTAAAATTCCCTTGAAATTCGAAATTACCACGATAAACGTAGTAACACGACAAAATTTTACTTCCTAGATCGAGGAAACTTTACTCTTTGTAATGTACCATATATAACTGATAGTTTTTGTTTGGTCACATTTGTCTGTATGAGTCAAATTACAAGTAAAATTTACTACGATTATCCATTTAATTTTCCTACTCTGTTGTATTTTTACGTAATATTTGCAAAATATACCTATGTAATATTACAATAATAACGAAGCAAAAGTAATAATTAATTTATTTATTTAAGCTTAATACAAGCTATTACATAATAATACATACTGCAATTTCAAACTAAAACACAATACCAACACCACAGGCTATAATAAATTATGACAAAATAAATAAATAGTAAAAGCTACAATATGAGCTCTAATTAAAGCAGATACGGGCTGGAAGGAAGCAAAATGAAGAAAGGCGATCAAGATGGGCGGGATTAAGATATAAGGCTTTATGAAGGGATGATTTACTCAGATGGAAGTCAAAGGAGGAAAGGTCGTTGACTTTTCGTAGCATCCTGGTAATTGGCTCACTTTGACCGTAGTTTGGGCGATGGCGGTCGAGTCGGAAAAGGGGAGTGGACCTAAGGTTGCGGGGATTGGTATAGATGGGTAAAGATTGCAGGATTGAAGGGCAGTCTATGGCACCACTTAATAGCTGATGAATGAAGAGAATGTCGGAAACATCACGACGTTTACTTAAAGATTGTAAGTCTATCAGTTTCAGACGGTTTTCATAAGGTGGAAGGTTGAATCTGTCTACCCACGGAAGATCACGTAGAGCAAAGCGAATGAACCTACGCTGGACAGATTCAATCATATTAATGTGAGTTGTTTGTGTAGGTGACCATACCTGGCTGGCATATTCAAGGAGAGGTCTAACGAAGGAAATATAGAGAGATTTGGAAACATAAGGATTGGAGAACTCTCTGGACCAGCGCTTCACAAACCCTAGCGCGGAGTTAGCTCTGTTAATTATGCTGTCAATGTGGGAACGGAAATTGAGTTCACTATCACAGATTATTCCGAGATCACACAAAGAGGTAACGATAGGGACTGGTACGTCGGTTAGCATGTAGACTCTCGGGGTGGGTGTAAGACGCTTGCGGGAATAAGAGAGGTATTTGGAGACATTGAGTTCAAGAAAGTTTTTCATGCACCATGTGGTGAAGGAATCGAGATCTTTTTGCAGGAGAAGAGAGTCGGTTGTGGAGGAGATATGTTTGATTATTTTCATGTCACCAGCATAAATGGACAGCTCTGAGTGATTGATGACACATTCAATATCATTTATTGTAAGGATGAAAATTAATGGACCGAGGTGGCTGCCCTGGGGGACGCCGGAACGAGCGACAATAGGGTTAGAAATGGATGAGCTGAAAAGAACATTGTACCGACGGTTGTTGAGGTATGATTGAATCCAGGAGATGAATCGGGAGGGGAAGCCTAGGCGATCAAGTTTGAACAAGATAACATTATGGGAGATATTGTCGAAGGCTTTACTAAAATCGGTGGCGATAACATCAACATCTTTACCGTTTTCCAGGCACATAGTGTTTTGGAGACGAAGTCAGTAAGGTTGGTGGTTGTAGATCTTCCTTTGAAGAAGCCATGCTGGGAGAGGGAGAAAATAGACTTACAGTGGAAGAACATGGAATCGTAGACCAATTTTTCGAATAGTTTAGGTATGGATGATAATTAAGCGATGGGTCTGTAGTTGGACACATCGTTCTTGCAACCTTTGAAGATGGGAATAATATACGAGTTTTTCCATAAATGAGGGAAAACCCCTTGAGTGATTGAGAGGCGGAAAAGCAGGGTAAGGGGTTGAATTAGATGCATGGCACACTTTTTCAGAACGATGGCCGGAATGCCGTCAGGACCTGGGTTGAAGTCGTCCTCAAGCCCGTTGATGCTGGCGGCGATTAGTTCGGGATCAGGGTCGAAAGACGTAAACGACGTTTGAGTGCATTTGTCCAAGAATGAAAAGTAGTTAAGGTCAGGTTGTAGGGAATTGTCGCTGAAGGATTTACTGAAGAAGTGTGCAAAGAGGTTGGCGATAACCTTAGAATCAGACGAAGAGGTATTCTCAAGTTTTAGGGTAGAGGGGTAACCATTGCATTTCTTCTTGGAATTAATAAAGTTATAAAATCGCTTGGGGTCAGATATGAGGCTAGTTTGCATCCGTTGGAGATACTCATAGTAGAGGATATCACAACGTTCAGAAAAAGAGGTATAAGCAGATAGGTAGGAAGAATGGTCGGACTCGGTCTGGGGTAGAAGAAAAGTTTGCCAACGTTTATTTCTCCTGTTGCGGAGAGAGCGTAATTCCTTGTCGTACCATACGAGGGATGAGGAGTAGTTTTTACGAGGAGAAAGGGGGATAGATTGTGTAAGACAAGCGTGTATTTCTGAATAGAACGCTTCTAAAGCAACGTCAACTGGAAGATGTTGAGGGATAGTGGCAATGTTAGAGTTGAGGAGCAAGTGATTTAATTTTTCAAAGTCGCCTTTACGAAAATTGAAGGAAAGAGAAGACTCGGAGGATGAAAGTGCATGAGGGTGTTCGTAGGAGAAAACAAGGAGCAGGGGAGGATGGTGACGATCGAGAGAGGAAAGGAGATGGTTGCTTTCCGCGACAGCCGAATTAACTGGGTCTGAAGAAAAGATTAAGTCTAATTGTCTGTCCAGAAAGTTTCTGACTCCACTTACTTGAAAGAGACCAGAAACGGAGAGCTGATCGGTAATAAAGGCTTCTTTGGCCGAAGATGCGTTAAGGGGGACAAAGTGAGAACAGACCTCAGACAATGACCATTGAATACGGGGGTGGTTAAAGTCACCCAATAAAATAAATTCATCGGAGGCGTTAGCGTCCTCAAGCAGGGTGTCGATCGCTTCAATTATGGGCTCGTAGGCATCTAGAGGTTGAGAGGGACGAATATAACAACAAATAATGTACAGGAAACACTTATTTAGTACTAATTTGATACATACAAATTCTGATATTGTAGAGTCGGAGGTCTTTAGTAGAGTAGCGTCATAACGGTTGTGAGCAGCTATGAGAACCCCGCGACCTGGTGGATCATTGGTGCCTACACAACCGTCGACACGGAAAATGGTATAGTTTGGAGGGAATAGTTCGTTGTCGAGAATTCCTGGTGTTAGATTGGTTTCAGTTAAGGCAAAGATATCGTGCGGGAATTTGTGGGAGTTAAGAAAAATATTGGATGTTTTTGTACGAAGTTCTCTTACGTTCTGGTAATAGATTGACAAGCTGCTGGGGAGAGGTACTTGATCAGAGACCGCAGGTGCATTAGGGGGGAAGTCAGAAATAGGTAAAGCGGAGGGGTTAGGACCGAAAGTAGTTTAAGGAGTCGTTGCGACTTTTTTGGAGATGGGAAATGCGGCGAGAACTGACGTATGCAGCATAGGTGGATAGATCTTCTGAAACCTTATGGGAAGGGATATTGAATGATTCATGGTACTTAGTGAAAAGCTGGTGTAAGACGGTTGGGTCTGTGGGTAGGCCTTCTTGGTGTATACTTAACATGACGTTTGTGCTGGTTTTACCGTCAAGACAGAATTCGGTTTGTCGTGCAGATAAGCTAGAAATAGACGAACGTTTTCATAAATTCGGCGGTCCCGTAAACGGGATAAAAGGCACCGTCCATCGTTGGAATCCGCAGAGCGCAAAGTCAATTTAACTGTAGGTGGGATTAGAGGATCGATAAATGAGTGATGTTGGGATGAAGTAGTTTTGGTTAGCGGAAGGGGCGAATTAGTGGAGGTAGAAGTAGTTTGAGATGGGGCGATAGTGAAGGAGGATGATGGCTTGTAATTAAGTGGGCATGCGGAGGAAGTAGCGGGTGCCAGGTTTGGTGTATACAGTGGAGTGGTGGGACTGACGGAAATCGAAGCAGAGGTGGTGGGGTGGTCGGAAATTGATGGCATGTGGTTAGGTGGACACACGGAAGAAGTTGGATGTGCATGGTTAGGTGGGTGCGCTGGATGTACAGAACTCAAATCAGTGGTGGTAGGGTTGACTCTTGTCCTATGATGAAAAATATCCGAAATTTTGCCCAATGATAGCAACCTCATGCAACTAATAATTGCACATTCTCACTGCAAAACACTACATGGTGGAGTACAAGCCACTCTTCAACATCTTTGTGGCAAATATTGGATATTAAACGGTCGCAACAAAGTCAAACAATTTATTCTCCGCTGCGTCGTTTGCTGTCGCTTTACAGCAACTTCGCAAACTCCACTGAGAGATCTTCCGGTCGATCGCGTTCGTCCTGCCAAACGCTTTCTCCACAGCGCGGTTGATTATGCCCGTCCGTTTATCGTCAAGCCAATAAAAGGTCGCTGCCGCATCACGCTGAAAACGTACGTAGAATTCAGTGTTGCCGCCGAGCTTAATTATTTTGTATCCAAATTTTCGAAAAAATGTATCCAGTGACTCAAAAATGTATCCAATTCTACTTTTATGATACAACTTGCAAAATCACAATAAATAATATCATAACTCAAAAATAATGATTTAAATAAATATATTTCACACACTTGTAACGGAAGCTGTAAATATATTTTAAATTTTGTTGAAATTTTTTAGTAACTAATATAAGGCAAGGTTAAGAGTTTATTTATTAACTTTTACCCATTATTATATTATTGTAGGAGTGTTAACAACCTTTTTTAATTCACTCATGCACAATGCTCGATAGCAAGCAAATGTACCTGCTCTTCTTGAATTTTCCTACTGCAGATACCATAATTGGTATCTGCCAAACTGTCCTGCCAAATAAGTTTGAATAAAATTCTTTGCAAAACAACAACTTTCGAGGTGGTATAAAATTAAATTCGTAAACCTCATATGTAAATTAAGATTAAATTTTATTTAAAAGATTTCCTTAGTTTAAACATTCCCAGAAATCTTTATTGAACACAAGAGCTAGTTTCATCGAAAACCTTTGTAACTAGCACAAGGGCTTTGGACGTACTTACATACGTTGTTTCGTCCACTATACGAGAAAAATTCATCTTTCCAGTACTCCAGAAATCTCCCCAAGGCCTTTTCATCCAAAGAGTACTAGTCAACAGTACTAGTCAACTATAATGAAATGGAATAGATTTGCCGCCGTCGTGTGTTCATAAGTTAAAACGCTTTTTTAGATTTTTCTGACTACTTTAAGGGAAAATGTATCCATTGCGGAAAAAAAGTATCCATGTATCCAAAATAAAAATTCTACAAAATATGTATCCAAATGGATACATTTGGATCCAAGTGGCATCACTGACGTTGATTGCTTCGTTTGTTTTGCGACTCGTGCCATCCACTTAGAACTCGTAATGGACATGACTATTGAGACCTTTATCGCCGCTTTGCGTCGTTTTACTAGTTGACGCGGTTTCTGCGCCCGTATATATAGCGATAACGGTCGTAATTTTGTAGCTGTGATAAGCAGCTGTCACATCATCTTCAGCAACTGATGGACGAATCTAACATTCTGCGACGGTACTGAGTGGTACTTTATTCCTCCCTTATCACCACACTTTGGAGGCTTGTGGGAGGCTGGTATAAAAGCAATGAAATCTCATCTGAAACGGGTAATTGGCGAAAGTCTTCTAGCGATTCCTGAACCAAGTACCCTGGATACTTCTATCGACCGATTAAATCGCTGCCATATGGTGCAACACATGTATGAAAGTATATGGAAACCAGCGTTGCCAAGTCAGGAATTTGGAACTTTTTGAGTGAAAAAAGCGGGATTCTTTCGTCGAAAGCGGGACATAGTAAAAAAACGTATATAATCAGAAGTTTTTAAATATTTATGTTTTTATTTGAGTTCAAATTACGTTTACGTGACAATAGATAGCAAAAATAGCCATAGAAAATGTATTTTAATAAAAATATGATATTTTAAATCAGATTTATCCTATCGTTAAATAGTTGAGTCTTAGTCTTAGTTTAAACATATTCCTGGTATCTTTTTTTGGAAACTGTTGAAAGAGCAGGTGCCATTTCTGTGCGGTGGTGGCAGTGGTGTCTTTGCAATTTCCCACTAATACGTCCAAGGATGATTTCAACAAGTTAAATTCTTCATATAAGTTATCTACCGAAATATCGCCTGTAAATTTTACTAAAGATACAATCATGTCAAAACTAACTTCACTTGTTGGCAATTTGTGTAAAAAATTTTGAAGTCTTCGATGGCTTTGGTCCGTTCAGATTCAGCCAATTTATTTAAAATCTGTTTCGTCTGGTAGCCGAAAAACCCATCCTTTAGCCTTTGAGTCAACCTTGAACGGAAGTTATGCCTCTTCCGCTCAAGGTTGACTCAAAGGCTAAAGGATGGGACTTGAAGTGATAAGGGATGTAAATGGGGCCCAAATTATATTTAATGAAGTCCTTTATTGTGGAGCTTCCTTCAATGATGTAGTAGGATGAAATGGTGCCCAAATTATATTTAAGGAAGTCTTTTTATCGTAGAACCTCCTTCCTAATACTTCTTCATATCTATAATAATTTCTAGATACATTATATAAATAGTTAATTAATACTCCAATATTTATTTTTTAATTGATATTTATTTTATTTTAATTTTGTTGTTTCCAGTTGAAACAATCTGGTTAGACTAAAAATTATATACAACTTTTTTGTATCCTACTTTACGTTATATACATAGATAGTTTGTTAAAATTTTCTTTGTATTGAGTACAGTATTTTATTGGCAATGAATAAATGATTATGGTAATTTTTAAAGTGTTTGTGTTTCACACTATTCAAAATTTATCGAAGTGTACAAGTTGACTAAAATATTTTTGACAGTACAGTCTGATTGGATATTATTAAAGTAGATTTTAATATAAATATTTTATTAATAATATAATCAAATAATAAACTTTTACTTAAAATATAAAATATTAAATTTGTAGCTACTGCTACAGGACTCATGCATTTCGGTTATGGCAATATCATTTCCCTGAGACTCTTTCATTAATGTACCAAAAGCATTCATCACATTATGAACAAAATGCAAGTAGGCTAGAGTTTTTGTTTCCTCTGCTTCAGAGTAAAAAATCTTTTCAATGGCGCTCGCACATGATTTTTGCTTATCAAAGTAGCTTTTCAAAGCAGGCCAAACCTTGATTACTCTCTGAAAGCAGGACAGAGCGATAATTTTAAGTTATGTTTATCCAATGTTTCACAAAGTACCTTTTGGCAGCTTCGTCATTACTCTCCACAAAACCTATTAATTTGTTTTGTATTCCTTTGTCGAAACTGAAATATCGCACACATATTGGAAACATTTTCCGGTTTCCTTTATTACTGGCATCCGTAGAAATCGAAAAAAATAAATCTTCTTTAAATTTTGAATTATGTCCTTCAAAGCTTCTTTTGCCAATATTCCTATGCTATTGCCAATACTCCTATACTATTCCTTCACTCTGTGTCCTACCACATTAAACATTCTTAGCTATTTTAGAATCGGTGTACATGAGAGGTAATAACTTTTGAAAACAATCCATACTATTGTAGCTTAACGAATGTTTAACGGTGTGATGTATAGAAGTAATTTCTGCGGCTGACGTTTTGTACATAATATCATCGCGATCACGATCAGATGTGGAAGTACCTGGTGCCTGGAAATAGCTAGTTATGTTTCTTGCAGCGCGAGAACTCGCGATCTTCGAATGACTACTTGTTTTTGAATGCTTCACTACGTCGTTTAATCCGCCATGAGAAATAGTTAATTCTTTTTTACACAGTTTACAGTAAGCTTTATACTCATCCGACGTCACAATACACAACCAATTATAGTCATTCTGCCAATTTGTACTGTATTTCGTGAGGCGATGTTTTCCTACTTTGACTTTCTTCTGGGGTGCAATGTTTTCCGGTTCCGAGCAATCCGAAACATCACTATCGGTTTCATTCATCTTTAAACGATTTTAATAAGTAAACTCCAGTAATTTACGAAGAAAAACACGTAAAAAACTTAAACTTTTGTTTGCTTAATGTAATTAAACTAAATTACGCACGCAACGCAACTCACTACTTGCTCACTGCTTTCCAAGCACTAAAACAAATGGTATTCGTTATTCCTTCGTACGTAATCGTACGTTTTCGCGAAATAGAAATTTATAAACAAATGGGAATAATAAAAGAGCGAAAAAGAAAGAGAAGATGTCGCGGTCGGACGCATCGATTGCGTGACGCACCCCTCTCTCTCCCGCGCGCTTATTTTCACTACACGCGGGGCGGGCGGCCAGTCCACACTTGTCTGTGCCCGCCCGCGCTTCCTCAGCACGCTGAACGCACGGTCGAGTTAACCCCGAAAAGGGGGACTGAGCCTGTCCCGCGCGGGACATTAAATTTTGATTTCAAAATCGGGACGTCCCGGAAAAATCGGGACGTTTGGCAACGCTGATGGAAACGTTGGTACAAGGAGTACATCTCTAACCTTCAATTGCGTTACAAATGGCAACATCGCTCAGAACTTCTTCAGCTCAATAATTTAGTTTTAGTTAAAGACAACAATCTACCACCGCAGCGTTGGCTACTAGGCAGAATAGTGGCTCTTGATCCTGGCCAAGACGGAGAAATTCTTTTCTGTACGACATAAAGATGGCTGTTTTAAACGTCCAGTAACTAAACTATGCGTTCTTCCAGTTGATCCATAATTTTATTTAATTAATTCTGTTAAATCGCCTGTGCAAAAGGAACTGTTGAACAGACACAGTAATGAAGATCAAAGAGAACATAACAAAAAGTGACTCAATATATTACGTTCTGTAAATAGGTAAAATAAAAAGGACTCTAAAACTTGAAGGCGAAAACCTGTTAAAAATAATATACAAAGAAATTTTGAAATACCTCCAAGTGAGCTCTAAGAAAAGTTCCCAAAAATTTTGAAAAAAATCCGAAACAAAACCTTGAACAGAAGCTAAAACTAACGGAGACAATGAACCGAAACCGAAAAATCAAACTAGAACACGATTGTCTGAGTGTTCCCAGAGGGTAGATGCAGCACCGGGCCAAGTTCCTACTTCGGGAACCACTGCTCCCAAGCAAATGCCCTCTCCGTAGAGCCGTTCACAACTTTTCTGATTAGAGTCCCGCGGAACTGCAGAGTCATTGATGTCTGCTAACTGCTCAGATCATCCCCCCCAGTTCTACGATTCCAACGTGAGACATACTTTCCGCAGCACTTGCAGCAATACCAAAGCAAAGAGAAGCTTCCCAGTGAAAGACGAGGCTTCCGTTCCGCACCGGCGATAAAGGATACCAGGTGCAGTTGAATGTGTCGACCTTCGTTGCCAGAAACTCCAGACGTAATCGCCTTTTCAATCTGGCGACAAAGTGATTCTTAAGTGCAAGTGTTTGAAACTGTGGGTTAGTGGGCTGTTGCCCAGGCTCCATCCGCATGTAGTACAGATGAATAGTCGATTTAGTAAGTGTAGGGATGAAGCTTATCAAGCAATTCACCTGTCATACAATACATGTGCCTGGCCCCAGTAAAAACGACGTATTGTTACGCCGAATGTCGTGCAGATAAGCTGGCGTGAACAAGATTAATTATGTCGCACAAGGCCGAGCATGTGAAGTATCTGTGGAACAGGGTTCCTTCACCACCAAAAACCGTACAGGCTCTTTGAATTCGTCAATCGATATGTGACAGCTGCTTTGGATGCACGAGGCTATGATGGAGCAATTTGAATGCCACATCAGAGTCTCTGTAATTGCATGGATAACTATATAACACTTTGCTTCTTATGGTTCCCATTACTCCCAAGTCAACCCCAAGATGTGCGCGATATGTATTAACACCTAAATTATAAGTAGGATTTACTCCTACGAAGAGCTCGCGCAGCCGACGTGAAGTGAGTATACTGAATGTGGTGTGCGGCGGTCGATTCATTACGAAAGCGTTTATCACATCAGTGCTAGGTTCTCTAGTAGAGAGACGACTAAAACGCTCTTGTGCTGCATCCATCAATTTGTTTAATTGTGTGGTGTGGGGTGTATAAGCATCTTCCCAGAAGCATCAATGATGTCTCCAAGAACTGTAAGTTGACCTGTATCGGCCGTTACACCTCGAGTATTACTGAACACCGAATCTACTAACGAAGTGTTTAACCTGATCGAAATTGCTGAGAATTCCCCATACCCAAGCTCATTCCATCGCAAATGGAATGTTGCTCTTATTCTGCCGCAGGTCGTAATCGTGGAGATCAGATCCTGGGACCAGTCATGCGGATATGGTGGACGGACCGAAAGCAGATAGTAGCGTTCCCCTGCGCCGATATCCCCATAGAACTTACCCACAGCTGCGAAATTAAGTTATCTCTTTGACAGAACACTCGCAGGAATGCCCGTACCTGAAGACAACGACATTTCACTCCCATGTCTGTAAGACCCAAAGCACCCTCCGCTACTGGTCGGCAGAGCGTGCTTTCAGCGTCCATCGTCTTCCACACCAAAACTGTATGAATTCTTCGATGAACTGCTCCGAGTTCAACAAGTTATTGTTGAAGATCCAGTAAGAAATTCGCTTTTCGACCAAAGTGCTAGTCGCCACAACAGGAAGGTGATCACTTAATGGACACACTTCATGAGTGACACTAACGAAAAAGTTAAGAAGGCTAGACGAAACGTAAAGTCTGTTTATCCTCGAACCCGAAAAGCTACAATGGACATTTTGGGAAACTCTTGTGTATGACCTAGTCGTCGGATTAAGTCAACGGTAGACATCCACAAGGTTGCTATATCTGACTAGGCTCTAGTGTGCAGTTGAAGTCACCCCCAAGGATTACCTCACCACCGAAGTTCGTAATATGCGACAGGATTGAGTCCAACACCTGTCTTGCAGTATCCTGGTCATGCGGCAGGTTCACGTTTACTTCCCTTTACGTTTTGTCCCCCAAGACGAAATCTATGGAAGAGGCGAAACCTGGGCAGATGTCTGTGTATGCAGGAGACATCAGTGTGAAGCTGTGGGACACAGCAATTCCCACACTCTACGGGGCGTTTCTGTGGCAAAAACTGTGTAACGTTTGTATAAGTTTAAATTTTGTTCTAGACGTGTAAATGTGCCTTGAGTAAAATTCGTCTCCTCTCCGTGTTCCATTGTTTTATATCTTAAAAATTCTGTAGTATAGTGGGTGCACTTAAGCACCTGCATTAATCGATGTTATCCTACACTTTCAAGAAACCGCAAGAGTTGAGACAATGATTGTACGACTCTAATGTTTATTTCTGAATTCATTAAATTTAAAGGACAAATAAGTTCTTGTTTTTTGCTCCTAGTTCATATATAAACCTAATCTAAGATTAAAAAATAATAATAAATTCAGTAAACAAATACCTTCTCTAAGAAATTAACCAAATAAACTTTAACAATGGCACCAAGACCGCCTGTTGAGATTGACAACATAAGCTAATACAACAATTAAGTACAATTTTACTATAATATAAGAGAACATAAATTCAAGTTTACAGAAAAAATTTTACAAAAGTAAGGATGAAGAGAGAAATGAGGAAGCAGAATACAAAATGCTAATTAATTGTTATATTCAGAGATAAGAAATTCTCTATACCTCTAGGATGTCATAGAAAATAGATAATTTGCTCATTTTTACCAAAAGCATTGCATCGAAATTCAGCAAGGATGGGACATCTGCCGAGATAGTGCACCAAGTCTTCATATTCCATAAGATTACAGAGGGAACAAATACTACTAGGACTACCTTCCCTGGAGACTAGCATTAAGATTTAAAAGACCACACCTGTATCTCAAAATAAGGTTTATCTTTCTAAAAGAAAATTCGTTTAAAAAATAATTTGTTTCTTCAGAATGGCTAAGTTTATCATAGACACCATGCCTAACTGTTGCTCTTGCTCTCTCCAATACTTCATTCTTGAACCAACTCTCTTCCAGTTGCATAATCTTATAAGCCTGCAATATTCATGTCTTTTATCTATCATTATTTGTAACTTGATCGGATCAACAGATAATAGTACTATATCATCCGCATACATGAGGATCTTAACCCTCCCCTAAATAATCCTCCAAATCATTACTAAAAATTGAAAATAGCAGTGGGCTGAGAACGCTAACACCACAATTCGTACCAAAACTATCTGATAGTCTTGTACCATCACATACGAATTAATTTGGAGGAGACTTCACAATTATACAATCTATAGAATAGAGCACTACGTTTATTGATTGAAAGTGAGCTCTAAAAGCCTCTATGAAAATCGAATTGCCCACTATGAATTTATTTTGGCTTAATTCTTTGGCCAGATTCCACCAACGTTTAGAATCGCTAATTGAACCTAGTTTAATTCCCAGGTTTTAGAAATAGGATGCTTTTTAATTTTACATAACTGCTTAAAATTCTTATTTGTTTCCAAGTAGTTAGTTCTCGTAAAATCAGAGCTTATTTTCCTGAACACATTGAGACATTTGAAAGATCGATTCCTAGCACGTGAACATTCACAACTAAACCATTTCTGTCTATTTACAGTAATTGTTTGTTTTCTTGCTGCCCTAATTATTACATCATTAATACTTTCTATGGACCGTAACAAAGGATTATTTGGAGTTTCCACACCTATATTGATGATCTTTTCTTTGTATTCAGTGGCATTTTGGATACTCCAATTAAGTTTTGGTAAGAGTTCTAAATGTTTTCCCTTTCTATTCAAAGCTGTGCTAATATTCAAATCAAAACCGATAGAAAAGTGATCGGAGCATATCTCATCCTGGACATTAAAACGTATTACTTGATTTGCAATGCTAACAGACATTGCTACATAATCTTTTACAAATGATAAACGTCATCCTACCATAGAGATCCCCATACTCACTCAATTCTAAAAATTTCTTCCCTCTACTATTAACTAACAAATCAGACGATTTTCTATTGTTTCTAACATGTGGGCCTAGATCTATTTCTTCAGCTAATGATAGTTCTTGTCCTACTCTTGCATTAAGGGCACCTAGAATAATTAAGTTATCGTTATTTAGTTCTTCAATGCATTCTGCAAAACCGTTAAAGTCATTTTGCAATCATTTGTCAATTAATGTACGATGGTATTAAAAGGAGGTCATGGCCATAGTGTCTTAGTTTAATATACGGCCGATTATTGGCACACAAATATCTGCATATGGACTTAGAAACTACTTCATTTTTAGTACTATAAAGCCAGCCACCACTTGCTCTGCCATAGTGTGTATTCCTTAATGCTTCCACCCAACATAAACGGTAGCTGCCAAAATATTAAGAAAATATATCGTAGCTGCCATCCTGTACATGAGTTTCAAATAAGCAAAATATGTCAAATGATTTAATACATTTAAAAAACCCGGGCTGCGTAAACCGGCGATGTTATAATGTCCTAATAGCGTTTCTCTACTCATCCCCAGCAAAATTCAAGGTGAACTAACCTTAACTCTAAAAAGTTTAAAATATTACTAATATTGCTACTACCCGCAAAATCAAAACACTTCAACATTATGTTTTGAATACGTGTTTCATCTATTTTTCATGCTTATCCATGAATTGCCATAAAACTATAAAAAATAGGCAGTGTCTATTCGCATCATCCATGTTGGCGGGGGTAGGGTAGCCCCCAGGATATGAAGTAACTAAAAGCCTAATTAAAACACTTCTTCCTCCCAGAAAGTCTAATAAAAAATTTATTGCGCTCCTGGAAGACGGCAACGGAATGGAGTTACTGGTCAACAACAAAATCATAAGTTTGGACCTTCCTGTGAAGGATGTGTACAAGAAGGTAGGCGGGGGTAGGTGGAGGCAGCCCCCAGTTAATGAAGCAACTAAAAGCCAGATTAAAACACCTCTTCCTCCCAGAAAGTCTGATAAAAATTTGATGGAACGTGTTGTTTTGTGGCTACTTTTGACAATCATGTCGTACATTTTCAACATACAAAAAAACTATGCTTCATTATGATTTCCGCGCCCAATAAGTATATATATTCTTGTTCGGGATGACGAATAGTACATCACTAAAATTTCAAGGTCATCGGAGCTGTGACTGCTAAACTAAACATTTACCAACCTATTTTTATATCGTGTAAAGTACTGTTTATTATAATAAATAAATAAAATATTAAATATATTTAAAGCGCATTGAAAAAAATTGTGTTTGTGGATTTAACCAACATTTTAATTTCTTTCGTTATATTGCACATTCACAAAAATTACATTTGTATTGAAATTGAAGTTGGCAGCCTTTTATTTCAAGGGAAATTTCTTAAATTCCCTTGAGCGGGATAGTGAACTAGATCATGAACTGGTTCAGCAGTTTGTATGGCGGAGATCTATATAGCCAACGCCATCTTGAAAACTACAGGCCGTAAGGTAGAGCCAGTTTTTGGCCGCGACGTCACACAAAATGAAAAAAGTTGAAAAACTCATGATTCTGTCATCCGAAGTTTTGTTTAATTTTAAGAATTGTGATAAAGTTTTAAACTCATTCTAAGCAAAGACTGAGAGTGAACCGTATAAAGAGTTATTTGTGGTAAAAGTTTTGTAACATTTAAGTGGTCAAGTAGATAAATTTTTTAGTTAAAGTGAAAGTTTCGTCTAATTGCCTGGGTCTTTAAAGTAATATTGTGTGAGTTTCAGACATTATTTAAGTGAAATAACTAGTGTATGATTGAATTAACTTGTAAGATAATGACGTGATAAAAGTTTCGTTTAGATCTATTTAATTATGCGTGAGTTATCGTCGGTCAAAATATATTGGCAATATCCAGAAGAAATGTCAAATGGAAGGGAAGTAATGACGTCCGCCCTTCAATCAAGCAGATGTAAGCAACTCTCAATTACTTATAAAAGTGAAAGAAATTATGCTTAACTCTATTATAAGTAATAATATAATAGTTTTGTGATGTTGTGAAAATATGTGGTACTAGTGATTCGAGTTTTGTTGGTAAATGGGGACAAATATATTGACAACTTTTACATTTGAAGAGTTGGCTTAGATTTTTCTCTAATTCTGGCATTATACAAAAAATTGTACGATAAATATGAAGTGATCTTATATAAAAATGTATTTGGGAGAATATGTGAAAATAGTGGTTTGCAATTGTTATAGTTTGTTGGTAAATGGGGATACATATATTAATAAATTATGCAATTGAAAAGTTGGATAAGATTTTTTCTAAGCTGTCACTTGAACAGCTGATAACAACCCTTCGTTTGGTCGTATAGATGGCGATGGATCACCGCCATCTTGATTTACATTTTGTGTGACGTCATTGTTTCTACCTTACGGCCTGTAGTTATCAAGATGGCGTTGATATAGCCCATTAAAAAACACAGCTAATGTATTCAATTTCCTTCAACTTTTTGACGTTGCTTAAAACCTCGTACACATTAGACGTTGATTGGAATTTTACAAGACATGCAGATTTGTTCCCAGAGCTAGAGCCAAGTTTAGTTGATCTTATATATTCCGAGTTCACCGGTTGTACCCAAAATTTATTTGCAGAAATGTTTAATGGTGTGCCATTCCCCTAAATACCAGATTTTCAAATCTGCTTTGCGCCTCGATCCGATCCATTATTTCCTTAGAATATATAACAACAGGAAAGGCCCTTATCTGTGAATCCGTGTACGTGTGATCGGCATTTGGCTTTATGACGAGGTGAGGACGGAGAGCTCTTCTCCTTAGCTTGCGAACTGTCAAAGTTATTACCGTGAATTGTCCAATGGTTTAACAATTTTGTTTTGTAATTCCATATAAAGTTCCGAGTGTTTTTTACTCTTTATTTTAATGCTTTAAAGCTAATAGCTTTCAACTTTTTGAAGTGTAGACAGTGTACTTTAATGGTGAAATTGTTGAAATGAAGTGCGCGGTTTTGTGTTGTGCAAACAATCGGCGCTGTACACGTGGGATATCGTTTTTCAGGGAAGTTTTTGATTAAAATAATGTTTTGTTAGTTCTTAAGCTTGATATAATTGCATTGACACGCTAAAAACAGCAACGGAACTTAAAGAAAAGTGAAGTTTTCTTGCCGTTCTTAGTTTGTTTACATTTTCTAAGATCGAATTTTTTACTTCTCCTTAGCTAACCCAGTGGCTCGTGATTTAACTTTTATAAAAGGACAATAAAAACTTAAATTCGTGATTGAAATGTTTAAAAGTTCTTATTTAATTTTGTGATATAGATTCGCCAAAAGAAAGAAAGTCATTCGCAATACCTTGAGGCAATTGTAAAATGCGATTACGCTCTAATTTCCAATTTATGTTTGCCCTTCTCTAGACATGTCGCTGTTTCACTACTGTCATGACGAAAACAAACACAACTCAACGATTCAACTACATCAAGAAAAGTGCCGAGTTTTTTGGCTTAGGGGCCTCTCCTTATAATTATATACTCTAAGATTATTTCATTTAATTCTTCGTCTTGCGTCATTACATCAGTGAAAATTTTCGCATTTTATTGCCTCGAAGTAATTTTTTGTTGCGAGATTAGCTATCTGACTAGAAATAATTTGTGTCATGTCGTCTAGTAGCTTAAGCTTAGTTAAATCACCGACCTTCCATGGCTCCTTGATCGCACATGCACGTTTGTCGAAGACTGAGTCTGCGAAAATTCTCGGGGAGGCGTATTCCTCGTTCTAGGTGGTGTGGGGGCAGGTTTGGGCCGCACATGCACGTTTGTCGAAATTTGTTTCATTCAGAGCAGTATTATCAGGAAAAAGCTGATTAGCTCGTCTTTTATTGGATGTGTTTACCTGTGGTATATCCGTCAAATTTGATATTCCCAGGTGTAACTTATTCAGTGATCCAGTGTTAAATCGCACCGTAATCCGGAATTAGTTTTTACTCTCAATATTTACTTTAGCAGAAACATATACTGAGTGGTAGCAACATATATTTTTACCATTGCAAAATATTCCAGTTTCCAGTGAAAGTAAAAGTTGACAAAATGGCGCCCAGACAGTTTTGACAGCCCAGTAGACTTTTAATGATAGTGTTGTGGAAATTAGGTAAATCCCAATAAGTTCTTCAATAGGAGGAACACAGTACAGCCCAGTAAATATTTTCCTCAACAAAGTAAGTATTTTTATGTCTTAATTTACTATATAAATAATTTTTCCTGAATTTTTTACTTTTTGAAGTTCCTAACCGCTTAATCAGAGTTGCCAACCCTATTGGCACAAAGTTCTTCATCGGTCACATGAGCGCTTGAGGCTTGTCTGTCAAGACGGAAAAGAAAATCGTCAAGGGAAAAAGACGGGTTCCGGCCGTTAAACGTATTCCCCCAGACACCAGACACCGGCGGGCCTCTGGCCTGATATCCAACCACTCTGCCTAGGTGGATGTGGCTGAGGAGGCTCGCGCTCATATGCCAGGGGTTGCCATTGCGAGCTAACGTTTATTTGGCGGCGTCTAGTTGTTGGTCGGTCAAACGGGATTGAATTTCACTCAATATGGCGAGTATTTGCTGAAGGGGCTTGACACTAATATTCGGCTCCTGCTGGACTACTGACTGACCTTTATCTCTCCAGTATGGACTGGACCAGGTTCGTCCTTAGCAGATCCAGCATCTCATTCATGAAATCTGCCATGTGTGTAGCCAGCTGATTAGCCGTAACTACTGCCGTTGCTGGGTGGGGTGATTATTCGCTCTAGTTGGACGAGGGGAAAGTCGAAATTAATTCGGGAGTGATCTCGACCCGGCGGAGGTCCTCTAACGGCTGAGCCCGTTCGGATGGAAGAAAAGATCAAACTCCGGCCACTGACTGGCTTTATTCGAAGATCTGCTGAGCACAACTCACAGACTGATCGGGAAACCTTTCTTAGTTGGTCGACAGTCTACTAGGGTTGAAGTCCGGAGAAGCTTTAGACATGTCTGGACGCACAGCTGTAGCCAAAGAGACTGAGTCTGCGGACATTCTCGGGGAGGCGTATTCCTCTAGGTGGTGTGGGGGTAGGCTTGGGCCTGTTTAGGCCTTGCTCCACAACCATCGGGTTCAGCCTCGGGCTTCACCACTGGAGATAGAAACATACAAAAAATTTTACAGGGCATTTAATCAAAGTCAGCAAAGCAGCTGCTGGTATAAAAAAAATTATCTTGTGTGACTGAAAGTCTCGGCTATACAGACTGGAGCACCAACTCCAAAAAAAACTCTTCGTACTAGGCAAGGAACAACAACGCTCAAAAAAAAGAAAAATATAATAAACAAAGAGACAAAAACAAAATCGAAATCAAGAATTAAAGAAAATCAAACTAAAATAAAAAAAACGAAATTATCAAAAAGAAAATCTTTTTAAAAAAAAGATCAATCGACTTCAGGTTACCTCACGAAACTTCTTCTATTGTCTAGCTCGGGGATGGGAAAAGGTATAAGGAAAGATGACACCACAGATGAAAAAAAGAAGGATGTATAAAAACTAAAGAAAAAGACAGGGGGTTTGATAAAACAAAAACAAAATCTGCAGGTATTTACCAAAAAATAAATAAAAATACTGAAGAGGTTTTAAAAAAAATAGGAGAGGCGAAACAAAGAGTTCCCCAAAGACCCACAACTGCTGTCCTGATTATTGAGCCGGAAGCTATCCTGATACTAGGCAAGCTAGATGAGCACTTCCACTAGCCATACCAAGACAGCATCGAGGCTGTACAAGGTACTCCACTAGTGGATTGCACCGCCGTTACCTAGGACAGGCCTTCGTCTGACTCCACAGCTCCCAATAGCATGAGACGCCTATACTTCAGGCATTAGCCATACCTTGAGTGTCATCAGACATCACTCAAGGTACTCGAATTAATCCTTAGAACCGGTCATCTCATGCCGAGGACTTGCCAGGAGTCTTTCCTTCCCTTAGGAAGACATGTTTCGCGTTGGGCGCCATATTGATGTAATCTGTGCGCGGTGTGAGCAACGTGAAGTTGCCGGCGGGATGTTCAATTGGCACGCACTAGCTGGCAGCATGTCCCACCTCGTCGGTATGGGGTACAGGTTCTTGAACATCCAATCACACTACATAAACAGAAATTCGTTTGCCTGTGGCAACAGAGGGTTGTGAATTCCCTCTGTCAGGTCTGCTTCGAACTAATAAAAACCAACGAGAAAACAAATGGAAGAGAGAGCAACAGGTCAGGTGTCACCTGTTACTCCCAGCCGCTGAACCATCATATTTTTTCTTAGAATTAACCCTTCTAACTCAGAAGACACACTTCACAGGTAGGAGCCTGGAATCAATTGACCTATTCGCCAGAATATAACATATATTGAGGTGAATGAGGCTCCCACACCAACATGGAGAAAAATATGAGTAAACAAAAAAACTAAAACCTGTCAAAAAACTGCAATCAGGGGTGCACAGACAACAGAGAACGTTTAAACTAATCCTTAGTGAGAGCCAATTCAAAAATAGGACACATTCACGGCTCTACACATGCGATTTATAGGCTCATGCATACCATAGTTAGACCGAGAATGAACAACATGTAGTAAAGGCAATCTCCTTAAGCTATACGGGGTATGCCTATAAGAAACCAAACTTACGAGAGTGCGAGAATCTATGTTTAAGTTCAAAAGCTGGTGAATGCAGGAAGAATCATAACTTTTTCTAACGCATGAGAAAATCTTCATATCGTCTGCGTAGATTATGACTTTGGAGTGCCTAATCAGAGGGACAATGTCGGTAATGGCAAGAATAAACAGCAGCGGCCCCAGATGGCTACCCTGCGGTACACCAGAAGAAGCCCTAACAACTCCAGATAAAGTTTTACGTAAAGATACCCGGTATGACCTATTTTTTAAATAAGAGCGGATCCAGTCGAGCAACAGAGGCGGAAAACCCAGCTTTTCAAGTTTAAGCATAATAATAGAGTAATTGAGTTTATCAAATGCCTTGCTAATGTCGGTGTAAACACAGTCGGTCTGGAGAGCTCGCCGGAAAGCAGAGCTTATGTGGGATGCAAATTCAAGCAGGTTAGTTTTCGTCGATCTACCAGGCAGAAAGCCATGTTGATTAGATGAGATTGTAGGTAGTCGGTTGTACGTATCGGGACTACCACATATTTTTTTAATTCAGTGGACTCCTCATCGTGGCTTTGCAGCCTTCGTTAACCTATTCCTGAGAAGAAGAAAGTACAAGTATATATTCGTGGAGCCGTGACCAGAGAACCAGATTCAGTTTGCTCTCTGTCACGCAATATTAAGCGTATGAATCGTCTTCTTCTGTGTGACGAGTCGAGGTCGAAAAGTAAACTTAAGTTCCTTCAGTTTGCTCAGGACAAATCGTCTTCTTCGTGCATGTCTGAGACCAGGACAATGACTAATTTGTCCTTTTTATTTATTTATTTAAGCTTAATACAAGCTATTGCAACAAAAAATACAAAATAAAAATAAAAGTACAAAATACAAGCTATAACTTAATACTAATTCTACAGACTATAATAAATGATAATTAAGAATAAATAAATAAAGAGTATAAGCTATATATGAGCTAACTACATTGATTACTGGCAGAAGGCGAAGGAAGAAGAATTAAGGTATGCGATCAGGATCAAGATGGGCGGGGTCAAGATATAAGGCTTTGTGAAGGGATGATTTACTCAGATGGAAGTCAAAAGAGGAAAGGTCGTTGACTTTTCGTAACATCCTGGTAATTGGCTCGCTTTGACCGTAGTTTGTGCGATGGCGGTCGAGTCGGAAAAGGGGAGTGGACCTAAGGTTACGGGGATTGGTATAGATGGGTAAAGATTGCAGGATTGAGGGGCAGTCTATGGCACCAGTTAATAATTGATAAATGAAGAGAATGTCGGAAACATCACGACGCTTGCTTAAAGGTTGTAAGTCGATCAGTTTCAGACGGTTTTCATGGGGTGGAAGGTTGAATCTGTCAACCCACGGAAGATCACGTAGAGCGAAGTGAATAAACCTACGCTGGACAGATTCAATCCTATTAATGTGAGTTGTTTGTGTAGGGGACCATACCTGACTGGCATATTCAAGGAGAGGTCTAACGAAGGAGACGTAGAGAGATTTGGAAACATAAGGATTGGAGAACTCTCTAGACCAGCGCTTCACAAAACCTAGCGCGGAGTTAGCTCTGTTAATAATGCTGTCAATGTGGGAACGGAAATTGAGTTCACTATCACAGATTATTCCTAAGTCACATAAAAAGGTAACGATAGGGACTGGTACGTCGGTTAACATATAGACTCTCGGGGTGGTAGTAAGTCGTTTGCGGGAATAAGAAATGGACTGGCATTTGGAGACATTGAGCTCTAGAAAGTTCTTCATGCACCATGTGATGAATGAATCGAGGTCTTGCAGGAGAAGAGAGTCGGTAGTGGAGGAGATATGTTTGATTATTTTCATGTCATCGGCATAAATGGACAACTCTGAGTGTTTGATGACACATTCAACATCATTTATTGTGAGGATAAAAATCAATGGACCTAGGTGGCTGCCCTGAGGGACGCCGGAACGAGCGACGATAGGGTTAGAAATGGATGAACTGAAAAGAATATTGTACTGACGGTTGTTGAGGTAGGATCGAATCCATGAGATGAATCTGGGAGGGCAGCCTAGGCGATCAAGTTTGAACAAGATAACGTTATGAGAGATCTTGTCGAAGGCTTTACTAAAATCAGTGGTGATAACATCAATATCTTTACCGTTTTCCAGGGCACATAGTGTTTTAGAGACGAAGTCAGTAAGGTTGGTGGTGGTAGATCTACCTTTGAGGAAGCCATGCTGGGAGAGTGAGAAGATAGACTTACAGTGGAAGAACATGGAATCATAGACCAATTTTTCGAAAGTTTAGGTATGGATGATAATTTAGCAATGGGTCTGTAGTTGGACACATCGTTCTTGCAACCTTTTTTGAAGATGGGAATAATATACGAATTTTTCCATAATTGAGGGAAAACTCCTTGAGTGACCGAGAGACGAAAAAGCAAAGTAAGGGGTTGAACTAGATGCATGACACATTTTTTCAGAATGATGGCCGGAATGCCATCGGGACCTGGGTGAAAGTCGTCCTCAAGCCTATTAATACTGGCGGCGATTAGTTCAGGATCAGGGTCAAAAGATGAAAACGACGTTTGAGTGCATTTGTCCATGAATGCAAAATAGTTAAGGTCGGGTTGTAGAGAATTGTCGCTGAAAGATTTACTGAAGAAGTGTGCAAAGAGATAAGCGATAACCTTAGGATCAGATGAAGAGGTATTCTCGAGCTTTAGGGTGGAAGGGTAACCATTGGATTTCTTTTTAGAATTAATAACGCTATAAAAACGCTTGGGGTCGGATATGAGGCTAGTTTCCATCCGTTGGATGTACTCATGGTAGAGGGTATCACAACGTTCAGAGAAAGAGGTATAAGCAGATAGATAGGAAGAATAGTCAGACTCAGGCTGGGTTAGAAGAAAAGTTTGCCAACGTTTATTTCTCCTGTTGCGAAGAGAGCGTAATTCTTTGTCGTACCATACGGGGGCTGAGGAGTAGTTTTTACGAGGAAGAAGAGGGATAGATTGTGTAAGACAAGCGTGTATTTCCGAATGGAACGCCTCTAAAGCAACGTCAATTGAGAGATGTTGAAGGATATCGCCAATATTAGAGTTGAGGAGTAAGTGATTTAATTTGTCAAAGTCACCCTTACGAAAATTGAAGGATAAAGAAGACTCGGAGCTTGAAACGGCATGAGGGTGCTCGTAGGAGAAAACGAGGAACAAAGGAGGATGGTGACGGTCGAGGGAGGAGAGAAGATGGTTGCTTTCTGCGACAGCCGAGTTAACTGGGTCTGAAGAAAAGATTAAGTCTAATTGTCTGTCCAGGAAGTTCCTGACTCCGCTTACTTGAAAGAGACCTGAAACGGAGAGCTGATCTTTGGCCGAAGATGCGTTAAGGGGGACAAAGTGAGAACAGTCCTCGGACAATGACCATTGGATACGGAGGAGGTTAAAGTCACCCAATAAAATAAATTCATCGGACGCGTTAGCGTTCTCAGGCAGGGTATCGATCGCTTCGATTATGGGCTCATAGGCGTCTAGTGGTTGAGAGGGGCGAATGTAACAACAGAGGATGTACAGAAGGCATTTATTTAGTGCTATTTTTATACATACAAATTCTGATATTGTAGAGTCGGAGGTCTTTAGCAGGGTGGCATCATAATGGTTGTGAGCAGCTATGAGAACCCCGCGACCTGGTGCATCATTGGTGCCTATACAACCGTCAACACGGAAAATGGTATAGTTTGGAGGGAATAGTTCGTTGTCGAGAATTCCTGGTGCTAGATTGGTTTCAGTTAAGGCAAAGATATCGTGCGGGAATTTGTGAGAGTTAAGGAAAATATTTGTTGTTTTTGTACGAAGTCCTCTTACGTTCTGGTAATAGACCGACAAGCTGTTGGGGAGAGGTTCTTGATCGGAAACCGCGGGTGCAATAGAGGGGAAGTCAGAAATAGGGAAAGCAAGGGGGTTAGGAACGAAAGTAGTTTAAGGAGTCGTTACGACTTTTTTGAAGATGGGAAATACGGCGAGAACTGACGTATGCAGCATAGGTGGATAGATCTTCTGAAAACTTATGGGAAGGTATAATGAATGATTCATGGTATTTAGTGAAAAGTTGGAGTAAGACTGATGGGTCTGTGGGCAGGCCTTCTTGTTGAATACTTAAAATGACGTTGGTGCTGGTTTTACCTTCAACACAGACGGAGTTCGGTTTGTCGTGGAGATAGGCTAGAAATAGACGTACGTTGTCATAAATGCGACGGTCCCGTAAACGGGACAAGAGGTATCGTCCATCGCTAGAATCAGCAGAGCGCAAAGTCAATTTAACTGTAGGTGGGACAAGGGGATACCTTGATACCTAGAAAGGATCTGACCTAGGAATGCTTATGTATCCCCAGGATTTTAAAATGTGCCTCTTTTATAAGGTCTTATAATTACTCAAATATTTAAGTTAAAAAATCTCATACAAAATAAATAATTAAAATAGTTTTTTCAAAATTAATGGTACAATTTATTTTTAAATGAAATTAGTAAAAATTGACAAATATTAACTATTAGTCGTATAATTGAACGACTAGCCTCAATTCTAACTTGAACTAAACTCTCAACCTATTTTACAGCGATTGTCAAAAAGAAAAAAGAATACAATTGAAAAACTGTAATGTATAGCCTACTGTGTTAGTGGTTCTTTGCTACGGGCACTAACTGCACATTTACGGCACCAGTCCTCAACGTCCTACTCATTTGCAACCAGTTAAATAGTTCTCGTAATTTCTCCAAAGTCTTGTTGAAGGCAAGATGTCCTCCTGAAGCACCATTATGAAATTCTTTCAGCAAATCCTTTATCTTGTTCCTGGGAACTAATACCTGCATCCGGCATGATGACTCGTCCGGTGTTTCCCATTCGCTTTTCAATATTCCATCTTCAACACACAGCGCATTCCATTGCGCCCAAAGCCTCTTCAACGTTGTACTTCTGTCAAAAATATCTTTCCATTGGGGCCTTTCGCCGTTATCCTTCCACGTAAAAGTTGTAGATATATTCTCGTCTTCTCGTTGTACTGCTTTAAATTATTCATTCATTATCCTGTCAAGGGTACGACAGTTGTTCTTTGTACAGTCATATGGTCGCATTTTTCTTCCAGACGGGAACAGTATTTACAATCCGGCTTACATGGTCGTCGTGAAAGTGCATCTGCATTTCCATGGGATCTACGCTTCCTATGGATAATTTCGAAGTCATGGGATTGCAGCCTTTCCAGCCATCTTGCCACCTGTCCTTCAGGATTTTTGAATTGCATCAACCACTTTCGAGCTGCATGATCGGTTCGGAGAGTGAATCTTTGTCCATAGAGGAATTTATGGAAATGCTTCGTTGAATTAACAATATCCAGCAGTTCTTTCCTCGTAACACAGTAATTTATTTCCTGTTTTGATAGAGCTCTGCTATAGTATGCCACCACCTTTTCGTGCCCGTTTACTTCTTGTGACAGCACAGCGCCAATCCGAACGGTATCCATCGGTATCCAATTTAAATCTCTCACCCGCCCTTGGATAAGTAAGTACAGGTGAATTGCAAAGCGCCCACTTCAGTGCTTTAAAGCTGTTTTCTGCTTTTTCTGTCCAAACGAATGCTTTATCCTTCTCCGTTAGCTTATGCAACTCCTTTGCTATATCAGCAAAATTCTTCACAAAGCGTCTGCAATAGGTGGCTAGCCCAAGAAAGCTTCATAGCTCGTGTTTATCTTTCGGAGGGGGCCAGTTCTCCACTGAAGTTATTTTCTCAGGATCCGTGCTAACTCCTTCTGTTGATACCACATGTCCTATACTGCCATCCTTCTTTTTTACTAGTACCACTGGTGACATCCATGGACCTTTCGACTCTTCTATTAGGTTTTTCTTTTGATTTTTATTTCAGCAATTCCTTATAGGTTGGGCCTGTACCCTAGCCAGGTACAGGGATGGAGTGGGTTAGAGCCTGAACTGCCAAAGAAGAGGTACACCTCACCCGCACCCTCACCCCATACCGACGAGCTAGGACGTGCTGCCAGCTAGCGCGTGCCACTGGAACATCCCGCGGCACCTTCACGTTGCACACGCGCACACATTTTACATTATAACATGGACCTAGCTTACGCATCGTTTCAACCATTTCGTCTGGTTCTTCTCGCTTTGCAAGTGGTAATCTTCTTGGTGGTTGCTTGATAGGGCGGGTGTCGCCGGTGTAAATTTTCTGTTGCACTATATCAGTTTTTCCATAGTCTTCGTCCCGTAGTGCAAAAATATCGGCAAATTCTGATGCTGATTGATGCTTCTATTGATGATTTCTGTTCAGCCATTGATTCTTCTATTGATGATTTTTGTTCAGCCATTGTTGCTTTTAATTCTTCTTAAGAAGATTTCATCTCACACATCAGAGCATTGAGAAGATCTGTCATGCTTGGAGTATTTGCTTCTTCTTCTTCCAGCTCGCCTTCGAAAACAAAAACCTCTGGGTCCGTTCCTTACTTTTCCATGGTTTCTTGTAGTAACGCTACGAGGGCACATTTATTTCCAATTGTAGGTAGGGAACGTTTACTTAACTCCCCCTTCAAGTCTTGAACACGTAAATCCTTCAGTTTGCGCCCCATACAAAAGCTCTCGGTTCGTCGTAAAATCCGTATTGTATTATTTGTTAAAGGTATAATTGACTATAGGATTGTTTCTCCTTATCTTCTGGAAAATATATGTTTCTATTATCCTTCCAGAAGACTAAGATATCGTCCTATGTTATATGAGGAATTTCATAGAACTAATTATGGCCTTAATAATCCTTTGAGCCGTTGTATTAGGCAATTTAACCTATGTAGCAGCATTTTTGGCTTTAACCATGATAGAAATTCTGTTAAAAGATTGGTATCAATATTTATTGAAGCTTTGATATAGTTTGCATTGTATTAGTTGCTATTCTTTTATAATATTATATGCAGATCTATTGTTATATTATTATTTTTTATTGTTGCCATTATTTTATTTTTATATTATTGTGATTTATTAGTTTATAATGTATAATGTGGGTGCGTGTGCAACGTGAAGTTGCCGTGAGATGTTCAATTGGCACGCGCTAACTGGCAGCACGTCCTAGCTCGTCGGTATGGGGTGAGGGTCAGAGTCCAAGTCACACACTCATAACTGAGTTTCGCGTGCCTGTGGCGAAAGAAGGTTGTCGATTCCTTCTTTCAGGTCTGCCACAAAGGATGAAAAACATAAGAGAGACAGATATTGAAAGAAAAACAACAGGTTTGGTGTCACCTGCTGTTCATAGCCACACTGAACTGTCATGAAAAAATTCAAAAATAAAGAAAATCTACCCCCTTGGTTGACAGTTCAGGCTCTAACCGACTCCATCCCTACAGCTGACTAGGGTGTAGGCCCAACCTATAAAAAAAGTGCTGAAGAAAAAAGAAATTTTAAATCAAAACAAAAATAAAAATAAACAATATGAAAATCTAAGATAAGGGATTAGGGATGAAGGATGAGGGAAACAAGAAGAGGAAGAAGCTTCATAGGGTATCCTGAAATAAAAGAACAAAATTTAACTCATATAATCCATATTAATATATATATATATATATATATATATATATATATATATATATATATATATATATATATATATATATATATATATATATATATATATATATATATATATATTTATATATATCCTACTGACAAAATCTTATAAGTCTTAAATTCCTAGGGCCTTTCCTTAACATTATTTTCCACGATTATAGGAATCAAAAATATAAATCCAGCATATTGCCTCAAATCGTAATGAGGCTAAAGCCAACAGTTCACGAAAACCAACAAAAATCTACGTAATTCCTATATTTCCTAGAGTACTTACTATCTTTATGAACTACAATCATGAAAGGAAAATATGTAGGTATAACTTTTCAAACTAGAAATCCAATTTTGATAAATTGGTGTAAAACACACACTCAAACTAATGGAGATTATTTATATTAAATGCATATTCGAAGTTGGGGATTTACGTTTCATTTTCTCTTATTCGACCAAAAATTGTCCGGCGCTGGTATCTAGCTAGATATCGCGCATGAACGAGCGGGGAACAAATCAACAATTATCTATTTAACCGCAAGACTAATTTGCAATGAGGGTTATATATAAAGCCTCGTGTTCAGATCAAAAATGGCAAAATTCTTATTTCATTACTAAAAAAAATCGAAATATAAGACCAATCCCTATTCGTTTTAGTTAAATATAGAACTTGGTATAAATAAGAATTATGGACTTTAGCAAAATGCTGTTCAATCAAAAGTTAACCTATAATGTAATTTTTAACCTAAACACTAAATAGTTCCTGCTTAGCATACCTATCTAAAGTTGTAGATAGGACATAACATCATTTTGAGCACTAATACGAATTAAAATTTGCAATGCATTTGACTGTATTCCTATAAAAATAGTTGTTAAAACAAAATTAGTAGTCTATCTTTTAAATTTTCATATCAAATAGTTTAAACTTTAATTTCAGTAATAATAATTGTTTTCGAGTCAGTTTAATTTTTAACCGACTTCCCAAAAACAAAGAGGTTCTAAGTTCGACGCGAATTTTTTTGTTTTTTTTTATTCTGTTCTTTTTTTGTTGGGTAGAGTATATTCACCCGTTGGTACCATGTAAAAAAAATTTTTGGTTGGGGCGGGTGGGGGTGGGGGGTTGGGGGTGAAACCTAACTTTGTAACGCGTAGACCGATTTGGTTGGTTCGTTTTTTGTTGTACAGAGTATGATCCCTAATTGGTAATAGGAGAAAAAATTTGGCCTAGTGTCGGGGGAGGGGTAGTCTAACTTTGCAACGCGTGGACCAATTTGGATAATTCTTTTTTTGTTGGGTAGAGTATGTTCCCTGGTTGATACCACGAGTAAAAAATTTTGGAGGAGTGGGGGTGGGTGGTGGGGGTTGAACCTAACTTTATAACGCGAAGTCCGATTTCGATGGTTCTTTTTCTATTGTATAGAGTGTAATCCCCCATTGCTAATAGGAGAATAATTTGGTCCTATGGTGAGGTGGGGGAGGTGGAGGGGTAGCAACTTCGTAACGCGTAGACCGATTTCGAGGATTCCTTTTCTGTTCGGTAGAGTATGTTCCTTGATTGATACCATGAGAAAAAAAGTTCAGTGGAATGGGGGTGCGGTAGGGGGTTAAAACTAACTTTTATCGCGTGGACCGATTTGTATGGTTCTTTCTTCGTTGTATAGAGTAGAAGACACTAAAAAGTGAAAAATAAAATAGTTTTAAAAAAAAAAGTTTAACCGGCTTCACAAAAAGCGCTAAAAAGTATAAAATAATTTTTAATTTTATATCTATTACGACATTTTGAAGTCGGTGCAAATTAAAGTAACCAAATCAGTTTCCTCGGAAAACTGCAACATTGCAAAATCGCTTCAATCTTTTTTTATATTCTCTGGATGAAATTTGGGATCACTTAGATCCAAAACCGTGGCTATAAAATTTTTTGCAGTGTTGATTGTCTGGTTCCTCGGGTGGCACGAATTGTAGTTTATTAGCCTTCCTGATGAAGTAGATTTTTGATACCAGTCTGTCACTATGTGGTTTCCTTCTCTAATCACTCTCACATCCAGGTACGGTATCGAATTTCTATGCTCCAATTCCACCGTAAATTGCAACCTATTGTGATATGCGTTGAGGGATTCTAACATATTCGTGACCTCTGTTTTAGGAATAATGGTGAAAATAGTTGTAGTTATAGTCTGTCGAGCCGGATTTTTAAAATTCGAAAAATTTGGCAATTTACGGCAGTTTAAAAAAAAGTGTGCATTTTGTGTCATAAATGTCACACTTTAATTATGTTTATAAAATTTTTTAATCACAATATCAAAAATCCGGCTCGACAGAATATAGAGAAAACAAATTCGAATATTTAAAAAAAAAACATCAAAAAATATTAAAAACTGTATGAGTTACCATGCAGACCGTGCCGGAAAAAGTAGTTTTGAGAAAAACGCATTTAAAGTTTCAAGTGCGTTTCGCTCGAGGTCGCGCGCAGCTAAAGCAAGAACTTTATGAATTTTTTAATTTATTTTGTTAATTTACGTCTAATCTCCCATTCCAGCTTCATATTGTATGCCTTCCTTGTCAGTAAGCAATTGTTGTTGTTTATTTTTTTTCCAGTCGACGAGTCTTTCTGGCCTCTTTTGTTGCTTTAGTAGCCTTGATTCGTGCGTGTTTTAGCCGGTTCGCATTTTCGCCGAGACTATAGTGGTACCCCTCGTATCCAATTGTTATTCCAAGCAATCTTTCTATTCTTAATAAACTCTCTGCTCCGTCATTAGAAGTACATACAGCAACATTGGTAGCTATATCAACTACTGTCTTACTACCTGGACTACATTTGGGTGCAATCTTCCAAATCTTTGAATTGAGACTTTCATTGACATTTTGTGTAAATCCACCCAAGCATTTTTCCAGTAATTTATCGGTTCTTAATGATTCATAGATGGATTTTATTGTCTGCAGTACAATTTCAGGTAAAGCGGCTTTGTGCTTGTATGTATCTAATGTACCTTCAGCTTTTGCCCTCTGCCAATCTCACCAACTTTCTTCTCCAGGTGGACAATAATTATGCTGAGGTTTTTCGTCCGTTGATGATTTATGGTAAAATGTCGCCCATATAGCATTTTTCATATTTTCCATACAGTCAATATTATATCTTATTGCTAAACCGTAATAAATAGTTAGCTCGTCTATTAGTTTAGCAGTTAATTTTCCTTTTCCTCCCAAACTAACTCGTTTGCTTTCTTCTTCCTTGATGATTGACGTCGATTTTTTCTATTGCTGACGACTTGGCGGAGACGCTTACCCATACGTTTTTGGACATGACCCACGCATTCTTTCTTTTTTACCTCGAGGTCTTCATACGGCTGAGCATTCGTGATGCTTGAAAAAGTTTTTGTATCACCGTCACCTATATAATATTCATATTTAATTCCATAGTTTTCTATCGATCTCTGAAACATTTCCACAGCACTATCTGGCTCCATTTTCCCAGAGCTTCCTGTGTGATTTGCTGCACAATGTTCTTGATGGTTTTCTTACCACGATTCATACTCAACCGTACCTTTTTCCTTTTCGTGAATTTCGCACTCTTTGCAATATTTACTTTTTACCACGAAGTCGATAACTTTTCCCGTGAAATAACCAATTAATGTTGTAACTCCGAAAAACGAAGAAAAGCCTCTCTTCATCCAAGCGCCATCGCCGGATACAATAATTCCATTCTCAGATAATTGTAGTTTATCTTGATTGGCAGATTGTTGAACTTCTTCTTCAGAAGCAGCTTTCATAGACGCTTTAGCGACGACTGTTGAAGCTTCTTCAATATTTTTCATAATTGAATCGAAGCTTGTTTGTGCGATGCATGATGCTAAATCCATGACACCACAAAAAAGCTGCATTGCCTTCAATCCTTTTCCTAACAGTCGGAAAGCGAATGTGAAGCGTCGATTTATCTCGTATGCAAAGGTGATGAAAAAACACTCCGGATATTATCGTCACTCTTTGTACAAAAAACATTTAATCTAAAATCAAGTCCACGGGGACTTGCTTTTAAAAATTTAACAATGCCACCACATGTACGACAGACCACACACTCCGAAATAGCTGCAAAAACCGCAGTAAACTGTAAAATACAGTATGAGAAAGTTGGGTCGAATGAAACCTCATGTAATTGTCCTGATAATTTTTTTGCAGCCGAACTAGTGTATTTCGTTTCACTCTCCATTTCATCTGGCCCCTAAGGAGGCTTCTTCTGCTTCAACTGCTCGCTTCGAACGATCAAAGAGAACTAACCTTCAGTTTCAGAAACTTAAATAAATCTCGGCTTGCGATCGCGTTTTCTATAATAGCTGTGTTTTTTTAATGAGCTATATAGATCTCCGCCATACAAACTGCTGAACCAGTTCATGATCTAGTTCACTATCCCGCTCAAGGGAATTTAAGAAATTTCCCTTGAAAATAAAAGGCTGCCAACTTCAATTTCAATAGAAATGTCATTTTTGTGAATGTGCAACATAACGAAAGAAATTAAAATGTTGGTTAAATCCACAAACACAATTTTTTTCAATGCTTTTTAAATATACTTAATATTTTATATCTTCTTGTTTACGATTGGGCTTTATCTTTGGCGTAAAATAAAAACTTAAAATGTCTAAAACTGACAAATATGTAACTTGGGAAGTGAGCTGCAGTTTTATTTTAAAAATTTCCCTAATCGTTCTTTTAATTATCTGATGAACCGCTCATTAAAAAAACACGGCTAATAACTTTCGATCTATGGGGAATTTTTACAATTATCTTTCACAGAAATACGCCTAAAAGTATAGATAACAATAACCTGTAGAAAAAAACGATTTTTCGAAAATTCTGGACGTATGTAATCCCTTGTTAGCTTAGAAGCCCTATAAATTAAAGTTTCCGTACGTTCCAATAAAGAATGAGAATCGGACAATCCAACTATAGCCCCGGCTCCATACTAACGGACCTATACTTGCAGTAGGAATATAGCAGTAGGAATTAAAAAAAACTTTCTATTGTGCGCTTGTAATGAAACTGTGCGTTATCCTTCCACTCATACTGCTTGTTTGGAAATATATCAAATCGAGAAAAGACAAAAAAATATATATAATTTTCTATACAACTTTCACCAATCATTCTGAAATTAGCCATTCATATGAACATAATATTAGTAACTCGATTTCTTTCAATCTTTATCACCTTAGGCACAACTGCAAAAGTTTGTTCTCCAAATAATTTTATAGCCTAAGACAATGAATGTCAATCAGTTTAGGCAATTCCTTAAGCTACAAGAAAAAAAATCAATAATTTTAACAAAAACAAAAGAATTAATTTTATAATAAAACTACAACTTATCAATTCATGAAAATGTTCTTTTTGTTCATAAGAGAAAACAATACTTAATCCTATAAAATTTTCGACAATGGTGATTTGACAGCTAGCATATTATGCGCATTACATAGTCAGCCCCTATCGACTCGGGCATCTTAGTCCTGAATTACACGAGAGGGATTTTACCCCATGAGTGACGAAAACCTGTTTCTTTCCTGGTGAGAGAAGTGAGGTAGCAAGAGAGTCATCTGTGAGTGTCAATCACGAATCGTAGGGGTTTTTCTTGAGTTTTTCCTGATTTACTTTTGTCCATTTTCGTAACTTCCTCATTAGGGTTTGAAAAATTTTTTAGTATCAGGTTGATTTAGTATTGCTTGAGCCGGTGAATACAAATTTTCAACCCTACAAAACACTTATGAACCGGTTTTTAACGTCAATCAAAGCCCCTTTCGTAGCAACACTCCGAGGGTTTTTCTACTTTTGCACAGAAGAGAATTGCCGTGAGTTATGGGGTAAAATCCCTCTCGTGTAATTTAGGACTTACTAATGAACTAACTCTACCAAAAGTATCAACGACAAGAATTTTACCTCGATTGCTTGATTGCCGTACGGGCCACTGTAATTAGGATGCGCTTCGGGTGGCCAGTAAATGCATGCCGGCCCTACAGACCGCCTCAACTGGATGTCACCGATAGAGAGATCTTATGTATGCCTGCTCAAGGACCTGACAGAGTCTGAGCTGGAGGAACTGTTGGCGGGTGTAGGCGGGGCGTTCTTCTCATTAGAATTAAGTGATCGACCTAGACAGGTTGGGAAATTACAAAATTTGCGGTGATGGGCGCTGCTCTTAACTTGGCAGCTAAAAACTAATCCCTCAAGCAGGGTATACGATTACTGGATGGAATCTTAGTCAAAATGTAAGGTGTATTTCTGGCGGCTATTGCTGCAACAATTATTGCTTTGACCATAACCTATTTGACTCCGATTCCTGTAAGCGACTGTGAGACACGATCGGGAAAGGAGCTCCTGCACTTAAAATTTTTGCAGCAGCCTTATTGTGTTTTTCAGAAGCGAATAATCGTCCAAACTGTTAATAATAGTAATTGCAATTGAAAAACTTGAGACTGGTTAATAATATTGCAATTCTCAATGGCCTCTAGCTGAATTTGTTGTGAGCATAAAACAACTACCGCAGGTGGGAGTCAAACTTGCGATTGCCTGTTTATAACTCTCTGCTCAACACGGTTTTATCTCCAAGGAGCCAATTTCTTTTACACAGAAAAAAATCCAGTTTCATATTCTTTTAGCACTGTTGAAGATAAAAGTGCATTGTTATTGATTTATATAAACCAGAATTGTTTGAATAAATCAAGAATTTGAAAGTAAAAACTCAGACTCATCTCAAGATGTCTACCCCACACAGCCGGTTTTCGAAATAAAAATGTGCTCTCTTCTTCTTGTTTTTAAGAGGGAGGTCACACATTCGTACTTTTTGAACTTTTTTTTAACAGATTAAATATGGTACTTTCATATTGAAGCGTCTGTCCTGTTAGGTGGTGCGATTAAATTATAAATGTCAACCTTGTCTTACATTACAGATCATGGAAATAAAAATTAAAAATATTCTTTAATTCCTCTAGCCTTTTATAGATACCTTTTTATATATAATTTATTTAGCACTTAAATTAAAAGTTAACTTAAATGAATTTTCAGTCGACATAGTCGAATAACCAGTTAGTACTCTGGACGCAAAACAATGTATATAAACAACTGTTTAGATATATTGTTCGGAAATAAAATATCTTGTGTAGAATAGGATTTTTATATTGATATTATGAGGTTTCTAGTACTATTTTTAACAGATACACAAATGGACATAATCCTTCTAAGAGTGCCTAACTTGTTCGCCTACTTACTCAGACTAGAAAGAGATAATTTGTCATTGTCATTTTCCAAAATCGAATAGTGAAGTAAATAACCGAAAGTTCCTGTTTATATAGAAGAAAATACGGTGATATATTTTAAAAAGAACTTAGAACGTTAGGGAAACGTTCTATGAGAGAATATTTAATGATATAACTTAACGAAAATTTGAAAAGGACTTAGAAAGTTGATAAAAATCATTATGAACGAAATAAAGAAACAGACAAAGAAGAAGAGAGCTCACTTTGATGAAGAAAACATTGCAAGAACGTACCAACCACTTGAAAAGACTTACGGATTTATGGGTATTGGTGAACCGAAGACCCCACTCCCGAATTCGAGTTCAGTTAATTCAACAGAATTGCGACGAAAGCTTGATGATTTAAAACATTCCGAGCAATCCAATAGTGACGAGGCATTAGGTCTTTCGGTTGAAAGAAAGTATAGTTTCGCAGAAAGAAGAAAAGCTTCGTACAAAAAGGAATTTTCAAAAGCGAAAGAAGCCTTAAAACTGATTGAAGATGAAGACGATAGCGACAATGATTGCCCGCCAGTTGGTGACGCTAATAAATCATGCAAAAGGCAAAGCTCGTCGGGCGATACACGTCCTTGTTAAAAGAAGCTTGAAATTTGAAGACCGAGGCCCGATTTATAATAAAACAAACCATTAAACAAAAATAACATTAAAATTAAATGTGTACTTTATCATTATATTTAGTAGTGTCCTTAGTTCCTGTTTTTAGGTAGATATATAAGTGATAAATGCAACGCTTATAGGTGTCAATTGTTTACTTCACCCAGAGAGTAATATTGGCCTACTTATGGAGCCTAGACATTGACAGGCAGGGAAATTTGTCTTTTTTCTAAATTTAATACATAAATGAAGAACGTCTTTCTATGTTTTTGGGCGACATTTCTGGCTAGCTTGTAAAAGTTATGAAACTTTTGGTGTGTGAATTGTGAACCGTTTCCCAAACACTTCATTCTTGGAAATGATCAAAATGAAAAAAATGAAGGATCATTTACAAAAACACCGGGATAAGAAAAATAGGCAGGATGAAAAAAAGAAGACGCATGCGCATTTTGATGAAGAAAATATTAAGCGGACGCATCATCCCAAAGACAAATCATATGGATTTATGGTAATAGATGAGCCAAATACACCCTACCCTAGACATGAGCGTCCTGTGGATCCAAATGATCTTCGGCGAAAACTTGAAGAGTTACAGAAAAAACAAGAATCTAGTGACGATCAAATGCAAGATTTCGCAAAGGACAGGAAAAGTAGCTTTGAAGAAAGAAGAAAAGCTCATTATAAAATGGAGTTTAGCAGAATTGAGAAGAAGAGTACAAGTAAAAAAAGATAGTGTACAAGATCTACGTTTATTAGGAATGTTTAGATGATAACAAATAATCAAGTCCGATTTAAATTAATATTGTTCAATTAAAGTAAGAAATTAATTTAAAATTACAGTATAATTGTATTCCAATTTTTCTGATAATTTGCAATTTATTACCCGGATTAGCTAAAACGAAATTACACCCGAGACGTCTCTTTATAATAGATCTGTCTGATTACTTCTGTGTAAAAAGGCGCGGGTAAAAACCAAGTAAATATGTTCTTATGGTGGACGGGATGAAAATGCAAAAGTTGGCAGACGCTTTTTGGGTAAATTCGTGACAACTGAAGAACTGTCAAAAGTAAATTTCAGTGCAAAGATCGGTGCGTTTACAAGAAACGTAAAAATAAATAATGAAAAATGAGAGAGTGTGTAAAACTTGGGTAAAAGGGGAAATTACTCGACTGTCAAATTTCTTCAAATCCAAAAGTAAACAAACGAAAACTTTCAGTTATGTGTAAAAACTTTCGAGTAAACAAACAGACCTATGTAGCCAAAAATCAATTGGTTGGATCGAATCTACAGGATATGTATGTACTACGTTCCTGGAATCAGGTTTAAAAATTAATTATTGATAGAAATTCACTATGATTTATTTTTAAACAGCAAAATCATAAATTCGTTTTACAGAATTTAACTTGGCTTAAGTTATATTATGCGGTAGTGTTTTAATTTCAACAACCTAAAAACATTACTCAGTTTATAAATACTTCAAATACAAGAATTCGCAAGTTAAAATAAAAACTACCAACTTACCACAAGTAATTAAATTGCTACCAATTCGTAATTCTCAATTACAATGTTTTACGTATGATTATTTGGTGGCTTATTTACACTTTTCATAATTTGTCTATTTCTAATTATTTCTATGTTACCTAAGAGCTGGTTATAAATTGACACTGATTTCAAACTTAAACGTAATCATTGGTCAGATCAATTGATTTAATTACGTGCTACTTATATAATTCATGTTAAATAGCTCCTTTTGTTCGTCTTGAGGTTCATTTTGTCTTTTTCTCCATATTTCTTCACGTTATTTTAATTAAACTTCAATTTTAAGCAGTCGATCCAATTTAATTTCGTTACGTTTCTAACGGTCCAGCCTGTATTTCCATATAGTGAGTTTTTGTATATTTCAGCTAAGGTTGGCTTTAGTTTTTTTTTACTTTTATCCTTCCATAAAAACAACTTTCTTTGAGTTTGTAAACTTTGGACATATTTTTCTGTCCCAGATACTTTCTTTCCCAGTTGTTTATACTCCTTCCCCAAAATGCAATTCATGCCAGAATAATGCTTAGTTTGTGCAACGATTCCCCATCGACTTAACATCTTATGCTTCCTCTTGTACAACTTCTTCTTCTTCATCAATATCGGCGTTACAGTCAACCATTCATATTACATGCATATATTTTTCACTTTGTACTGTATTTCTTTGGCCCTATGTTCTTTCCATCTTAGGCATTTTTTGTAGCCACTTAATTTGCTTCCATCTTTAATTAGTTTCAATATCAACCTCATTCTCCAACTCTCTGCAATGACACTTTACGTGACTTTATTGCAGAACCACCATCAGTATCGACGATGGGGCACAAAAGCTGTTTTTTAACCGACTTCCCAAAAACAAAGAGGTTCTAAGTTCGACGGTTTTTTTTTTGTTTTTAATATTTTTTTTTTTTTTTTTATGTCTGACCGGGCATAACTTCGTAACGCGTCGACCGATTTTGATGATTCTTTTTTGTTGGATAGAGTATGTTCCCCGATTGGTACCATGTCAAAAAAATTTTTGGTAGGGTGGGGGTGGGGGGTGGGGGTGAAACAGAACTTTGTAACGCGTGGTCCGATTTGGATGGTTCTTTTTTTGTTGTACAGAGTATGATCCCCCATTGCTAAAAGGAGAAAAAAAATTTGGCCTAGGGTGGGGGGAGGGGGGGAGGGGTAGTCTAACTTTGTAACGCGTGGACCGATTTGGATAATTCTTTTTGTGTTCGATAGAGTATGTTCCGTAGTTGATACCAGGAGAAAAAAATTTTGGGGCGGAGTGGGGTGGGGGTGGGGGTGGAACCTAACTTTGTAACGCGTGGTCCGATTTCGATGGTTCTTTTTCTGTTGTATAGAGTATGATCCCCCATTGCTAATAGGAAAATAATTTGATCCTATGGTGAAAGGTGTGGGTGGGGGGGAGGGGTAGTCTAACTTCGCAACGCGTGGACCGATTTGGATAATTCTTTTTCTATTGAGTAGAATATGATCCTAGGTTCTACGAGAAAACAAATGTTGCTGGGGTGGGGGAGGGGGAGGGGGAGGATGGAACCTAACTTTGTAACACGTGGACCGATTTGGATGGTTCTTTTGCTGTTGTATAGAGTGTGATCCCCCATTGCTAATAGGAGAATAATTTGGTCCTATGGTGAAGGTGGGGGAGGGGGAGGGGTAGTAACTTCGTAACGCGTGGACCGATTTCGATGATTCCTTTTCTGTTCGTAGAGTATGTTCCTTGATTGATACCATGAAAAAAAAATTTTAGTTGAATGGGGGTGGGGTAGGGGGTTAAAACTAACTTTTAACGCTTGGCCCGATTTGGATGGTTCTTTCTTCGTTGTAGAGAGTCGAAGACACTAAAAAGTGAAAAATAAAATAGTTTTTAAAAAAAAGTTGAACCGACTTCACAAAAAGCGCTAAAAAGCATAAAATAATTTTTAATTTTATATCCATTACGACATTTTGAAGTCGGTGCAAATTAAACAAATAAAACAACTACAGAACCACAATTGAAAATAATACATAATACTACCTGAACGTTTCAGCTTACGGGATCATAAGAAATGACGATTAAATATTTTTGTTGTAGTTGTTTGATTTGCACCGACTTCAAAATGTCGTAATAGATATAAAATTAAAAATTATTTTATGCTTTTTAGCGCTTTTTGTGAAGTCGGTTCAACTTTTTTTTAAAAACTATTTTATATTTTATTAAGTCCCTGGAAAAATTACTTGATAGGTAGTTCCACAATTTTGCAATGTTTGTGAGATGAGGAAAATTACCCAGCTGACCATCATTTTCAATAAAAAGTGAATTCATTTCATGACAACGAATGTTCACAAGAGCTTCATTTTTAACCGACTTCCCAAAAACACAGAAGTTCTAAGTTCGACGCGTATTTTTTTTTTTTGTTATTTTTATTTTTTTTTATGTCTGACCGGGCATAACTTCGTAACGCGTCGACCGATTTTGACGATTCTTTTTTTGTTGGGTAGAGTATGTTCACCGATTCAAAAAAATTGTTAGTAGGGTGGGGGTGGGGGTGAAACCTAACTTTGTAACGCGTGGTCCGATTTGGATGGTTCTTTTTTTGTTGTACAGAGTATGATCCCCCATTTTTTTTTTTTTTTTTTTTATACGATGTAGCCAAATCCTAGGGGACAACCCTTTGATGCGTTAGCATGGTTTTGGCCGGAAGGGAATTAGGGTAGGGAAGTGAGGAAACTTGAGTCTTGTTTGCATTTCTGCGAGCTAGACAACAGCCCAGAGACGGAGTGGATTATTTTTTTAATTTCTTAATAAAAGCTCACGGTCATCTGGGCTCGAACCCGGGACCCACGGCATGTTGGTCTTGCCGCTCAACGCATTGATCCAACTCCGTTCTCCTTGCTAATAGGAGAATAATTTGGTCCTATGGTGAAAGGTGTGGGTGAGGGGGGAGGGGTTCCTAACTTCGTAACGCGTGGACCGATTTGGATAATTCTTTTTCTATTGGGTAGAATATGATGCTTGGTTGATACTACGAGAAAACAAATGTTGCTGGGGTTGGGGGGGGGGGGGGGGGAGGGTGGAACCTAACTTTTTACCACGTGGACCGATTTGGATGGTTCCTTTGCTGTTGTATAGAGTGTGATCACCCATTGCTAATAGAAGAATAATTTGGCCCATGGTGGGGGGTTGGGCGAGGGGATTAGTAGTCTAACTTCGTAACGCGTGGACAGATTTGGATATTTCTTTTTCTTTTGGGTAGAGTATGCGCGCTGGTTGATACCACGAAAAAAACAAATTGTTGGTGCGGTTGGGGTGGGAGAAGGGGGGTGTAACCTAACTTTGTAACGCGTGGAACGATTTGGATGGTTCTTTTCTGTTGTATGGTGTGATCTCCCATTGCTAATAGGAGAATAATTTGGTCCTATGTTGGTGGTGGGGGAGGGGGAGGGGTAGTAACTTCGTAATGCGTGGACCGATTTCGATGATTCCTTTTCTGTTCAGTAGAGTATGTTCATTGATTGATACCATGAGAAAAAAAGTTTAGTAGAATGGTGGTGGGGTAGGGGGTTAAAACTAACTTTTAACGCGTATACCGATTTGGATGGTTCTTTTCATTGTATAGAGTCGAAGACACTAAAAAGTGAAAAATAAAATAGTTTTTAAAAAAAAAGTTGAACCGACTTCACAAAAAGCGCTAAAAAGCATAAAATAATTTTTTATTTTATATCTATTACGACATTTTGAAGTCGGTGCAAATTTAACAAATAAAACAACTACAGAACCACAATTGAAAATTTACGTAATTCTACCTGAAAATCAAAGGACGATTAAATACTTTTGTTGTAGTTGTTTGGTTTGTTTGATTTGCACCGACTTCAAAATGTCGTAATAGATATAAAATTAAAAATTATTTTATGCTTTTTAGCGCTTTTTGTGAAGTCGGTTCAACTTTTTTTTTAAAAACTATTTTATTACTTCATTTTAGGCCTGGAGTCGTACTATAGTCCAGTCAAAATAGACAAAAATAAGTCATAACTTAGCCAAAATTCGCATAGAGCTGAAAATTGGCAGAGACGTTAAATACATCAATATAAATGGAATGTCAAAAATCCCCTTCGATCCTACTTCTGCAAAAAATTTTATTAAAGGTCAAAAGTACTAAATTAAGGTTTTTTTCATTTTTCTCGAAAACGGTAAGTTTTATCGTGAAAATAGAGACAAAAATTGTAGATCATACAATTCTCTACAAAAATGATTCAGTCACTTTTTCTTTTACGACTCACCATTCGTGAGATATCGCGGTTTTAATCATTAGAAAATTCATATTTTACATAATATGCACTAAAATGCAGCCTGTACACGTCAATATAAATGAAAATAAGAAACTATTGGTATGTGTTACTTACACAATAAAACTTGTATAAATTGAATGAGTATTTTAAAATAAAAGACTATACTGTCAGTCCCTAATTCCCTTCGTCGGTAACCTTGAGTAACATCTGCTAGCAACGTCATTCTTCGAGTGTGGAGGGTCGCATACCTGCCTATTTTTGAAGGAAGTAAACGAAATAACTCAGTATATACTGTTAGTTTTGAAAATTCCTTTGCAGTGAGTAGACGTGCTTATTGGTAATATTTTCAATCTTAATTTGTGCTTTTAAATAATTTTAACAAAATGTCAGAAGTTTGTTTTATTTGTGATAAACCTTTGAAAGAAAGTGAAGCTGTTGTTGTTGATCGTGGAATGAAGACTTTGATTGATGCAAGTGTTGAAAGGAATGATAAGTTTTTTGAATACTTGAAAGACAAGCAATCTGTGACAGTCCACGTGCAGTGTCGTAAAATGTACACTCGAAAGAGTAGTATTGTTGCAGCTAAAAGACAGCGCGAGACAGAACAAGGTAGTACATCCACGATAAGTCCACCTCATACTAGAGCACGAGTAAGTGAGCCAGATTTCAACTTCAAAAGATATTTTTTATTTTGTGGCGATGAAGCAAATGAAGAAGCTGAAAAGAAGAAAGCACAAAATGTTCGTCGTAAAATATATAATGTATCTACACTTGAATTTAAAGATTCCATTTTAAAGGTAGCTCGGACTCGTTCTGATGACGTAGCAAAAGCTGTTATTGCCCGCATTGAGTATGAATTTGACTTAGTTGCTGCTGAAGCTAAGTACCACAATAATTGTTATAATATCTTTCTGAGGCCTATTACGGGATATAAAGTCGGTCGTCCCGAAGATGATTCAGTGAACTTGGCGATGGAGGAAATATTTCAATACATTGAAAATAATGATGATTGTCAATTTTCATTGCAAGAATTAAAAGACATTGGCAAAAATCCAACTATAGATATAAAAACAATTAAAAGAAGATTAACGTTAAAGTATGGTGATAAAATTATTATAACTGAGAAAAAAGGGAGTTTAACAATTATCTGTTTTATTGACAATATCAATATCAGACGATATCTCACGAATGGTGAGTCGTAAGAGAAAAAGTGACCGGATCATTTTTGTAGAGAATTGTATGATCTACAACTTTTGTCCGACCTATTTTCACGATAAAACTTACCGTTTTCGAGAAAAATGAAAAAAACCTTAATTTTGTACTTTTGACCTTGAATAAAATTTTTTGCAGAAGTAGGATCGAAGGGGATTTTTGACATTTCATTTATATTAATGTATTTAACGTCTCTGCAAATTTTCAGCTCTATGCGAATTTTGGCTAAGTGAAATGTCTATTTGGACTGGACTATAACATTTTGACAAGATTCGGAAGTAAAATTTTTAACCCAAATTAAATTCTTTTGTTGAACGCGAAATGAATATAAGATGGGAAGCTACTTTGATATCTTGCAATGAAACGAAAAAAGAAGAACCCATGTAAAGACTATATGGTGTTACGCATTGAATATAAGGCAGGAATCCATACAGATATCTCACAATAAATTGACAATGAAACCAAATGAAGCATCCTTTGTTTTCACTAGTGAGTAAACTTCACTTCCATGAGCGACTTTCACGACTTGCCAGTGGAATCTCGGCTCTTTTCTCAGAAAAAAGAGTGTCCTTTTAAAGAATTGGCTGAAAAATATGCGGCAAGAAATAAGGCATCAATTTAAAATTAGAAATTTAAAGCAATGCAGTGTAAATATTTTATTTTGTTGATTTACTTTACATAAAAATAATTCAGTTAGCATAAAAACTGAACAGAAATTATTAGGGCGAAGTTCTTTTACCTCAGCTAAGGTTCATGTAACTTGAATTATTTTTTTTTTTTATGTATGCGGCGCTTGAAACCACTACACCTAGTTTATTTGGACCTGGAACAGAAAGATTTATTAATTCTCTATGAATGAAAGAACTGATTAATAACAACACTGAACTTTGTGTTTAGAGTGAATTTCCTATCAAGTTTTAGCAAAAGGTCAGTTACGGACAGCACGCGATGGAAGTCATCCCTCACAAAGCTGTAGTCGAAAACTTGTGGAAGGACATAGCCTCACATTTCTCAAAGTTGCGATGTAAGCCATTGTGCTCGCACCACTTCAGTAACGAGTTTAAGTCCTTTTGAATGAGGGCGGCGTCAACACTGCCCTTAACATAGGAGAAAATCTTTATGACATCACACACAACACACACACAGAACATTAGAGTGCGAGATCAGATGGACAATGTCAACAATGGCAAGAACGAATAGTAAGTAGAGGGCCGCGGTGACTACCCTGTGGTACACCAGATGAAGCTATAAAAATTGTTGAGGTAGAGCGACGGAGCGACACACCATATGTCCTATCGCTCAGATAGGAAGAAATCCAGTCGAGAAGAACAGGAGGGAAATCCAGTCTCTTGAGTTTAAATACAATCACTGAGTGAGGGAGTTTATCAAAAGCTTTACAGTAATCCGTGTATTTACAGTCTGTCTGCATGCCACAATGCGGGAAGCATCGATCAGGACTTAACGAATGCAGGAGGGATACCGTCAGGGCCGGAGGAAAAGTCCTATTTAAGCTTTTTGATTTTTTCCAAAATAAATTCCCGAGATATAAAGATCCAAAATATTATCAAAATTATTCTCACAAAGCTCAAAGTTATCGGAACAAAAGGCACGCTCAAAAAATGAAGCAAAATTATTTGCTATTTCAGACACGACATACACCACATTGTAGATGGACAGTTGCTTGATTTTTTTTCTCATGTTGATAAATTTGAAGAAATTATGGGGGTCACTATGCATATTATCGCAAACACTAACAAGGAATTCCTTATAGAGCGTGAAGGATAATGCCTTAAAGCTATCATAACAGATCACAAAATTAGAATAGTAATTAGTAATGTAAAATGTCATGGGTAACACTGATAAATCTACCTCTAGGCATACATTCGTGTGATCTCGAAAAGAGCCGGGAGGACGATTACATGTCCTTGAGACAGGCGGGAGTCAAGGCGCTCCGGATTTGCAGAAACCTTGGAAGCCAAACCCCTAATCTATGACGCTGCAGAGCTCAGAGCCTCTGGATACAGAGGCTGACCAGGACTCAAGGGAGAAGGATGACTGACCAGGATTGAGAAAAGCAGTTTGGAGATCATCAAAAACGGCAGTGAGAGTAGAGAACTTATACTGAATAGAGCTTACGATGTTGTCCAGTTTGTTATTAAAAAGGTTGACATCTTCGGATAATTGTTGAAAGTTGGCTAGATGCTGGGAAAACACACAAACTTTGTCCGCCACAATGCGAAGGACGTGACAGGGCCTAACATCACCACATTCACCACCAGGAGATCAGGAGCTACGTTTAATACATTTGGTATAATATGAGCCACCGCAGATGCCATCACAACCCACGGTTTCACCATAAAACAGTGGAGTACGCTCTGCAAGTAGCCATAAATTAAAAAAAAAAAAACTTGAAGCAACACCAAATACTGAATGACAACAAAACAAAACAAAAACGCGAGTGTCCAACAATAATATCCGCCAGTGTTAAATACAAAATGTAAACAAAAATAGCGGTCGACGAGACAGTTTCGAGAGATCAAAAACAGCACAGAGTTAAAGGGATAGCTGATAGCTACACCAAACACAAGAGCAGAAATGAAAACAACAAAGAGAAACCTCGAGCAAAAGTCACACAAAATAAATTACAAATTTTATTTGTTAACTCACTTACAAAACAAAAGAGACCTTAGACAAAATTAAAAATAATATTCTCAAATGGTGAATAATGAATGAATCTAAACATCCTCCCCACGATGAATTACTAATTCAACTTTCATCGCAGTCTATGTTGATGACGAAATCTTTTTGCGTAATGTGCCTTCTTGGCGGAGGTTTGAGTTTTGGGCGGAGGTATCTCCAGATGTCTTCACGGATCTTGTAGGTTATCCAGATGACGACGATGATAGCCAAGAGTAGTCTGGTGTAGCTGATGGTTAAACTAAGCGTAGTTTGTGTGTCGATATCCCTTGGAATATTAAAATCTTGCATTTTTATTATTCTCTGTAAATCCTGTAGTTCCTGTAATGGTAGATGTAGCTGAATGTGTTCTTGAAGAATTGGTGCCAATTGCCCGGGGGTAATTATATTGAGCAGATCACTAAACTTGGTATATGTTAGCCTGTCTTCGGATCTGATGGTCTTGAAGATTTGCCATTTCATGTTTGATGGTGCAGTTTGGCTAAAATATTAAAAGTTCACAGCCGGTGATCAGATAGACGAAGTTACGTTAACACGAACAACGTTTACCACAATTTCTTCCTTCAGCTCGTAAATCCATTGATCGGCGTGAGTTGGATATTCCATTCAAGAAATCAACTTCGTAAGAACAGACGTTGGCCCTTTGGTAGTTAAATAGATGATGCTGTTCCAATAAGTACGTGTTCCCCTGTTACTGTTAGCTTGAATTGAAACTGCTCTTCTTCCAGGCCGTTGAGTTTGTTGACTACTTGCGCCAACTCGCATTAAAATCAAAAAACTAAATTTCTATCGTTAAAATATGAAAAAATGCACAACATGACGAAGAGCAAAAAAAAAATTTAAAAAAATGCAAATTCAAGACCATTGTAAAATAAAAGTTCCATATTTTGTTGCAAACTATTGGTAAAAACCAGTGTTGAAATTTTTTTTTCCAAAAAAAAACTAAGACGATTGTTGTCATGTTGTGGTCGATAAGTTAAAGAATATTTCCTCAAAATTTCAGAAAGTTCGCTTAAGAATTGGATGAGCTACATTGCACGGCGCACGATATTTTCCGTTTCGAGAAAAACACATTTAAAGTTAAGCGCTCTTGCGTATTTCATTTACCTTCTTTCGGTAACACTTTGAGCGCTTTGCTTATATATACTATAGAAACATCTATACTTAAAATTGAGATTTAAGAATTTTGCAAAGGCCTCTTCTTCCCATAAAGCGCCTCACTGCGCTATAACTGCATCCGTGATAAGGTCTCAGACAATTTTTAAGTAATTTTTGTGGAAAAGCAGCAGAAGATGGCTACATAGGCCTTTCGAAGCTCTTTGCCCCTAATTTGATAATGTACGAAAAGTGATCTACAGAAATCGTCACCTGCATTTATAAATGGCCTCGCTAGTTGAATTCTGTGAGCAGGTAAATTCCTAATCATCACCTCATCATTGCACAATGTAGACAGTGTTGGACTACAGACCTAGCTAACGCCGTAATATGCCAAAATCGTTGCCTGCTGGAAACTTATAACATCTGAGGTCCACACATTTTCGATATAAGGAGCAATCAGTAACAATTTCCAACCATCCTACAATGCGAATTATTCCATGATTATCTAAAAATGGTGCGAGCCCGCCTATTTTTATTAGTCTCCTTGTATTTTTGCAGCTAATTTCCTCATCGAAGTATGACTCCTGCACTTGTTTTATGATTAGATCTGGTCCGATTAGGATATTTAAGCATGTAGGCGGTAATCTGTTTCAGTCGTCTCACGGAATTTTCATGCTTGATATGATAAAAGGGATTAACTGATTCTTGGATCTCTGTTGCTGAAGCGCTGATAATTAATGCTGTGCGTTTTTTCTTAGATCACACGAATCGTGGAGATTTTTGTAATATACGGGGGTGACACTAATTCTTGACCATTCAAAAAGGTTGGTCCATAGAACGAGAGATTATGTGTCCTCAACTTCTCAGGTGTGATCCCGCTTGATGGCACATCTGCCGGGTTTTACTTGGGAGCGGTATGACGTCATTGCTTAGGGCCCATTAGTTTTTATACAGCTGTGAAACGATTAGCTACAAAAACATGAAAGAAAGATGTATGTGATAGCATTCTTTTGACTCCTTGATCGACTTGACTCGAGGCGGGTGATGCTTTCTCCATCTTTGTTAATAGATATTGTGCACATATCAACACCGTATGCTCTTTCGGACGCGTCTCTGAGGTTACGAAATTGAATTGTCTTTGGAACTTTAGTTGTAAACACCTGCCCTGTGAAATGTATATCGTCCATGTTCTTCAGGTTGTTTTGACACTTGACCCATTTTGTGTGCAATTCCGTCGGAAGTGCCGCATCCCAATCTAGTTTTAACTGCCTTAGTTCTTGGAGAAATATTTTAGCTGTAACAACAAATGGTGAAATGATTCCAACTGGATCAAAGATTCTAGCTATATCGGATGCTACACTCCGTTTCGAGATTTTATGAACAGTGATTTCGTTAGTCCTTACTTTTAATCTTCTCTTCTTTGTCTTATATAAAGTCAAATTCTATTGCTTGATCTTCTGGTGAGATATTCTCTAGCAGACAAGGATGATTGGAACACCATCTCCTACTGCTTCCTTCGAAAATGAGCAAAGTTGTAATTGAACTTGGTTGCTTCTGATAGATAATTGTTGCCGGTCATCACATCATCAACGTTGCAATTTTGTAGAAATGATGCCGATCCTAATGGAAACTTCTGAGCTGTATTCTGAGGCAATATTTGTAAGCATTTTGTAGCCAGATACGGGGCTGGTGTTGATCCTTAAATTACTGTGTGTAGTTGATTTGGTCTGCCGTAAAAACCAAGCGTGGTAATCGAAACCGTAATAGAATCGTGAATAAGTCCTCTTGTATGGTAGGTCCCCGTGTATAACAGATCATTAAGTGAGACATTGGATGATGTTTTTGCAGAGGCGTCAAACATATCTCTAAATTTTGTAGTTCTGCCGTCTAGTTTGCAAACCCCATGGTGTGGTAAAAAATAGCATTGAGACGAATATATTCTTCCATGAATTCTGTTGTATTTCTATTGAAGGAAAACGTAAGAAAAGATATACAAAGATATATTTCTTAAAATAATCCGCTTTATTATTTATTCCTGACAAGCTTCTGCTATGCGGATATCAGTACTAGGCTGCTGCAACTAGTTCATGAGATTTCTGTTATCTATGGCTGTATGCATAGGAAACAAGAGATGGGTGCGTGTAGTCGGTTCTCTGTTTACTTTGCATGTATATAGTAAGCGAGAGTTATGTCATATTTTCCCCTAGGGACAGATTCGAAAAGATGAAACGGTCAGGTGGCTTCCTGCTCCTGGTTGAACGTCGCAGACCTAGAGTATCGTTGGACTGTTTTATTTGGGCACTCGTGCTGGGCGTCTCTTCCTTTTCAGCCGAGTGCTTCGGGTGTTGATTTGGTTTATTTCCAGCGATAGTTCTAATATTTCGCCTCTCGATGGTAGTTCCAACGGCTAACTGGAGATTTGCATCCTGTCGTTCTTATAGTAATGGTCAGAACAACTCTGAGTACGTGTCCCCTCATTATTGATGTTGCTGGTGCAGTCTGAGGTTTCCAGCAATTTTGCTAAGTTTTCCGTATCAAGTCTTAGGTGTATGTATGGTGGTTTATCGTTCGGGCCAGTGCAAATAGGGGGCCTTATTTGGTTTGTATGACGACTATGATTACGTCGTAATATAGCGTACCTACTCTCTTATGGATAAGGCCAAATTTCAATTTGCAACATTTGTTTGTATAGAATCTCGCTTGTACTACATCTACCGCTTTAAATTCTTTTAATTTCGCGATGGTTGGTTCGTTGAAGCTTTCACTACTTCTTATAGGTGTAGACGTCACTAAATCAATTCCAGTACGTATCGGACTTCTGAACATTCACTCGGCTGGACTAACTCCAGTAGTTGCGTTTGTTACTTTTCTATATTGCATCAATAATAATTTATTTAATTTGGCATGTATGTCGCCTGGATCATAAGTCATTTTCCTCACTCCTTGCTTTATTGTGTGAACGTAACGTTCAGCTGTTTCACACCTGTGGTTCCTTGGCTGAAATGGCGTGTGTTGTGATGGGTTGGGAGTGTATTGTTGGTTTTGGTAATTTAGTGGTGCTGTCCTAGGGGTACCTGTAAAAGGTTTATTTGAGCATGGGCTTGTTGGCTTTTCCCTGTGTGTGTGTTATAATTTTGTGTTGAGGAAGGGCTGGCATTTGTGAAAGTGGGAATTGTATGTATAGGGCGCTTTGCTGGAGGCTCTCCATGTCCAGCGCCTTTTGTATCAGCTCGTCCACTGTTGTATCTCCTATTGTAAGGAGATATTGGCACAAATGCGGGTTACTTACTTCGCTTTTTAGTGCATTTTTAGTGAAATCCTCTAACTGAGTCTTCACTGTGGATGCTACATTGCCGTATTTGAAATCAGCAGTTTCTCGACAAAGGACCAACAATTGTTTGAGTTTCGTCGTGTGTGCATTTAGCGTTTCTAGGGGTAACTGTCAAGTAGTGTTGAGTTTATTTACTAACTCTTGGTACGTTTCCCTAGGTAAATATGCCCTGTTTAGACTTTGGATGGAACGTCTGAGGCGAAGAGTTGATACGCTTCCCCCGGAGTCTGGTGGGCAAAATTTGTAGGAAAGCTTATTATTCCTCTGTGGTTAGGCATTGTTGTGTCTGTTTACAGCAACCTATGAAGGGAACGCTTTGGGAATCAAGGATCTGGATCAGGCTTCTACCGTAGATTTGATTACTAGTAGTTGATTTTTAAGAATCTCTTCGCAAGTTTTTCGTAGATCAACGAGAAAATTCCAAGTATTTCGAAGAAAAGGCGATCGAATTAAGCGTGTCGAAGCAGTAAACGAAAGGGAACGACACAACTGAAAAGAAAAAATGTTTGATGAAACACCTGATGAAGAAATGAAAAGGACCGCGACTGATACTTTCAGGGTTACCACATTTGTCGTCGTCATTGACAGACTCGGTTCTGCGAAAGCAGAGTTTGCAGAACGTTTATCCTAACTTGGACATAGCTCTTCGTATGGCATTATGTACTCCAGCGAGAAATTGTTCGGGTGAGAGAGGCTTTTTTAAAGATTTAATTTTAATTACGTTTACGAATGTTCATTATTGTGTAAGTAGCACACATTACCCCGCCTTATTAGTCGTACATGATTGAGCTTTGATTAGCTCAGAAATATACCCAAAAACCATTTCTTCTGCAATTTCAACCAAATTGTAGGATAGTAAAAACAATCTAGAACCCGAAATTGTGGAGGTAAGGGCGGAAAAAATTTAACAGCCTATACTTGAGAAATGTATAAATCCGCCATTGGGTTCCTTCAAAAACAGGATTTATCAAAAGCCGACATCATTTGCCGTCGGAGAATTTGAATTGTGGCTTTTTAGGTTTGCGTATCAAAATGGTAAAAAACGGACTCTTATGGTGTGACTTTGTCAATTGTTGTGGGGGTCTTTGCTGAAGTTCGATCGCTATCACAGTTAAAGACATCCAGATCGTTTAATTACTGAATGAAAGCTTGCCGCCGTAATGATTCACGCTTCAAAAGCGGTTCGCCTTGTTTTTGTTTTGATTATTGTTATTGTTCTTTGAGGGTTATTGCTGTATGTACCTACTACCTGTTCGTAATATTTTTTTACGAAGTAATCATGCACAAAGGACATTGCATGTTTGTGCGACTTTATATCGTTTAATGAAATCTTTTACCTCTTGGCTTCTTTTGCTGATGAGAGCTTCAGTTTTTCGTTCTGAGCGCTCTTTTTTTAAATTTTTTATATGTATAAACCGTTCAGTATTACCCTATCTGCATCTGTTTTTTTGCACTATTATTTTTTGAGTTTCTATGATGTTTTGGCCAATATCTTGTCCAGGAGATAATTTTTGTTCGTCGGTGTAAACACTGCTTAGGAGATGAAATTCTATGCAGTTCGCGTAGCTTGGATTATTAATGGCTCTGGTGGCCACTGAGTCAAGATTACCCTCGAAGGACCAATGACGATAGCTCACGGATGGAATAGTGGTAGTTAAGAAGTTAAGGATTTGGGAGATCTAGGAACTACATAAACCTACAATTTCGTAGCAGTTTTTCACAAAGAAAATGCACTGACTTATTTAAATGATATTAGATTTTTAATCAGTTTTAATAATTTGTAGTATTACATTTTTAATTATGTGCAATATAATATTTTTAATCATATTGCATCACGTAACTTAGGGCTAGTCGGACTACTCAACTTTCCTCGGCCGTTTTCTCGGCAATGACGTTTAACGTTGCAAAGATTCCTCTTTTTTAATTCTAATTCTGATTTCTTCAAGTCTCTCCTGTTCTTTTTGTTCTTTTATCGCTCGGTCTTCTTTTTTCTTTTCTTTTCCGATTTTCTCTTGTTCCTTTTGCTCCTTCAATTTCGTTGCTCGTTCTTATTTCAGCTTTTCTTCCTTGGCTTGTTCCTTTCCTTTAATCTCCCTTTTTTTAGCCATTTCTTCTTGACGTTCTTTACTGCCTATATTTTTCAGATGTAACTGTAAAGACCGGATCTTCTTTTTTCTTTTTGGGTTTCTTGATTGATTCGATACATGAAAAATGGAGATGATCTTTTCATATATCATTTGCAGGTCTTGAACTTGTTAGATCCAGGTGTGATGTTTGAATCTATTTATTATATGGAGTGGATATGCTGTAAACATATTATCAATCTCATCGCGGTAGCTCACTGGATATCGACGGTTAAAAATGATGGTTCTTCAAGAATTCAGTTGGCTTTGCAGCCAAAAAAAATTTCACAAATTTTGAAAAATTTGCTCGGGTCCTGTGCTTAGTTTGTGCATTGTGTACATGTGATAAATAGTTTACCGAAATATCGGTGTGACAGTGTAGTTCATCATAATCTGATACAGCTGTCTAGATCGAAATTTTATTAAAAGTGTTCGGTTTTTTCGAAGGCGTCCAGCAGCTAAAGAAAACCTAACCCTTTGGTGCTGCTGTTGACGAAGAGCCAAAGGAATTTAGCTTTTCTTTATTAGAAACGCCGATCGCGTTAAGAAATATTTTAATATTTCTTACTTCGCTCGAGTTGCACGGTTTAGTTCGGAATTTTTTTTCGAATTCCAAGTTATCAAAAATTTTTTAGTAAATTATGCTTAGTAAATTTAAAAATGACTCGAAATGGCGGAGTAAGTATAGACAGTAGGAGCTAAATCAGAGTAGAACTTCAAATCTCTTATCCTTCGATAGAAATCGCATTTGAACACTCGTCGGCGTCACCACCGGACACTGCCCCATAGGAGCTATGGCCATTAGACTCGGCGTACCATCGCATGAGTTCTGTAAGAGCTGCAGAGATGAAGAAGAAATTGAGTCCATAGTGCACCTATTCTGCGAATGTCCGGCTCTACAAGAACGACGACTCGCCTGTTTGGGAGCAAGGTTCTTTGACAACTTGGACGACTTAGCGGCGATAGCACTGGTGGGCCTAAATAGATTCATACAGAGATCTGGGTGGTTTTACGTTCTGACCATCCTTCTTTTTTTTAAGGGCATTCACAATGGGCCTTCATGACCTCCGAGTGAATTTGGTGCTTCCTAGCAACAAACAGCTCGACTTACCAACCAACCAACCAAGTATAGACAGTTACAAATATATACATTTTTATAGTAAATAAATGTTCCGTAAAGATCTTTTGGCTATACTTGAAGGCTCTAAGTTAGAAGGTTCCACAGAAGGAGCGACTACATCAAACAAGTAAAGTTACCTATTGGTTTAACCCGAGTCGGAAACAGTTGTATTATTTTATTAAAACATGAAGCGAATTATCATAATCTTTATTCGGATCAACAACAAACAAGTTTGTTTAAGATTCTGGAAGGAGAGAATATTTCTCTAGAATATTATAATGATGGCACTGTGGCTGCATTCGGAGAAATCATTTCTCTGAACTTATTTTAAATTAGAAAAAAGAATTCTGTTCAACGTTTTAAAAAAAATCACGAACGTGTAGTATCTTCGATTATGGTTGGGTAGTTGTTTTGTTTCTTTAATTTGCACCGACTTCAAAATGTCGTAATAAATATAAAATTAAAAATTATTTTATGCTTTTTAGTGCTTTTTGTGAAGTCGGTTAAATTTTTTTCTAAAACTATTTTATTTGTCACTTTTTAATGTCTTCTAAAATCAATCCAAATTGGTCCACTCGTTAAAAAGTTAGGTTCAACCCCCTACCCCGCCATCTCGCGGTATCCATCGGGGCACATACTCTACCCAACAGACAAAGAATCATCGAAGTTGATCGAAGCGTTACGAAATTAACCAACCCCTCCCCCTCCCCCACCATAGTACCAAATTATCCTCCTTTAAGCAATGGGGGATCATACTCTATATAACAGCAAAGGAACCATTCAAATTGGACCACGCGTTACGAAGCTAGACTACCTCTCCTACTCCCCCCTCCCTAGGCCACATTTTTTTCTCCTATTAGCAATGGGGTATCATCCTCTGTACAACAAAAAACCATCCAAACCATCCAAATTGGTCCACGCGTTACAAAGTTAAGTTTTACCCCCAAACACCACCCCCTACAAAAATTTTCTGGATATCGGACCATCTCTGAAGTATGACCTACCAAACAAAAAAAAGAATCATCAAAATCAATTCATAATTGGCGGAATGATCGCGTAACAAACATAAAAAAACAAAAACATAGTCGAATTGAGAACCTCTTCATTTTTTGAAATCGGTTAAAAAGAATAATATGAAACACTTCTTTTACTTCCACAAATAAGGAGGAATAATTTCTTTCGGATATTGATCGCTCAAAAATATGAGCGTTTAAACATTCATAATTTTCTTTGAGCGCTCATATTTTTGTGCAATCATCATCCCAAAGGAATTATTTCTCTTTATTTGTAGAAGTAAAACAAGTGCTTAATATTTTCCATTTTTTTTTGTCTTTGACAACTTGAAATGCAGTCAAAAATTATTTATATTAAAAATAGTAATTCAGCTTTAGATTTCGTCATAATATCTAGCACACCCCTTGTATACGCACTTGGGCTGCTGGCAATATCTAGGGCCATCGCCATATTGATTCTGAGGATAGAAGACCTTACCAAGTTTGGAAATTTACAAAATGACGATTTATCATTTCCACAGCAACCCCTATGATATGGGTATCAAATGAAAGGGCTTGATAAGCGAAACACAACAAGTAAAGTGACGTCATTCTAAATCTAATATGGCAGACGTCTAATAGGACAATGCAATATTATTACGACATGGAGCAAATCTTCACCTTCACGTGGTGGAACATATTAATCCGAAACATTCATTCGCAAGGAGACCAACGCAGACGGATAGTAAACCGAACAGATGTCATGAAATTGATAAGAATTAGATAAGGTTGCAAAAGTCTCAACAAAGTATAATACATTGCCTAATAAACAATACCTGATTTATGGATGCAATTTCTAATAAATAGTAAAATTTCTGTGAAAATTGTCGTAACAAATTTTAAACAACTTAAAAATGTTGACAAATAATAGATCTAATATTGATTGCAATATTTCAAAAGTAAAAAATAAAATTACACAATAAAAAAATATTTTTAAAAAAGCTTTTATTTAACAATAAAATATAAAAATGTACTAAAAAGGAAAAAATAAGTTTTTGCTATAATAAATTTAGGCTGAACATAATATTTTCATAAATTAATTAATAAAATAGTACCTCATTTTTAATATTTTGGGTAAAATAAATTTAGACTCACATTAATATTTTGTTTGAAATAGTAACTTAGCCTTGATAATTTTGGGTTTACAAAGGATATAAGCACGTAAATTTTAGGCCAAAAACAACCATAATATACCATTACCGTACCTATTTCTTCACGGAATTTCTGTATTCGTATGACTATAAATAAAAGCTTGGGCGCTCATTAGATAGCGATTGAAATTAATTAAATTTCAAACCACACCCAAATAATTTTGAATCAAAATCACCCAAACAGAAAAATTTATGATCCACTGTGAAATTCCCATTTTTATTATACGTAGAAATGAATTCAGTTGTTAACACTGTATACTGTTGCTATGTAAAATTGGTTGGGTTTGGTATGAAAAAGTAGCTGAGTTTGAAATTCAATAAAAACAGTTGGCATTGATTCCAAAAAATGTGACCGATTCAAATTTTAGTGAAACTGGGATTCTCAGAATTGGTTGCCTAACCGTTTCAATAAATTAAGCGCATGCCCAAAAAATGTTGTGGCAACAGAAAAATATTTCATAGTAACGAATAAATATGTTAAGTTTGTGCGCATGATCTGTAATTCTCCCATGCCGTTCCCCGGAGCTTGCATCTAAATACTCAGTCGCCTGGCTGGGAGCTGGCGTGTGATTTTGACACTTCATAGCGCTTGGACTGCCATGAGTAAAAATTTTGTAAAACGGTTGGCATTCCCCTTCAACCGATTGAACACACACTTGTTAAATTCAAGCTCTACACATTTTTACAATTTTGCGTACTTACAAGGCACCCAGGTTGTCTGAAACAACCAATTTCGTGAGAATTCCTACCCTGGAAAGAAAATAAGTAAGGTATATCGACAGTCCCAAATCAAACTGAAGTATTTTTTGGGCGCGCGAACAAATTGTAGTATCTTGGCAAACTGCAGTAACTTTTGACGGCTAATAAATTGTGTAGTATCAAAGATAATAAAATGTGCAGTAACTCGAATTTGATGTTTTCAAGGACGCGACGTTCAGACTTTAAAAGATCTGGAAAATCCTAAACTGATTTGATTTTTTGTTGAGTTTAACAATTTGCATTATCAATTATATCAGTTTAGGAGGATCACCATTTTTTAATATACCATTTTAAGTGTAGGTTGGTTGGTTGGTTAGTCAGGCTGTTTGTTATTGAGAGTACCAATTCAACTCCAAGGCCAATGATGTCCATTGTTAATGCCCTTTAAAAAAAACCAATATGGTTGGACCTAAAACCACCCAGATCTCTGCAAAAATCTATTGAGATCCGCCAGTGTTGTCTCGGCGAAGTCGTCCAACTTATCAAAGAACCTTGCTCCCAGATAGGCAAGTCGCAGTATTGAGATTGACGTTCGCAGAGAAAGCGCGCTATGGATTCAATCTGTTCTTTATCTTTGCAGCTTCTACAGAATCCCTTTAATAGTACGCAGAGTCTAGCGGTCATGGCTCCAATTTGGCCTATCGAAGGATAGGAGGTTTGATGTTTTTTTTTAAAGTTTATTTTCGTCCATAGACTACGTATTGTGAGGTAATAAGTAATATTTTCCCAATGTTCCGGAGTCCTATTGGAATAATAGCTTTCAATTTGACTTATTACCGTATTAAGAAGAGGGTGAACTCTTTCCATGATTGTTTCTATATCTGTTCTTGAACCCTTTTTGGTCAGTTCGTCAGCTTTATCATTGCCCTCTATGCTGACATGTCCTGGAACCTAACAGTGCTGAACCGTAAGATGTGAAATGGCTCCTAGTGTCCTAATACAGTCTCTAACACATTGAGATTTATCAAATTGGAATTCGACGCTTTTAGTGTTCCTTGACTGCCCACGCAAATGGTGATTTCAGTCCCTAACACCTGTTTTGCTTGAACAGCGAGTACAGCTTTCATTATAGCAGACATTTCTGTTTTTAAGACACTGCATTCATTTGTGAACTCCGACGCCTTTTTTTGTTTTTGATCCGACTGTAAAGATGGATGTTTCCCTAATAATGTCATAAGGCTGCTTCCAGTCTTCTCTGCTAGGAAAGATAACAGAAAGGGGTTTTCTGAAGTCGTACTGTGGTTTAATATCATCTGTTGTGGGGTGTAGCCCCTTTTGGCGATCATTGACTATTCTCTCTTAGTTTGAGAGCTGCTAAGGCTGCCATTTTTTTGGTGTGCAGTTCATTGGTATGCAGGTGTAAGATAGCTTTCATACCAGCTTGTAGTGTAGATTATATCGCACCGGTTATTCCCAAGCAACTATCGCTCCGTGTGTAAGAATGGGTGTGACGACCGCTGTGTACATCCTATGTACAATTTGCGGTTGCATGCCCCATTTTTTACCAAACGCTTTTTTTTGCATGCAAAGAATGCGTTAAGTCCTTTGTTCGTTCTCTCTTTCACATTCCGTTTCCAATTTAGTTAGGAGTCGAATATGACGTCCACAAACCTGTAATCCGGAGAGATTTTGTGAGCACTGCCTCTAAGTTTTTCAAATAGTAATTTAAATTTTCTAGTGAATAGTACCATTTTCGTCTTATGCGGATTATCCGTAAGGCCCTTGGTTTCTGCCCATCTTGAGATGTCTTTTAACGCAGAGTTCATAGCATCATTGACCGTTTGTAGAAATTTTCCTCTTGTCTGTCGTACAATGCCGTCTGCGTACGCTATCATTTTGATATTTTTGCTGACGAGAGATGTAAGCATTTTTTTTTATAGAGAACAGAGAAAAGGTGATAAAACTCCTCCCTATGGCGTGCCTCCGTTATCAGTTGTCTTGATGGAGAAATCCCCTGAACTGACGTTAATAACTGTGATATGTAGCATCGTTTGTATCCATTTCGCAACAATTTTCTTGTTCCATCTTACTTACATCTAATTATCATGGAGAGTTTTCTGAATCATTCTTGTTACCTCATATATTACTGTAGTGTAGAATTAAGTTACTAGAAGAGTGTAGATCAGAATTAAGTTACTGGCGACTTGACAGCATTTCCGGTTTCTCTGGAAATGAAAACAATTTCTGGTAAACAAACTTTTTTTAAAACATATTCTAATTTCCGGTGAAACCGGAAGTGCTATCAAGTCTCCAGTAACTTAATTCTGATCTACAAATAAAATTATATGGAAATCCCAAATTAAAGATTTTTGGTTGAACTATTTTAGCAGTGGAATGGGTTTAAGTTTTTAGGGGGCTTGAGCGAACTTTTAGAAATGAGCAAAAGGAGGCTCCAATTTAGCAGTGTGCAATGGGAGCTAATATATATATATATATTGCAACGTAATGGGGGCTCTTCGGGCTCGGCGGATTAGTTAATTGTTCACAATTTTAATTCACTTTATTGATTAGTTCGATTCACAACTTTCTTCACAACGTTTCTTTTGAAAAGGTATATTTTAATTTACTAATTTATACTTATCACTTCACTGATTAAAATACAACTTTCTCACAAGGCTGCTTCTCATCCTTATTTATACTACTTAGCCTAATTCTAGTTCATCAACTTCGTTCTAGAAATTTCCGTTTTTCATTTTCATTACACCAAGTCACCACAGGTTCGAATTGTCCTTGACATCATACGTTATGGTTTTCTACGAAATCTTCCGAAGCGTGGTTATGTACTCTTTAGTGCATTCAGTATCCTTTTCTGGGGTTCTGAACTTCAAATCTAGGGCAGTCGAATCTGCCTTCCAAGCACAACTTTAGAGGATGTCTGTACTGTTGAGTATGGATGGCTGTTCGATAAGCTAGTAGAAATATCGGAATGTAGCTATCCCAATCCTGTTTTTGCTCATCTACTACGTCGTATTAGATTCGCCATTTTGAATTTTTTAAATACGATCACGGATTTGAAATCAGCAACCTCTAAAATCTACTAGCATTTTGTCCGCTTATCTTAATATTTGACAGGGAAACGAACTTTGTCCAGGTAGAACCGCGATTACAGCCACTGTGCGGCATGACTCATGATTGTCTGCTTACAATAGAAAAAAACAATTGGGGATTGCAGTTTGGGAAGTGACGTCGGTGGTTCGGACTTCATCTTAAATGTAGGTCCACGTGCAATTGTAGTCTCCAATCGGTTGATCCCCCATGCCCCACAACGGGTTGCGAGAACTATTGAGAGGTATTTTTAATTGAGTAATATATTTAATAGAGTTGAACTTTACAATTATTCTTTGCGTTGAAATGTATTCAAAATGTTTTCTCATAAGCTATCACTGAGCACTTTTCAGCAAAATCCGCCAGACGTTTTGTGCTCAACGAAATCCGATTCAATGAATGTACTATGTTTAATTCCAGTAACCTCTTGTGGACTTCACCCAATTGGAGACAACAATTGCAAGTGGAGATTTACAAATTAAAGTGAACTCCGAACCACGAACGTTTTTTTGAAAGGCCTTTTTACCGTAATTGCCAAGAGAAAACAACCATCAGTCGCCGCCGGTGGGATTCGAAGCTGGCACCTGCGGGTTAGAAGACCTACACGTTATCGAGCTCGTGTTCGTCCGGCAAATTTATGATTTCCTATAGTGGCTTGGGCTTCAATGTCTTCACAGTGGTTTCAAAAATTCAAGTATACTTGAACCAAATTCAGGCATGCGTAAGCGTGCATGTCCAAACAAGTAACTCGCTACGCCTATTCTCCGCGCGTCCGGGATTGTCTCAATTTACTGTAGGAACTTAAAAAGATCAATAAGTTAGCTCTAGCCTGGGTACCAGGCCCCGAAGGCAATAACGGTAACGAGATTGTGAACCGCCTTGCAAAATAAGGCGCTAAAGCAACATTTGTGGGTTCCGAACCGTTTTGTCGCTATTAAAAAAGCAAGATTGCTATGCACATTAGATCCTCGGATAAAAGGAATAAGCAAACACATTGGGAAAAACTCCCAGGACTGAGACAAGCGAAAAAGTTTATTAACCACTTGCAACCGAGGACAAAAACATACCTCAAACTCAGAAAATCATAGCTAAGACTAATAACAGGTCTTATGCGATAGTCTTTTCGAATGAACTCTATTTATACATATACCTTAATTTTGATAGGGATAAATTATGTATTGGCAGCTGATTTTGCGCCACCTTGAAGATTTCATTATTAGGAATTCTATTAAATTCCTGCAGAAATGTTCTTTAGTTATAATCAAAATTGTTTACCTGTTTGCTGTTTGATATTCTATCCTTATTTATGCAATCAGAGTCTTGGAAAAGGAACGAAAATAAAGAAAAAATTGAGTTCTTATCCAGTTTATTTCATTTTACAAAAACAATTTTTGATTTATCAATGCAACAAATTGGTATCTTAATACTGACGGAAACAAACCAACCTATGTAATTTATTTTTCTTAATTTATAATTATAAAAATAGAATACAAAAATACAAGATTTCTGGTATGCTGCATTCGAAGTATCACAATTATCATGCAGAAACGAAAACTTGTTAAATATTACATTAGAGAGCAATAAAAAATAGCAAAATATAACAAGTAGGGTGGTATAACTCAGCTAAGAAAAAAGAAATCATTGAACTCAGGATTTTAGTAAAGATATTAATACGATATTTTATGCTTTGTGTGGTTAGTTATAATATTAATGACATCATAATTGTTATCTGCCTAGAGGAAAAAAACAAATGAAACAAGTGTAAATACAAAATGTGTAACCGGAGTTAATAAACCTTTAAACAACTAAAAGCAGAAAATCAATTAAAGAAGATCTATTGCAAATTTTGCTAACTTAACATTTTGACCGTTTGAAAAACCTAATTCTGACCCTAATACTGGGAAAGGGTTGATATTTGGCTAAATATTTATCTGTGTATTTTTGTGAATATTTTAAACTTTTTGATGATTGATTGTGTTCGCAAGCTACAAGCTAGGATCGGATTGAGCTGCATGATGCCACAGCTGGAGTACTACAAAATATTTCATTCTTATCATTTTAACCAGAATGCAATTCTCGCAACAGACTTTTTTATAAGTTTCTCATAGACTTGAGCGGATTTTTTTGGAAAAACGAGTCCAGTATGGGAGTATATTTACGATAATTACGTTGGCTTTTTTTTCTGTACGTGAGCAGAGTTGCTGTCTTACGGGTCGAGTGTGAATTCGAAACACAAATTTAAGCTAGACTTTCTCTGTTGTTGTAAAACTAGGGAATTACAATTTTTTTTAATCTTGGGAGCCACTTAATATCATTTACCCATTGTTATTTTTCTTACAATAAAAGTGAAAACATTATGTTTACACAATTAATGTCAGGATTCCACATTTGATACATTGAGTTTTGCTATGAAAATTCTTGAAGGGCAGTGCAAGGTCGCGTGAAAAATATTTGTAGTATTAATATATACAGGGAGTTTCTATGTACTCCTAAACTGCTTATTTTTTACCCTACTCTGCATAACCGTTAGTTATATAGGTTGAGTTTTTGAACAAAGCTAATGTTTTTAATGTAAATTAAATGTTCAACAACCAATGTTAGAAAGAATTATACTCATAGCAGTTTTACTGGGCTTGGCTTAAAATTCGGTGGATTCACATTTTCATAATTGTCTGAAATCATTTGCTGAACACTAAAGAAGGGACTGAGCAGAAAGGCAGTACTTTCTTGAATTGGATGCTTAGTAAACATCTTTTACTTGGTCCTGTTAAATTATCGAAATTTGCAAAATTATTGCTAAAAATGTCATAGATATGATATTTAATTTAATCAGATGCTATCAAAGGTACTAAACGTTGGTAAAGAACTACCGAAATAAATATGAATCAAAACTAATAGATAGAAATTGCGCAAAATATAATTTCAAAACTTCGTTCCTTAAAATAGGACATATTTAGTATTGTACGCCGATTTTCTGTAAAGGAAGGGTGAATTTCTTACAAGCTTGTTTTTACTGTCTTTCCCCCGTAACGTAAATAATAATTGTATAAACTAAGATCAGGGGAACTTTGAAAAAATGGGCATAAGGCACCGGTAATATAAAGTGAGATATAGAATAAAAACTAGCTTATTCCATTTTTGATTAAAAAAAAGTTAATAATGTGAGATTCTACTTTAAAGCCGTCTGTTTCAAACCTGTTAAATATAAATTACTAAAAATCATATTTTCTTGGCATTTTTAACGACTTATTCACGGTTCTTTTTTTTTCAAAATTTCATTATTCAAAAACAAATTTCTAAAGAGCTCACTAAATCCCAAAAGGATTTCTTTCAGTTTTCGAAAAATATTCGAATGTGAAATAAACGAATTTTGATTCTATATATACTTCATTTGTACATTATTCAATACTGTTATCGTTAAAAAATGCGATACCAAGTGCAGTCAATCTTTTTTAGTCAAAATTACTTGAAAAACAGTTTGTAATATGTTACGGTTAATTCTTAGAGAAATCACGCATTTACAATGACTTTAAAGGTTTTGAATATTACACTGTTTCAATAGATCGGAAATATGGACAGTTTAATATTTTATTTATAATAGTAAGTTTTTAATATCATTTGTATTTAATTTTTATATTTACAATAAAATATTTCGAAGTAAAATAAGGCATGCTGCTTTACATTTTGTAGGACCTTGCACTTATGCTTACGGATAAAGTTCAAGTCCAAAAACATTATGTATCACAAAAGAATAATTCCTATTCACAAATTACAAAAATAAAAATAAAAATAAAAAATACATAACTTAATCCAGCTTAAAGTACCTGAGTTCAACTGAAAATATCATTGTCTAAATTTCTGAAGTTACTTAGTCTGGAGGTACTTGCGATTACTCTTCCAATGCATTTGGAGAAAAATCTTTCTATTTTCTAATTTTATAAGTTGAATCTTAAGTCCCTGTTTAAAAAAAATGCATCGCACTAATAGTCATACAAATAGTCTAAAAATATTTACAAATTAGTGGAAACATAGCTCACAAAATTTTGGTTATTTAATATATCGAAATTATAATTTATAAAAAACGAAATAAATACTTAAAACAAAGAATATATCATCAAACAATTTTCCTTCAATAAGTTAACGCTAAAGATATATAAGAGAGTAGGAGACATGGGAGAATATACTATATATATATTAAAAGTACACGGTTTGGAATAGGCGCATTTACAAATATTATTTAAATCAAAAGAAGTTTAATTGTACACAAAATGATAGTTTCATGCAAAATGTTTGTAAATTTTTAATGGGAAAGTAAAGGACATAAACTTATTACTAAACGGATCTTAAACTATATTCTGCGCTGACATTTATTCCTGCACGTGAAAAATTATTTGTTCGCGTCTGTGTACTATACTTTAAACTTAAAACACTTTCCAAAATACGTAAAATCACAGGTCATGTGTTCCAAACATCCTAACAAAAGTCCTAAAGGAATATTTGTGTGGTTGCTTCCTTGAAAGTGCTTGGAGAATGATCAAATATGACTAAATCCCGATCTCCTGTTACATAAATATTTATCAGTCGTTTTGGTAATGGAGTTACACTCTTCTTGGAGTTGTCAGTTCTTCTCTGGCTAGAGCTTGGCATTGGTTTTGAGCCTTTCTGTTTCCCTGAGTGCATCGCATTATCACAAACCATACAAAAAGGCAAAGAATAACGGCTAAAATAGCTGATATAAGTGCAAGAAGTATGGCGTCCTTCGTTTCGGCCTCAATCGGATTTCCGTAGAGCAAAGCGTACATGTCTAAGCGATGGGATGCGTCACCGATTTGAATTCGACATAAATATCGCCCATAGTTGTGTGGTTCGACCTTAGGTAATGTTAGATAGGAGCCCATTATTTGACCATTTTCCCTATTAAGAAGAATAAGAATAAATACTTTTTACTTTTTATTGGTTAAAAAATTTACCGTGTAACAAGCTCCTGAATTCCGTCAATTTCTTGCTCATGACCACCTTCAAACACTTGAAACCAAGTAATATCACTTCGAGCATCTGGTAAACCCACTTTTCCTACGAATGCTTCACAATAAAATCTTGCCGCTTTACCTAGTTCAACTACTTGATCTCTGGGCTTAAATGTCGCTAGAGGCATGTCAGGCAAGTTACCTAGAATGAATTATTAGAATGAAATTAAGACTATTTTGTGAATATTTTTATTAATAGTTGTAAAATTATTTTCATTTCTTTGATTTAATCGCTAAACACGAAATTATTTTAATATAGTGTAATTTATTACGGAAACAATTAGTGCATAAATATAATATATAGTAGCTGCACGTGTCCGGCGTTGTCCGACTTTTGGTAAGCGAGCATCGTTTTCGATTATTATTACATGTCATTCAATTGTATGGCAGGGTCAGGACAATCTTAACTGTTTAGGAGATACAGGGTGATTATTTGATGTCAATATACGAGGGTTTGTTAAACAGTTTATTTTAAATATGTATTGCTGTAGTTGAACTACTGACGGGGACGGACGTGCCGCCGAATCTTGCTCCCCAAAAAAAATTTAAACTCGGTTGTAAAAGCAAAACGAATTAATAAGAAAGTTATTAAGTGCGAGTGCCATCTTTGCCAAAGGGAAGGGCTTTTATGGTTAGTCCGCCGTTCCATTTTATAACTTTTTATTCCATCCAACATTCAGTGAATGTGTTTAAGGGGTCTCCACTGCTGAGCATTTGGCTGCCTTCGTTGAGATCACTGTGTGTTCCTTCGATAATCTGTCTTCCGATATTGATAAGATTTTGGAAATATCCACCTCTTCTAAAATCGTTCTTGCTGGCGATTTCAACGTCCACAGCACGCAGGCATTTTTCTACCACAATCCGATCTGGAAGACACGTCGAGTTATTTAGTGAGTCCTTTAAATTACAACAGCTGGTTGAGTGTCCGACTCGTGCTCCTGATACTTTGGGACACAACACAAATCTTTTAGATCTATTACTAACATCGCATCCAGATAAGTACTCGGTTTCGGTAACTGCTCCCTTTGGTAATTCGGACCATTGTCTTATCTCCGCCCAATTCTCCACCTCCTCTCTGACAACCACTAACTTAAAGTTTCGTGTGGCATTATAAAAATGTTGATTGGGCGGGACTTAATAAATATCTCAGAGAGCTGGATTGGTCTGATTGCTTTTCCATAAGATACGTTAACAAATGCACCGATTATATCTTGAACATCCTATGGTTTCGAAAGCATCGCTTTATTTCCTAGCTTCAAAAACATCAAACCAACTAACACCAATTGTAAGTAGAAATTTATACGTAGAATTTATATATTAAACACCAAATCAATAATACAAAATTCCGAGAAGATCTGGGCGAAGCTCCAAATTTTGAGAAAAATATTTCAAAATGTCGAATTTAATCGTCAATGATTTCTGGCTGGTGCAACTCATAGGAACAATTTTGATGCTTTTATAGGGTATGGCACCCTCTTTGAAATAACTATAAAATCTCTATTTTGCTACTAATGGTCTTATTAAAAATAGCAAAACAGTGAACAGTGGTGAATGGTTTTTGTCCAGAAGAAATAGATAAGCTTATACGGAAGACTGCAGAAAAAGTGAAACAAGAAAACCTTACCACCTTGTTACACCTAGAAGAAAAGCCAAAAGATAGACGCACAAAATTAGTGTATCAAGGTAGGATAACACAGAAAATTGGAAATTACTTAAAAATTAAAGAGAATTTAGATCCAGTGTTTGCAAATAATGGACGATTAATGGATAAATTGAGTAACACTAAGGACAAAATTGAAGATACCCAAAAGGCGGGAATTTATAGTATAAGATGCAAATGATTGTAGTTTTAAATATATAGGACAAACTAGAAGGGCAATCAGCGTAAGGTATAAAGAGCACATAAACCATGCAAAAAATCAGCAACCCATGAGATCGTCGGTAGCGCAACACATGATTGAATATAATCATTTTAATATATGTGCAGATGCACTTAAATTGGAAAAAGCTGTTACAAATAAAAAAGAGCTAGATGCATGGGAAAGCTTGTATATTCAGAAAAACAAAAATAACAGCATGAACAGTGACAACGGTCCCATCATCTCTAAACTGTTTGACTTATGCACTGCAGACTAACAAAATATCAGCTGTTGAGTGAAATCGAATGAAAGGTCACTTCAGTCGGTGTTTTCGCTGATGATGACGAGAATGCTCGTCGAAATGCATTCGATGTCTTAAAAAGAATATACGGTAACGTGAAAAGGTTAGTGTGATTTATGTAGTTCGTTTGTTTTTAAAGTGGTGAGGTGGCCTACCATCCAGCAAAGGTAGTCCCTGCCAAGGAAAAGTACCACGCCGTCGTATCCACCTATTCCAGTAATTGCCATTCAACCACTGGAGTACGTTTCTCCCGCATATTTATGAGGTCTGTTCCTGAGCAGGTGTAAAGGATAAAATCCTTCTCTTCGTAATACTCTTAATAACGTCGATGTACTCACCTCTACATCCCACAGGCTATGCGCCTTGAACTTGTAGTAGGATCAGATCTACTTCTCTCAAGAATTCTCTCTCCCATTTCCCATGAAACTGGTGCAACATTGACCTCCGCTTGTGCAGAAAGTGTTCTCAAAATTTTTAAACCTTCTTTACCTTCTTTATGGGTATCGCGGGTAATATTCGTGCTCTGCTTCGAGAGAATTTCCGTTGCTAAATCCGTAACAGAAAATTAGGTACTCGTATTCTTCATGTAGATTGCACTATTTTTAAGTATTAATTGCAAACTATCAAAACGAAACATTTCATTTTTTGTGAAAAAATATTTTAACTTAGGTTTTTACAAACTTTTATTTAGCTTCACCTATCCGTCAGCCGTCGTGCGCGACACCTTGTAAGCTCATTTTGACCCACTTCCCGATAGTTGATTGAGCTGCAATTTGCATTCGTATGCTGATCCGATGACAATGCAATATAGTAGCTAATATTGTTCTAAATACAGTATGGCGGCCGCCCCAAGATGGTTTCAAAATCGCCTGACACCGACCAAAAAAAAAAAATAAAATTCATATTGCCGTTTTTAATATTCTTAATTTCATATTATGTAGGAAGTACGAAATTAGTCCTTCTGTCCACGTGATGACTAAAATGAGTTTTATTTCTTTCAATGAAGTTTTTATGCTAACATCTTGTAGAAAGCAACATGTCTAGAATCAGAAAACGCTCACTCAGAGTTAGGTTTGAAAATTGTAGCAAATATATCATTCCTTGTATGAGAATTTGAACTCATGCGCCGCCAAAGGGAATCACAAAATTAAAAGACATTGTCTACAAAATATTGAAAATAATGTTCGAAAAATTCTAATTTAAGATGAATTTTTTGTAGTGATATATTATTAAGCTTTTTGACGACCGTGTACTTAATTCCTGGAATGCGATTTCACGCGTAGGAAGATACACAGTTAGAATCTTAATCTTGCATGGGGACTGAAATATACTTTTATTTTTGCGAAGGGGAGTTTGTTATGCTAGAATTATTCATTAATAAACTTTTTCAGAATCAGAAAACTTTTCAACCTCTGATAATGTATAATTTTTCTTAGTATTGCACATTAAATATAGGTCGCCAAGTGCGCCAGAAAATAGCCAAACAATAATAATTTCATGTTTCGCGTATTTGAGATGATTTTTTGCAGGCCTAGATATATGTATATATTGAGCTTTTTTACGAGGATATTATATTTAATGGTATAATGCGATAAAGTTAGAGGTTATTGTCGACTTTAAATATCTCTTCCTTCGAACACACGTCCTAACTCCTTTTTGGATATTGTGCAAGAGATCACCTTAATCCAATTTACTGATAAAGATTGCAAGTGGACTTACATCTTAAGATGAATTCTGAACCACCAGATGTTACTCAATGGTCTTTTTAAGCGGAATTTGTTGTCATTGGTTTCCACTGACTTTGCCCCCATGATTAAAAGCTAGCACGTTATCTCTATGTTACAGCACGCACCGATGTGAATTCCTGGAAGTAAATCGATACTGAATACCAAGAATTTGTAGAAAATGAATAGACAGTTGCCAAGCAATTTGCCTTCCAGATTCAATGAATAATGGTCCTGTTATAGAAAATTTTAATTCCCAGAAACTCTTCCTACACCCTTTTCTAAAGGATTTTTTTGGAATTTAATATCAAAATAAGTGCGTTCCGTCTTTCAAGAATGGTAAAGCGAAAAATGGTTTTTAATTATAATTTATTTTATAATTGTAATGGGGCAATGAAAATCAAAATTTTCAACTTATTGTTATGTTTTAAGGTCTAAGGGTAAGTATTTTTATTTTTGAAAAGAAGTGTGTGTGGATCTACATACCAACGTGGTATTTCTTTTCTGCACGAAATATCGCAAAAAAAACAATGATATCGGACTTTGTTAGGGTGCCCATCGAAGCGTATTAACGTCAATTCAAATTCTATCTATCAAATTCAATCGAGCCACTTTTTAAACGGGTTTATTTAAGTTCACACTGGGTGGGAGGGGTGGGGTGGTGGAGGTATTTCGTTTTCCAGCTGTAAAACTAACGCACAATCAAGTCTTGTAATCAAGCTTTTTTCTCCCATTTCCCGTTAACCGAATTGAGTTGAAATTTTGCACCAATGTGTAGTTCCGATAACAATATTGTGGTGGCATGGAGCTGATCTGATGATAGAGACGACAGGTGGTCGAGAGAACTCGTCAACAGCTCACAGTTGCGCCGTGAATAGGATCAATTAATTACTTTATTACCAAAATAAATTATCAAACTAATATATAATATTGATTTTTTAATATACTATTATAATTATTCATTTAAATCCTATCGTCAAAGCCTCATAAGACTCTTGCCTTTTCAGTATTGGTTTCCGATGAAAACTGTGGTCCAACCGTTCTCGTGCACGTTTCGTTGTCTTTTCCCGGAAATGGTAAATACTACATTTTGCATGCATTTTCGATTCTAAGTCTTAAAAAACATTAAAGGAGTTTTTCTGGAAATTATGTTGGCGTACATTGATTGCTTTAAATTTTGATCGGTTTTACTTCAAACTTTGTATACATGTTCTCAGATACATTATCAGTAGCAGTGCCCATGACTTTTCAAATAACTCTTTTAGTTTTTCTGCAATTTACCTTTGAAATGTTTGCTGCTTGATTAAAAAAATTAAATATTCAAATCCTTTAGAACTTCCTAAGTTTTTGAGCTCTTTGTTTTCAAATTTTTGTTTTAGGATGAAAATTGGGATGAAAGTGATGTAGGTGCTGTAGAAAATTTATCAATATTTTTTGGATTTTCAAAATAAAAAATATTGTTTTTTTATATATGATATTGCCAAAGCTCAGGGGATGCAATATGATGCTAACGTACAGCCTCGGGAAATGAGTTAGGAGGTTGAGTGAAGGAGGTGTCGATGCACGCCCCGTTTGAAAGTTTTGGGCTGATATGACGAGGGAAAAACAGAAGATGTTAAACTGTTTCACATTTGTGTTGTTCTGCTCGAAATTTGACGGTACGTCCAAATTTGACCTGGAGAGTATAGGGGTGGGAGCAACTTGTATCGCGCGTTGTCATCAGTCTATAAGGAATCAGGCTAGCAATTTCGTTAGAACAATGGCCATGGAAATAGCAATATAAGAGTGAGAGACAACCGACTTTCCGCCGATGCTCCAAAGACTCAAGACCCTCAGAGATTGAGGAATTGCCAATAAGTGCGGTGTCCGCCTCCTGCCCAAATATGGGAATTATATTCAAGTCTAGGCCTAATGTAGGACTGTGGGGTAAAATATTTCATACATCACTGTAGAGAGCCCAGGCATTTCATCGCACTTTTAGCGATTGCAAATATATGAGTCGTTCTGTTTCAAAACTCCATCTCATTTAATACTCGTCTTATAATGAGAAATCGTTGTTTATGGTACGTGAGTCTTTCAAATAAAAAAAATAAAAATAAACAATAAAAAAATAATTACTTTACTTTGTATTTACAAAGTATATGCACATTCCCGCAACGTATACTAATTAAAACAAAAAAAATTTTAATATCTTAATATTTAATTCGAGGAATAAGACGAGTTTTGAAACGGAACGACTCATATGATCAGTCCAGCTAAGATTGCTGGATGTCTCAATACCCAAGATGTTTAGGGAGGGCCAATTGGGTATATTCGGTCCGTCGACTGAAATGGGTTGGGGGTGAACTGGGCGTTTTTTAAGGGACATTTAACAGCATTGAGTTGTGGATGCATTAAACGAAACACGATTTGCTCTTTGCTTTTCTAATTAAAAGCAGTGAAAATGAATGAAAACTATCGTACCATTCGATGGTTGCAAAATTTTCATTCATTCGATGTTCCCATTAAAACCTTTCATTACTATTTTCGTTCAGCAGTTAAATGAAATTTTTCTGGTTGCCAAAAAATAGTAATTAACAGCGAAATATAACTTCGTAATATGTGGACCAATTTGGATAATTCTGTTTTTGTTGTATAGAGTATGATCGCCCATTTTACTAATAATGAAAAAAATTGTTCCTAATGTGCGGTGGAGAGGAAGAGGGGTAGTCTAATTTCGTACCGCGTGGACCGATCCAGCTGATTACTTTTTTGTTGCGCAGAGTATGTTCCGCGATTGGTACCATGTCAAAAGAAATTTTGGTGGGGTGGGAGTGAAGCCTATGTTATTTTTTATGTTATATAGAGTATAATCCCCCAATGCTAATGAGGATAAATTTTGCTCTAGGCTGGTAGTGGGGGAGGGGTAGTCTAACTTCGTAACGCGTGGACTGATTTCGATGATTCTTCTTTTAATGTGTACAATATGTTGCCCCACATACACGAAAAAAATTTATGGGATGGGGTATGGAATGTACAGAGAATCTACTTGTATTCTAAAAAAAATTGTGGCTTGTGGTGAGAGTTGGAGGAGGGGCGGCGCCTAGCTAAGTAAGGCATAGATCAATTTTGATGATTTTGATTTTGTTGTTGTTTTGATTTTTGTTGTAGAATACGTATCCTAATTGGTAAATGATAAAATTTTTGTATCTAGAGTGACTAGACGATTCTCTCCTGCTGTCTAGAGTACGGTGGCGCACTAGGGCAATGGTAAGAATTTTCTATCTAAGGTGAGGATAAGAAAGGGTGACCGTGAGTAATTACGTAATATGTTGCCGGATGTGGATAATTCCTTTCCTTTCTTTAGAGTGTACTACCTTTGCAACTTTTGAAATTGCTTTGCTCGTACGAGCGCTTTCTTCGAGTCACATATAAGAAGACACTAAAAAGTGAAAAATAAAATAGTTTAAAAAGAAAGTTGAACCGACTTAAGAAAAAGCGCTAAAGAGCATAAAATAATGTTTAATTTTATATCTATTAATACATTTTGAAGTCGGTGCAAATTAAGGGGTTATATACAAAGTTGAGGGTAAAAAGTGAGCTAAGTTGGTGGTTTTTTTAAAGGGTTTTATGTAAATTTTGTTAGAAAAAGCGAAAGATAATTTGTTGGTAGTACTATCGAAGAAAACAAAACAAGTTGAATTATAAAAAAATATTAAAAATTGTCGGAGTTATAACCCCTCCCCCGAAGCGCGTTTTTTTTGCAGAGGCTTGTGGTGAACACTCTCCAAGGCGAACCGCTTAACTGTAATCAAAATAGTAAAAAAATTACTTAAGAAAATTGTATTGTGGTGTACTTGAACGGTTCGGTTTAGGAAAAAAATTTTTTTTTCCAATAAAAAAACCATGTTGACAAAAAAATCGATTTTTGAGGTGTTCAAAATTCTAAACAAAAATTCATTGCAAACAATGGAAAATTTTTAGATGAAAAAGGAACCGTTCAAGTACACGAGATTGTAAATATGAACAATTTAAAAAAAAAATTATGAAAATCGGTTGAAAAGTTTTTGAGATATAACGTTCACCGCAACGGTATATTTCAAAAAACTCTATTCCGAGATCATCGCGTTTAAAGTTTTTGGACGCCGCTCGCCAAGTGCTTATGGATGGAACTAGCGCGCTGCGAACGGCTGTCATTTGAAATCTAGTGCTCCGATCTGGATGAAATTTCACACAGATATTTTCGAAAGCATGTACTTTCAGAATATGCAATAAAAAAATTTTCGATTTTTTGAGCCCCAACTTTGTATATAACCCCTTAAACAAACAAAACAACTACCCAACCACAATTGAAGATAATATATAAAACTACCTGAAAGTTCCAGCTCACGGGATCATAAGGAAGGACGATTCAATACCTTTATTGTAGTTTTTTTTTTATTTAATTTGTATCCACTTCAAAATGTCGCAATAGATATAAAATTAAAAATTATTTTATTTGCCGCTTTTTGTGAGGCCGGTTGAACTTTTTTTTCTTAAACTATTTTATTGGGATTACTAAAAATCAATGAATGAATAAAATAGTTTGATAATTAAAATCGTTCAATTACTAACTATCGATAGTTGGAATCATTCGATAGTGTGAAAAACTAGAAGTTTACTAGCACTAAAAATGAAACGTTTTATTTGATTTATAAAAAAAGTTAGTCTTTTGGAATTTTCATCATTTGATTGAATCAAGTAATCTCGGTTATAACTATACAAACAAATACATTAATGAATAAATAATATCTAGTATTGAGAAGTCATAGCGATTATTTTAATTTTTTTAATGAAAAAAAAAATGTTCATTTAATTTTTTCCTTTACTAGCTTGTCCAGCTTTTAGGATTATCTTCGTTCGGCACAAGTTTTACGTTTTCTGTTCTATATCAATCTGTTTTCGAGTTTGAGAATTGGAAAGGTTATTAGTCTGATCAAAATATTACATCTTGTGAGTGGTTCTCATGTCTCCGTGCCGCAAGCTCCAGGGGTAACACATCACCTAGTTAAGACAAACATTATAAAAGGCCCCTCATATGTTCCCACTGAGATAATACAATTCTTGTGAAGCATTATTATACGTGTGATAGTTTTCTCAATCCGTCATATCATAGCGGAAGACATAGGCCGCACCGAACCGATGACTCTCGGATACTGGTAGGTATCATTTCGTTAGTATAGTTCTTAATTGACATTAAATCACAAAAAAGTGAAAATTGGCCGTTTCAAAAAATAAACTAAAAGGGTCAAAAGGCCAGAGAAGTTAAACAAAGGACTGTCCTCTCAATAATAAAGGACGTATGGCCACCGTAAATATAATTTATACGATTGTCAGTTCATTGCAAAACGAATTGTTTTGGTTCACTTCCTGTACTAGGTTGAGTCATAAATAACTTCCGTTTTTTTTATCAGACATTTATTGTGATCTTATAAAATAACAAAATTATATTAGTTTATTATGTATTCACCATTATTATGTATGACCTTCGCCCATTTTCTTGGCAGCTTATCAATTCCTTCCTTGTAAAATTTGGTTGGTTTGGACTGGAAGAAATTATCGACAGCCTGCTGACTACTCTTCAGAATTGAAAGTTTTTCCATTCAAAAAGTTCTGTAATTAGCAGAAAAGGTGGTGGTCTGTCGGAGCAAGGTGCGAGGAATAAGGTGGGTGTGGTAAAACAGACCATCCCAGTTAAGCATTTTTTTCTTGAGTCACCCTTGCAATATGTGATCGCGCATGTCGTGTAAAATAATGATGTTTTTGCGATTGACTTATCAAACCATTGTCTGTTGCGGACGATATTGTCATAGGTAACCCATTTTTCATCGCCCGTTATAATCCTGTCTAAAAACGGCTCGATTTTTACACGTGAGAGCAGAATTGTGGCGATTGACATGCGATCTTCTTTGTTTCGTTCACTGAGACTGTGCGGTACCCACACTTCTAATTTGCTCAGTTTCCCTAATTTCTATAGGTCTTTCTGCTATATCTCTTATTAATTGACTCCAATATTACCTTTAAAAGGTTGTCGTCAAGGTCGGAAGGACGTCCCGCCCTGGGTTCGTCTTTCAAGGTTGTATCTCCAAAACACAATTTGGCAAACCAATTTTTTACCTCCCGATCGATTATTAGTCCTTCACTGTATACGCTGCATATTTTTATTCAGCTGTCGTCTTAGCACAACAAAAAACAGTTGTCAGAAGACTAGCTGAACCCTTATCTAATTAGTGGAAGCAACAGCTCGATTGTCCCGGTGACACATAGGTGGAGATACAAATAATAGATTTCACCTACCTGAATCGGAAGTTATTTATGACTCAACCTAATATTTTATAGCAGTTAAATGTTAATGAGTTCGATTTATAAAAAATGACAGTTTGTTAGTAATATATACATAGTAGTATGTCGGCAGAAAGTGTTGCCAAAATGTAGCAAAAGATTGCCACTTTCTTTTTTCCTAGACGATCGTAGATCTGTGCCCGTGCCTGATAAATAATTGAAGCAAATAATAATTACATACTTATTATTATAATTTCGCTTGGCATTGCTCGGACATTAGGTGAGAGAAAGTCGTTTTCGATTATTTTTACATATCGCTCCCTTCATATCCACACAACAACTAATGACATCGAGAGTCTATTATTCATTACGGTATAACCGAAAATTAAGTATTCGAAATTAATATCGGTGGTTTCTTCTTCTTTTTACATGCTACTCACTTATTACTTCCACCCCCAGAGATGTATTACTACCCCCACAGTATCTGACGATATCGGGAGAATTTACTATTCATTTCAGCGACATCGAAAAGTACGGATTCCATACAAATGGTCCTTTTCGATTATTTTATACCTCATTTCGTTGTTACCCACACGCCTAGATGTATCCAACCACCACAGTATCTAACGGCATCGGGAGTGTAATTATTCATTTTAGCGCCCCGATAACTATGGATTCGACACTATAGTAATATCGATCTTTCCTTTATTTTTCATGCCATTCCCTTTTTATCACCACCATAGTTGTGTATTTAACGGCTTCGGGAGTGTGATTATTCATATCAGCGACTCCGAAAACTATCTATTAGGTGGACCAGAAAAGATTGTCGCTTCTGCACATTTCAAAATTTGTTTATCATTTATCAGCTCATTGTGTACTTCAAAGTCTTGCCAAAGACATTTTAAGGTTAAAATAAGTTGTTTACTTGTAAATAAGTAAATCTTAGATTTTTTTTTGCAATTTTATGTGAAATGGCCAGCCAAATACCAGAAGAGGTACATATTCGGCATTGTACGCTTTTTGAGTTTCACAAGGGTAGTAACGCAACAGTTGCAACTTATTTCATTTGCTAAAACTGTTAATGCAGACCTTTACTGTGAACAATTGAAATTGAAAAGTGTCCAGAGATTGTCAACAGAAAAGGCGTTATTCTGCGACACGGCAAACCCTGGAGAAAATTAATAAATTGAAGTGGGAGGTCCTGCCTCACCCACCATACTCGCCCGACATTGCACAATCGGATTTCCATTTATTCCGATCTCTACAACATTTTCTATGTGACAAAGAATTTGAAAATTTGGATGATATCCAAAATGCCATCTCCAAATATTTTGCTCAAAAACCAATTGAACGGCATTAAAAATGTGCACACTAGATGGCAAAAAGTTGTTGATAACGAGAGTGATTACATCATTCATTAAAAACTTGTTAAAAATTTATTTGTTTGAATTTAATGTAAAAAAACGACATTCTTTTTAGTCCCCCTAAGGCAGGCCGTTTTCGAATATTTTTGCAGCCACCTCCACCCCTGGTACTTTTTACTAGATCGTAATTAATATGTATACCAAGTTTGGTGTATATTGCTCCAGGCATTCCAGAGTCATGCGGAGACATACATACATACCCACAGCCATTTTTATATGCATATGTGTATAGATAGCTTAAACAAAATTTATCTAAGAGTTTTGGTTTTCTTACCTTGAACTTCCAATGAGATATAATGAATCTTTTTGTGCGTATCATTTCTTAATACGCAGGTATAATTTCCGACATCAGCAAATTGGACTTGTCTAGTATAAATTGTCTGATTAGCAGCTTCTGGATAAAGAATAAGGGACGAGATTTCTGCTGGCCACGGATATGGACGCCCATCCTTTTTCCTGAAAAGAAAAATATAAATATAAATACACATGCATATATAAATCAGAAGAAGAAAAAAGAAGTACATATAAGTTTGCAAAATTGCACATCAAGTTAGCGTTGCCATTTTTCAAGTTCTAATATTTGTCTATTAAATTAATTGTAAATTTTTTGTAAATAAAAACAATCTTAATTATTTAAAAAAAAAGGAAAGGTGGTATTGCAAACTGACCACCAATTTGGCTCTACCATACATCGTTTGCGGAATTGAGATATTAATCGTTGGAATTATAAAAATGATGATAAAGTACAGTACGTTCGCGATGATTAAATTTTTAAATCTTCAACATGTCAAAGTACGAACAGATATCATTAGGCTGACACCTCTCTTGGTTGTTATTCTAATGCTATAAACGCCTGTAATAACGAAAGCGAGAGCTGTATTAAAAATTGTTGGACAAAGTGCTTCCATTTCGAATAACGAAATTTGCGCCAACATTTAAGACCAGTAAAAGATTCAGAATTTTGAGTGATTGCTTAAGTTCGTGCCGGATTTTCATAGATGGCGCAAACTAAACAGATTATTATTTTTTGTTATATTGCATGCGCAGTAAATGGCGTTGTTATGTCTCAATTGAGCGTCAGAATCTTTTAGATAAGTCGGCTTGTGTGTTGAATAAATTTTTCAAAATGGGGAAAGAAAAGATACTTTTTCGGCAGCGCTGCTTAATTAAAAAAAAACTATTACGGCTGCCACAAAAAACTCTCAATTATGTACTTACGCTGGAAGTGGGACTGCAAAGTCTCTGCTTATATGCTGAGGACAGACTACCACATATTCTAGCTACTAAAGCAATCGAACATGAGGCATATTGGTACCATGAATGGCGAGATCTTTCAACCAAACACAACGAATAAATTGAATTAGCACTGCAAAATAATATCCAGAACCTATCTTCAGTTTTAACGACAAACCTGGAAAAGGAGGAGCGATGGAAATGGTCAAAAGCGGAGGAAAAAGCAAGGCAAACAATTCGAAACGGACTTTATAATAAACTAAATTTTGACCTAGGGGAGCTTAATTATTTCAAAGATAGCAACAGTGTCGAAAGAATAAGATCAATTCTTTTATACAGAAGTGACATGTTGCAATTAAATGCAAGCCCGTGGCGAAACGAAGGCAGATCGGTATGCTCACTGTGTAACTTGGATGAGGACGTAGATTTTATGCACTACATAGCTATATGCCCAATTCTTAAAGAAATGAGGATGTCAGCTTTTGAGAAAACCTATCTTACAGAAGATAAAACAATATCTATCCTAAACGGTGAAGATTTCGACGGTCTCGTAAGGTACGCAAGAACGGCGTGGAAGTACAGACAAATGCTAGTAAATGAATATAACAACTAACTACCCAATAATAATTTTTGGAAGCATATTTATGATTTTAAAAGTATAGGATATATTAGATTTATTAAATTTATTGAACTATTGTATATTAATTAATGGAATTGAATTTAAATTGATAGGAATTAGGTTAATATTTTAGAATTTGCCAGCCACGACAGACGGCCTAGGAGCCATTGTCATGTTTATTAATTCTGATTGTGAAAGCCTAAACTTGTCATTTGGAGCTTGAAGAATAAACACTTATTATTATTATTATTACTAGGTCATCTTATGCCAATTAGCTAAAATTTCCCATAATAAATAAAAATGGCAATGTTTTATTTTTGCATGCTGTCCCGTTTATACCTTTCAAATGTACATAATGTAAGATAAGACACTACTGCAATAATTGACTAATCGTCTTAAAACTGATAAAAACAAAATAAAAAATTTAACGAATACAACGAGGCCGTGAAAACTCGTAGAAATGGAATTACAAGCTGTTGTAAGAAAGTGCCCATTGGATAAAAACTGTTTCCACATAAAAGAGAAATTAAAGAAGCCCTAAGTAAAGACACCAATATATTTTCCCAGAAGTTATGATAATCTCTGATGTTAAATTTATTACAGGTAGGTACTACTATAATAAAGCTTCTTATTGAAAGTGAAATGATTATAGCGATTACATATCAATTTGTTAACAAGCAAGAAATCGCTTATTAGTAACGCTAATTGGGAAAGGCAGCAAAATTATCTTGAAACAAATTCTCAATACTCTGGGAAAAGTAAAGTTATTTATCGCAAATCGATTATGAGCTTATCAGTTCCAATAAAGCATTCTATATATGCTTCATATGTAATAAGAAAAACTAAATACTTGCGAAAATAAAAATAAAATATTTTAGTCAATTTCATTAGTTTAAGAAATTCTGCATCATTTCGGAAGAATTAGATTAATTTTGACTTCCTCCTATCGGATTAATTTGCACGGATTCACACAAACGAAATGTGGTTTGTTCTACCAAAAATACAAATCATTACGAAATCTAGGCTTTGTGTGTAGAATTATGCCTGAAATTTCAAGTCATCATCTCATTTCTGAACTGTTTCTCACTCCCCTTTAATCAGAAACAATTTTAAGTTGCAGTCGTTTTGTGTGAAGATCTTCTGAAATGGCTACGAAGAGTTGCAGGCTTCAAGCTACCAGCGGACATAAGATGAAAGGTGCAGAGTGGACTTAATTCGAGGGTTGGGATGATATTCTTTCGGATTCCTGGAATTGTGATGAAAATGCTTTAATGGCGGCTTTGTTCTGCAAGACTGAACCGGTGTGCGTCTGCCACTTATAATAACCACTGATTCTCGGTCTGACTGGCCCAAGAGTGAAGATACACTTAAGATTTGAATTTCAAGCAAACTTAAAAGAAGAAACAAAAATCCTGAACTGGTGTACTCTTGAACTCTGGGTATGCAACTTGGCCTTACTGCGATTAGAGCATGGGAAAATGTGTCGTAAAGAGAAGTCTAACCACATCACGTTTCACTTCGTAATAAATTGTACTCAGTCTACAGGGTAAAAAAAATTCTTCGTCGAGGTGACAAAATACTATCAAATGATAAGAACGAAAAATGCATGCTTTCTGAGTAAATAATTTATATCAGAACATATTAAGCATGTTTTCTGCTAGAAACTTCAACGTACCTGTGAGCTTTGTTATTTTCATATTGAAGTAATACTTGGAATTGTTACAATTTTAATTAAGGCCTTGGCGCCTGTTACGTTCGGAGAAACCTCGAATTACATTCTTTTCTTTTAAGTTATTTAATCTCATTATTTTATAAGAATTATATATATTTCTTATTATCGTATGTACATAGGCACATTGTAGTGCTAAATAAGACGTAAATATCTCCTAAAAGAGCGTTCAATTTCAAAATTATTTTTAATTTTCAAGAAAATTTCGCAGTGGTACGGCCAGTTAATTTGATCTCTAATTTCAATGTTATATATTTATGTATGTATGTACGTATGTATGGATGTGTTTTGAGTTTAGTGACAATACCTTGGTTTTCATATAGGGTACTGAATTTAGAGAATATTAATTAGGACTGCAACAAAAATTTGAACATATTTTTACTTTTCGGCCGTACACCAAATAATTTATATTGTTTAGAAAATCAGTAAGCACAATCCACTCAGTGAGCGAAATTGATTTAGCCTCATTCATACTTTTTAGGGGATCAATAGCATACACGCATATAGTATATGTATAGTATATATTAAAAATAAAAAACAAGTTTGATACTGTTTTTATTATTCTATCATACCATAGGACTTGTTGTGTTACTTTTAAAATAAAATATAAAATTAAAATATAAAGCGTTACTTTATAGCCACACTGCTTTAGCCGCACTTTTAATAAAATAACATAATTCTTCTCTGATTTTCTTGAAATTAAAGAAAAAAAGGATGAATAGTTTATTTGAATACCGTTCTCATTTAAAACACTAAAAACATCATATAGCATTGACATATTAAATTTCTTCCTAAAGAGCTGATTAGCTATTAAATTATCAACGAAGTCGGACAGGGTTCTCTTAGTGGTTTCATCTTAATATCTTAATACAATATTATTCAGCAGCTCAACAATTTCAAAAATTGATTTTTCAGTGAGTTCATGTATTATACCAACTTTCAGACGGACGGACAGACTGAAACTCTAATGGTTCCTAGTTTCGGTGCAACCCTATAAAGATAAACGATACGAACACACGTTTTCCCTTAAAGCCTGAAACAGAACAAACGACAGCGGCAGCTCGGTGACAGATCAAAAATTAGCAAACATGATTTTCTTTTGTTCATCTCAAAATCTAAATGAGCTGCCGCTGTCTCCATTACTTGCGTCGGTAATTTTGTCGGAGTGGACCAGAAAACAATCCAAGAATATTTGGGACGAATCGCGTTAGGAATTTATACTCCTGTGTTTTACAAAACCAATTTGGGCATTCATATTATTGATTGTTTATTGTTTTTCGGATTTAAGTAAATCAGCGTTGTAAAATAATACTTGAATTTCGTAATGCATTTTTCATGATATAACCAAAGCTCAGGGGAAACCTTATAATCGTTAGCATGGCTAGGACGGAAGGGAGTTTGGGTAAGGGAAATTGAATGTTTTGTTGACTGTCATCGATATTTTACAACATCCTCTGGGAACAACTGCAAGTTGCCTATTTGAACTTTATCGTTGCCAAAACCCCTGTAAACTGCCTGTAGTCAACTAAACAATTTCACACATATTAGGGCCAAAGTGGAATGAAATTACTGCCTAAACTATTGTTTCTAAGAAAAACTTATTGGTTTACTAATTAAAGTCAACAGAACAGTCTTTCGAATGAAGTAAAAATCACCACGCATTATTAAAAAAAATAAGAAAATTTTTAAGCGGAACTGGAAACAGTTTAAGCAGGATATGGTCGGAGCAGGACTTTCTGCTTGTGTTTTCGATGAGATAACTAAAATATCAATTTAAATCAAAGATTTATCGCTACTTTGATTAATAAAGTATACTGAAGTAATACAATGTACTAAAAAGTAATGAGAGCCGTTACAAAGTATTTCAGTATTTTGTAATGTATTGATTTCAGCATTTGAAAAAATGCATTATTATGTAACTTTGTAATTTGCAGTTAGCATTTGATGGTACGACACTGATTGTACTACATTGATGTAATGCAATCTGAAGTACACAATACTGATGGAATTTTAGGTAATGCATTACGAAATTAATGCAGTATTTTACAAACTCTGCAGAAGTACTTTGTAGGTTATTTTTCAAGGTGAAGCTACGTTTGAACTTCTCCGGTCAGTGGATCTCATTTCCTTATTACTGCATCGCATCATCATGGAGTGTAAGACTCACCATTTTTTAACCGACTTGCCAAAAACAAAGAGGTTCTAAGTTCGACGCGTATTTTTATTTTTTATTTTTTTTTTTATGTCTGACCGGGCATAACTTCGTAACGCGTCAACCGATTTTGATCATTTTTTTTTGTTGGGTAGAGTATGTTCACCGATTGGTACCAGGTCAAAAAAATTTTTGGTAGGGTGGGGGTGGGGAGTGGGGGTGAAACCTAACTTTGTAACGCGTGGTCCGATTTGGATGGTTCTTTTTTTGTTGTACAGAGTATGATCCCCCATTGCTAATAGGAGAAAAAAATTTGGCCTAGGGTGGGAGGTGGGGGGGAGGAGTAGTCTAACTTTGTAACGCGTGGACCGATTTGGATAATTCTTTTTCTGTTGGGTAGAGTATGTTCCGTGGTTGATACCAGGTGAAAAAGATTTTGGGGGATGGGGTGGGGGGTGGGGGTGGAACCTAACTTTGTAACACGTGGTCCGATTTCGATGGTTCTTTTTCTGTTGTATAGAGTATGATCCCCCATTGCTAATAGAAGAATAATTTGGTCCTATGGTGAAAGGTGGGGGGAGGGGTAGTCTAACTTCGTAACGCGTGGAGCGATTTCGATAATTCTATTTCTATTGGGTAGAATATGATCCTTGGTTGATACTACGAGAAAACAAATGTTGCTGGGCTGGAGGTGGGAGAAGGGGCGTGGAACCTAACTTTGTAACGCATGGTTCGATTTAGATGGTTTTTTTGCTGTTGTATAGAGTGTGATCCCCCATTGCTAATAGGAGAATAATTTGGTCCTATGGTGATGGTGGGGGAGGGGAAAGGGTAGTAACTTCGTAACGCGTGGACCGATTTCGATGATTCCTTTTATGTTCGGTAGTGTATGTTCCTTGATTGATACCATGAGAAAAAAAGTTTAGTGGAATGGGGGGTGAGGTAGGGGGTTAAAATTAACTTTTAACGCGTGGACCGATTTGGATGGTTCTTTCTTCGTTGTATAGAGTAGAAGACACTAAAAACTGAATACGTATAGAATATTTATCTAAACTTGGTATAAAATAAGTCCTCTTTAGAATACATTTCGAGTAGTTCCAAGCAAGTGTTCGGCTAAAGTGTTCTGCAAAACATTTGACTTATCTGAATGCGGGATAAAATGTATACGTTGGTATGATAGGAAACTTGTGTGCAAGTTCAAACTATACAGTTTTGGAATAAAAATTATACATTAATGTAATAATGTTATTTTATAGAAGTTTATAATATTCGCTTGATAAATATAGTTATAAATTCTAAACATCTGCAAATAAAGTATATCGTAGTACTTATAAAAAGAATTTGGTATATATATTTTGCATACATTTTGTCCGTATTTAGCATAGAAAGTTTATATACAATTCAATTTATCAAATTTGATATTATTTTAGTATACATAAAGGCTATAATATAAAAAGAATACATAAATTTGATAATTTACACCAAGATTTTTAACCGTGTGTTTCATTTATTTTTCATGCTTATTCATGAATTGCCATAAAACAATAAAAAATAGGCAGTGTCTATTCGTTAATATATATTCAGTTAATAAAGCAACTAAAAGCATGCTTAAAACACCTCACCTAATAAAAATTTGACGGAACGTGTTATTTTGTGGCTGCTTTTGACTCCTACAATGTTCTTTGTTGCAATTTACAAGCAATTCATTAGTCAGGAAAGGACAGTCACGATGAAACTATACGAAGTTTTGCACATGACATTCAATAATAATGAATTAATTGATTACTTAATTAATCATAATGTAATACGAAGTGAAATAATATGTAGGGAGTTTGGTTCGGTTCTCCGCGTACATCGCGAAACTTTACAGTTCCTTTGCAATTATACATATGTATTATTCTTACGCAAGAAAGCAAAAAAAAAAAAGTGGTGTGCGTTCAGAGTAAGCGCGTTGACAGGAACATGATTCAAGCACTATGCATATAGTTCTCCAAGCAGACTGCCGTATTATTGCCTATTTTATATATACCACATCTACATCTAAATTCATGGACGAATTCAATGTCACGAAACAAACAGCAGTCGATTGGATTTCATTCTGTAGAGAAGTATTAAAATTTTCTGCTACATAAACTATGCTTCATTATGATTTCCGCGCCCAACATATATACATATATATATGAAAATGATCAGAATAATCACCTCTACAACATACTAAAAATTCAAGGTCATCGGAGCTGTGCCTGCTAAATTAGACATAACCGATAACACTGGTCAACGAGCTTCTAGTGTTGTGCAGATGGGGTCATTTCCGAAGTAATTTGCTGCGTAGAATCTGAATCCGAGGTCAAAATTGGGCTATCGCGTCAGGATTTGGAGATATTTGAGGTTATGTACTCAACAAATGGGTTTTTTTTGGCTATTTTTGAGGTTACGTACAGGATGAAAAACAATTGTTTGGTCGTTTTTCTAATTACATCATTTAATACTACTCTTACCCTTCAAAATAAGCTATTGAACGGTAACCTATGATTTTTTCTTGCAAAGTTACGACCATTTTAAATTATGAAGTTCATATTTCATATAAACATAATATTCCTATTTATACGAAATTTGAACGTCATAATGTAAAAAAAAATACGCGTCGAACTTAGAACCTCTTTGTTTTTGGGAAGTCGGTTAAAAATGGTCGTAACTTTGCAAGAAAAAATCGTAGGTGACCGCTCAATAGCTTATTTTGAAGGGTAAGAGTGGTGTTAAATGATGCCACTAGAAAAAAAACGACCAGAAAATGTTTGTTCATCCTGTACGTAACCTCAAAAATAGCCAAAAAAAACTCATTTTTTAAGTACATAACCTCAAATCCTGACGTGATAGCCCAATTTTGACCTCGGATTCGGATTCTACGCAGCAAATTGCTTCATAAAAGACCCCCAGCTGCCCAACACCAATCATCACCCCGTTTTTTGTTGACCTGTGTAATTTAAAGTTTTTTAAAAAAATTATTGAATTAGTTAAAGTGAAAGTAAAAATTCCAACTATTTAAAATATTACAAATAATAACACTTGCCAAAAAAAATTAGCTATGCATTTATTTTGTTGTGAAAAAGCATAAAATATTAATTCCACTTTTTTTCGTTAAATGCACACTTCCTCATACTCTCGTCATCAATATGAGTCTTTGGATCGTCTATAGCTAAAAATGTTTTGACCTACCTTTACAAATCCAAATTACGCCAAAAATAACGCTACTGGTGGGGCTGCCACGGTCCTAATCACTGAAAGTTGCTGGAAAAAGTGTTGTCTCTGAACAATAACATGTCTTCGATGTGAATTTCTATTCCATCCAGTCTAATTCACCTAACCTTGCACTACCTGAATACCTTCTTTTCAATGCAGAATTTTCTTGATTAAAAAATAATTCAAAGTCTTCAGGAGGACAGTGGTAGTATAGAAGTCCCCGCATCAAAGAAGACAACTTCCTCCAAATTCATCATAGCGATGGCCAATATTTCATTAATTAATCTTCAATTTACATTAATTGTCATCAATTTATAATGATTGTATCCATAAATTACAATAAATTAATATGATCGATGATGTGTACGTAGACTGAATTCGCTCCTTTTGAAGGACATCGAAACTTATAAGAAAGTATCACCACTGTTTCATTAAATTTCGAAGAAAAATGTTCCTATCGGCATGTATCTAATTTCAGAGAGCTCCGAATCAAGATGATGCTGCAAGTAACAGTCACAGACTGAAATCCAAGAGTTGTCTCAATAATTTATTCTTGTCCATGCTGTTTACCCTTGCATTCTTCCTTATCTCGATACCTGGGATCATCGTGGAACTTAAAAGCCCTGGAACTCCCAGGGGACCCTCGACTTGTTTGTGTTATCTGCGATCTTATTGTTTGGGCGTTAAGGAGGAAGACAACAAAGAATGAAGTTGCATTCCCCTACCTGTAGCAAAAATGTTGACAACAGAAAAATCGTCGTCGAAGCGATCCAACCAGGCTTCCTCACCTATGGGAATTGTACCTATTCAATTTTGAATGAGATTCGTTTTCAACCAGCAGATTTCGTTCGCAGAATTTAAGTAAAATCTTGCGAAGAAATCTGAATGCTCTGGATGGCTTTCAATGAAATAGGTATTTTGTATTGTTACTTGTGACAATAAATTGGATTTATGCATATCTTTGATGACGGATAGCTTTTCTCTCGAAACTTACTAGGACTCAATAATACTGATCAAATACTTGTATAATTCGACACTTCTCTATATCAAATTTCGTTTGTGGTCACTTCGGCGTGGAATGCTATCGATAATGTCACACCCGCCACAGATTAAAATGCCACCATGCCTGCACAGACCTATCATGTTTTCCCCAGAAGCGACTGACACACGGAATATTCAAAGAATGTGCGCACCCAAAGAAGTAGTCAATTAAACAGAAGAGCAGCTGTTCAAAAATTCACTGAACGTTTTTGTATGTTGGTAGTCAGCTAAGGCTTTTCGCCAATTATGTTGAAAAAAGAAACCAATCAATGTGGAATATTATATTGTTTCATTTAGATTTACATGAAATTTTTGTTTTAATCCACTTACTGAATTTCAATTTGACCTAGAAATTCAGTGAATAGCATTTTTTTAGAATTGTAAAATTCCTAAAATTGTAAAAATTCCTAAAATAAATAAAATTTTTTAGAGATATCACTGAGCAACGGGCAAATAAAATACCAACTTTTAGCGTGCATATGTAAACTTCAGTGGCAACAACTAGTTTCCACCTCTAAAATTGCATTGCGTGCGCTAGCTTTCACAGTAAGGAATTCGGGTAGGTAGTCGTTCAGTCATCGGTGAAATAAGTGATAATGTGTCGGTATTCCAATCCGGATGTCCCAGGTTCAAATCGTTTAATTAAACCCGATGTAAGATGTAAGTTGTAATATTTATCACCTTTTACAAACTTTTAGCTATGTAAGTGGGTAAGTAATGCGCATTTTAGTTAGTGTATTAATTGATTTTAAAGATATACATAGGTAAAAGTCTAAAGGGAACGGTTTAACAAAATAAAAAACCGGACAAGTGCAAGTTTGACTCGCGCACCGAGGGTTCCTTAATATTTTTTCATGTGATATAACTACAAATTGATGATGATGGAGACGGAGTTGGATCAATTCGTTAAGCCGCACGACCACCATGCCATGGGTCCCGGGTTCGAGATCAGATCTCCCCGTGAGCTTTTATTAAGAAATTAAAATAATCCACTCCGTCTCTGGGCTGTTGTGGAGCTCGCACCAATGCAAAAAAAAAACAAGACTTTGAAGTTTCCTTACTTCCCTTACCCTAATTCCCTTCCGGCCAAAACCATGCTAACGTATTAAAGGGTTGTCCTCCCTTGGATTTGGCCACATCTTATAAAAAAAATATTAAAGATTTTCGCCGTTTTCCCTTTACTTGTGCTGTAAGACCTTGCTTCTTGCCAAATTTCATGATTCCAGATCAACGGGAAGTACCCTATAGGTTTTGATTTATTTACAGCGAAGTGATCCTATAAGGGTTCCTTTCTCGTTTGGAGGTACGGAACCCTAAAGACGACGGCTTAAATGAACACTTTGTAGCACAGATAAACATAAAAAGTCGTCCACCAGAACCTCACTTATCGTGTAAATGAATTCAAGCTTATTTTCACCATTTCTATACAGTTTAAAATATGCTGTGAAATAAATTTGTAAAAAATACAAATTGAAATGTAGTTCTTTTATATGAACCGGGGAGAAACATCTAGATAATAAAAAAATAGTAAATTGCTTTAAAGTTGTATAACAGCGAGTTGAAGAACTTGTTTAAAAAAGACCAATTATATTTTTGGTTATTCCAAAGTTGGGCAATAAAAAACTGCTTGCAAGATACTGAAAAGCAAAACGCGCAAAGAAACGGTTGTTATGTTCACGAATACTACATCAGGTAGATATATATATATATATATATATATATATATATATATATATATATATATATATATATATATATATATATATATAAATGGGTCTACTACGATATGTCGCCTTTAAAATTGCCGTCTACCAAAATGTCGCCAATAAAAATACCGCTAAACAATATATCGCCATAAAAAATTGTCGTCCGCCGAAATATCGCAGAAATATAAGACCGATTTTTAGAATATCGTAATTTAAAATGTCGCTTTGAAAATGCCGGAAACAATTGACGAAATGGTTCTTAATTGCAGCGCGCGCTGCAATAACGCTGCAATAATCTTGAACAATTTTGAGAGAAACAATTAAAAAAATTAAATTCAATGCGGTCATCTAATTAGAATCGGTTTGTTATCGTTTTTATAATCTGTAAAATAGAATGCTTTATAGTAAAGTTATAATTGATTTTTTACATCTGTTACCTAATATTTTTTTGGCCATCCATTATTTTCCAAAACAGCTGCACATCGCCTTGGCATCGAGTCAATCAGTTTCTGACATGTAGAAAGGGGTATTTCGGTCCAAGCTGCTTTAACGGCGATAAACAATTCTTCCATATTACCATTTTTTTTTGAAACTTTGTGTTTAAAAGTCCTCCAAAGGTGTTTGATAGGGTTTAAGTCTGGATTGTATGATGGCCATTCCAATACTTCCACACTTTTTGATTTGAACCACTCTTCAACCCTCTTAGCTGTATCTTCGGGTCGTTATCTTGCTGGCATTTCCGATGACAGGCAAGTTTTCCTCCACATACGTTTCCATTACATTCTCAAGAATATGATTCTGATACATTTTACCCTCGACACGATAAATTTGACCAACACTACTACATCCAAAATACCCCCAAAGCAATATAGAGCCACCTCCAAATTTTACTACAGGCTTTGTGTATTTCTGATCGAACTCTTTTTCAGGAGGACGGCGATAATACTTCCTCCCATGTGATCCCATTCGGTTAATTTTTGTTTCATCCGACCACAAATTCCGTCTTTGGAAGTCCAATTTATGTTCAATTTGTGTTCACGAGCAAATTTTAACCGAGCCAACCGGTTTCTTCTAGATAACAGTGGCTTCTCGCGAGCAACTCGGCCATGTAGATTATGTTCATCCAAGCGGTTTTTTTTTTTTTTTTTTTTATACGATGTGGCCAAATCCTAGGGGACAACCCTTTGATGCGTTAGCATGGTTTTGGCCGGAAGGGAATTAGGGTAAGGGAAGTGAGGAACTTAAGTCTTGTTTTTGCATTGCTGCGAGCTAGACAACAGCCCAGAGACGGAGTGGATTATTTTAATTTCTTAATAAAAGCTCACGGTCATCTGGTCTCGAACCCGGGACCCATGGCATGTTGGTATTGCCGCTCAACGCATTGATCCAACTCCGTCTCCACTGTTCTGTTCGCACAGATACCGTGGTTACTTCTTCGGAGAATACTTCTTTCCTAATGTCTGCAGCCGATTTCAAGGGGTCTTGCTAAGATAAACGAATAATTTTCCTGTCTGTTGCTGCTGATGTCCTTCGTGGACTTTTCTTTCGGGGTACATTATTCACTGTATAAATAACTTCAATTTCCCCGATACTTATAATACAGCGTTTATAATATTCACGTTTCACAAAATTATTTCACTTCGAAACTGTGCCCACCAAGGACAATAATCTAGTGATTTTACAGGAACACTTATGCCTAACAGTAAAATTTTGCGAATGTTTCTAATTAGCTGTCCGCGTCCCTAACGGTATTTATTTTTCTGTACGAGAACACGAAGAGAGTTTTCTATGGAAAATATCACCATATACTGGAGAACATTTCAATATTTTACATTTGTTTGTCACAAGTCACCGTTTCTAATTAGTTAGCCGCCACTATATATATATACGAAGAATCAAGGTGAAAAACGAAAAAAAATTTATGGGAGGTGGTGGGGGAGTCTATCTCACCCCCTCCAGCGATAGGGGTCTGAAATTTTTTTACCATGAAAAAACCAGTCTTACATTTTAACGGATATCTTCTAAAGTTTTAGTGCTAGAGGCGTTATTAATATCTCAGTTGACAGGCAACACAATGCTGCTAGAGACTGCGTATTTTTTTTTTTTACTAATAATAGTTATTGATTTTTAAACTTAAAGTTTCGGAACAAAAACTCACATTTTTCATTCCAAAAATCAATATCTTGAAAAATTTCCCTATTATTTTTTTACGTTTGGGTTTCAAATAGTCGCTAATGTGTTCTCTTTCAAAGAAAAAAAAATCTTTTACCATTCTCAAGTTACATGACCAAACGTCCATCTAATACCTGCCATTTTAAGAAAAAATTCAACCAAATTTTAACTGAAAGAGTAAAAAAGAGCGATGATTTAGGAGGCAGATTGAATTGTTGCTTAAAATTTGAGATCATAGTTGAGTTGAGTTAGCTCCTCCTGTATACAGGCAAAATTTTACTACTTCATATTCGAAACGCACACATCGGTTGGACACACATTTAGAAAAATGCTAACATTTTTGTATGAATCAAGCTGATGTGTGCTTAGTTATGACACCCCTCCCCCCTCTCCAGTAAACATACAGAACGTAAACAATTCTGGAGTTATTCCGGCTATATTCGAGGGAGTTCAAGTGAATAAGTGTAAGCCTGTCTAGATAAGGAGGTAGATCGACAGGGTTGTTTCAGGCAAGATCATCATGAAGGGGAAACTAGACGAATCTCCGCTGTACAGTATAAATGCGGTTAATACGCACCGAGTAAAAGGGAGACTAAAATGAGCTAGCGTACTCTAAGATTGGTCTAGAACAAGTACAATACATTTGATTGGTTGTAAAAGGATCATCAAATCTTTGGACCTTCTCCTTACAAAACAAAAGGTCGCGTTAGCGCTAGAAACTATGTTTAATATGAAGTTCAAATGAAAAGCGAGAATTAAGTGTGACATCCAAGTCAAACCCATCCAAAGTATATCCAAAATGTAAAGCATTCTTTTTGCGAGAAAAGTACATGGTAGTACACTTGGCTACATTTAGAGGGGCATAATTTATAGAAGGCATGAACGCATGTTCAAAACAATCGCTAATGTTAAATACTGAACGAAAGATTTTGACATCTCAGCATAGCAAAGAATTCTGGAGTTAGGAAGGATCAAATATACTTTAACACCTAAGAATGAGCACGCCGAAATAGGATACGCAGGTAAAAAAACAGTTTATGAATCAGGATCCTGTGATTAATTCTACCGACAGCTACGATTTTGAAGAAAATTTCTACCTTGGCTGATAGTTTTTCAATCGGTCCTGGCGGTATCCCCGACTCACTCGTGAAAAGATGTGGTTCCGTTCTCGCTCCTATTCTGTGTTATTTATTTAATCTCTCAACTCGTTGCGGTGTTTTTCCGAAAGCTTGGAAAACCTCATTAATTATTCCCCTCTTCACAAAAAATTTGATACATGCGAAATTTCGAACTATAGCCCAATTGCGGATCTTTGCTGTATATCCAAGATTTTTGAGGCACTTATTTGCAAGAATAGCTTGCAGTGGAAGTATAAAACTTTCACTGTAAGCCATTATTGCAGCCGTTTCAACATGGCTTCAGAAAGGGTAAATCAACTACCACCAATTCATTGGAATTTTCAAACTTTCGTATTTCTACGATTGAAGGTGGTAAGCAAGTTGACTGTATTTTTACTGACTTCAGTAAGGCTTTCGATAGAATAAATCATAGAATTCTTGTTCTCAAACTCTCCCTTCTCGGGTTACCGCGGGTTTCTTTTCGTGGAGCTCTGTCTGATGTTCTTTTCAACTCCTCCGGTGTACCGCAGGGCTCCCACCTTGGAGTATTATTATTTATATCAATGATGTATCTACGATATTGTGTCACTCAAATATTCTTAGTTATGCCGACGACGATAAAATATTTCGTACTGTGTGAAACAATGCCGATTGCCTGCCTACTTTTACATTCTGACTTGGACGCCTTTCAGAATTTCCCTAAATATCGGCAAGTGTACATCTATGTCTTCCTCACGAAAAAGATCTCTCTGTCAATTTAACTTTACCATAAAGGGTTGTCCTTTAACAAGAGTTACAAAGACTAAGGACCTAGATGTCTGGCTCAATTTTTCTTTCGAGGTTATTTTGATGCCATAGTCATCAAGGCTAATATGAATCTGCGTTTCGTGAAGAGGTGGTCAAAGGAATTTGATGACCCCTATATTACGCAACTTTTATATTGCACTTTTGTCAGGCCTATTCTGGAATATGCCTCTCCAGTCTGGTCACCGCTCTATGCGACACACATCCATCGAATTGAAGCTGTTCAACGGAGGTTCGTTAGGTTCGTTCTTCGAGGCCTTTCTTGGAATAACTCCTTTATATTAGCACCTTATGTTTATAGACTTGGACTGCTGCACTGGGATACACTTGCAATGACACGCCGTACCTCCAGGATCCTTTTTGCTTTCGACTGTATTCGGGGGTCCATAGACTCTTCTGTTCTCTTGGCTTGTTTTGGCATATCGTTTTCGGCTCGCTCCCTGAGAAATCACGACTTCCTTCAGTTACTTTTTCATCGCACTAATTTTGGGGTAAATGAGCCGATCACATCGATGTCGCGATTTTTTAATTCCTCTTTTGGTCGCATTGATTTTCATCTATCGCGAAATCATGTGAGGAGTCAGGTTTGTTCAAGTTACTTTTTACTTTTCACTTTGTATGTACTTTTTACTTCGACTAAATTTTTGGTAATTTCTGAAGTGATATTATTCCACTCTGTCATCAGAGCTTCTTTCAGATATTTCTTAGTAGACATTTTTTAGTTGCGAATTCTCTCCTTCAGTACATCCGCATCGGATGATTTGGGGGCGTTTCAATCCATTTAGGAGTATTATACAGTAACCAGGACTTTGTATTCCAAGCAGTATGCTTAGAGTCGTTAAGCCTGGAACACAATCTGAAGCTTGCGCTCGTAGCTGGCGCTGTAGCTAACTAGGAAATGTCAAATTTGGCGCGCGAGTTACATGCCCAGCATGAATACACGTGCCATCATAATTACGTATATCAGCATAAAGATTTCCCACATAAAAGGTGTCAACAAACTTCTTCTCATAATTGCAATTTTTAGAATAAAACTGCTGACCTAGTGTCTGCAGCAAGTAAAATAGATCATATTTTCTGTAAGCTGAAAGCTTGTAAAACAATTTAGAATAAAAGATAAGTCAGTTTTATATTAACGCGGGTTCTGTTCAGACGTTTGAAAAATAAAGTTCATTTAATAAAAATTAAGTTCTTTTATTTTTTTTCCATTAAAATTAATAAATAATATAACTGGCGCAGTCGGGAACGGATTTTGTTGTTCGCTAAGTTTCAAGTAATTCGCGAAAATCGACGGTTTATCGATTACGATCGCTTATGATCCGTGAATAGAAAAGCTTAATTGAGCAACAAAAGGAGCAAGATAAATATTCAAAAAAGATTTTTACACCTGAGGACAACGAAGGATCATCGTAAGATCAACGTTATACGACGAAGGAAAATCGTTGGATTTCATTGATCATCATTCAGGAAAAACCAACAGGCAACAGAACGACGGATAATCGTTTAAGCTCACCTGGACCACAAATCATCGAAAGCACATCGGTAAAAAGAAAATGTGGCTGGTAATTCTTATGTAAGTCTTAAATTGAATATTTTCTTTATCCTTTATGAATCCTGGAAGAAAACGCTCATCTCCAAATCCTTATCCAGTTTCCAATCTTTTTAGAAATAGCTTAAGTTTATTTAGATTTAGATCTAGCGAAAACATTAATAATTCTGATAAAACAATTCAATGTGAAAATTATAGTGATTCCGAAATAAGAGGAAATCTAGGAGAAAATTTTAGTGATTCTAATAATATTATAAATTCTTACGAAAATTATAGTGATCGTGAATTAGAAAAAGAAGTAAGTGAAAGTAATATAAATATCGAAGTAAGTTTAAATACAGTTCCAAGCGAAAATTTTCAATCAATATCTTTTACTAATAACGGAAGATATTTAAGTGGTTTAGATAATCTGCAAAGAAATCAAAGTGAAATTAGTGATCAAATCGAAAGTTCAATAAGTTTATTTAAAATGACATCACCAAATGTGAATATCGGTGTCCCTCCAACTAACACAGCAACTATGACAGCTGTAGACATTTTTAACTCATTAAGAGTCCCAGATGCAATTAAAGACCTCCCAAAATTCGACGGTAATGCCCGTCTCCTTTTCGATTTCCTCGACAACGTCGAAGAAATTCTCTCAATACTTTCCATTGCCAGTGGCACCCAGTATAGCCAATTATTGCTTCGAGCAATCCGAAATAAAATTGTTGGACCCGCTAACGAAATCCTGAATATGTACGGAACTTCCTTAGACTGGGACCAAATAAAACAAAACTTAATTTTACATTATTCAGATAAAAGGAATGAGACCTCACTCATAAGGGACCTCCATAGAGTGAAACAAGCTAACAACACAGTGGAAAAGTTTTACAGTGAAGTGATTGAATTATTTTCTAGTATGATTAATCACATAAATATTCATGAAAAGGATCCAATTGTGGTTAGTGCAAAAAAAACTTTATATTCCGAAATGTGTCTAAACGCATTTCTGTCTGGCTTAAGAGAACCATTGGGCTCTGTAATTCGAGCCATGAAACCGCAATCTCTTGCAGAATCTTTTTCCTTCTGCATAAAAGAACAAAATATGTTCTATGCTAAAGCCGACACCAATAAGCCAACATTGCCTCAAAAACAAGCACAAAGAAATTTTGTTCCCCAATTTAGACCTCAACCCAGAATTTATAACCAACCCACCATACAGCCCTACAGACTCAATCAAACACAATACTTCGCTCAGCAACCAAGGTTTCCACAAAACAATAGTTTTAACCAACAACAAAGGTTCCCCCAAAATAATAATTTCCAATGGCAGCAGAAACCGCAAAATTTCTCTAGACCACAACATAGTAACTTACCCAAACCTGAACCTATGGACACTTCTTCAGGTAACATAAAGATCAGTAATCCGCAGCCTAGTAATAGACAACCCTTCAATAATTATTTTAGACCAACCGGACAACCAAACTTCACAAGTAAGGAGTTGTTTAATTTCGCAGAGAATTACCCGATTACAAGCGAAGACTACCAACCGGAGAATTTCCCCTTTGAACAAAACCTTGATCAATACTATAATTATAACGACGAAAACGACAACATTAATAATCAAATTAACGAAAATCAATCTGATCATCTCGGATTATCTCAAGTTGACGACACAAATTTTCCGCAACCCGCCTCGAAAGATCTATTGGATACATAGATATTAATAAGCATGGATTTATTCTTCCATATATAAACATTTCATCCCCTTTTGGACGCCCACTGAAATTTCTAATTGATACAGGTGCGTCCTCTTCGTTCATTAATCCCGAATTCACATACCCAGAAGACCATATAGAAACAAAACCAACAGTAATTACGACAATTTTAACAAATCACACCCTGAATAAAGAAGTTTACCTACCCAACTTCATTGAATTTAATCAACCAGGCCAAACTAGATTCCTTGTCTTTAGATTCCATGGTTATTTCGACGGTCTACTTGGACTAGATGCATTGTCCTCATTGGGAGCCAAGGTCGATCTCGTGAACCGCGTACTCATCACTAACAATGCAGTAACCCCTCTCAATTTTAAACCTAACTTCATGTCAGATAAATTTACCATTCCTCCTCATTCAAAACTTATCATAAGACTACCTGTGGATGTTCAACACGGTAGCATCTATGTAAAAAACATCGAAATCAAACCAAATCTTATCGTGTCAGAAGGCATATATCATGCCGAAAGCTGGTATAGTTTAATTGAAGTTACTAATTTAGCACCCCAAGAACAAACCCTTTTTATTGAGCAACCCCTCAAAGTAACTAAATTTTCATCCGACGAATTTGTCGAAATTAACAATTTTAATATAAATTACAATCACAATTCAACCACCCCATCATCAAACGATATTATGAATCTACTTCGAACTAACCACATGAATAAAGAAGAAAAGAAGAACCTCTTCAAAATCTGCAAAGAATATGAAGACATTTTTTTTAAAGATGGACAGCAACTAACCTTTACAAACACGATAAAGCATAAAATTCGAACTACGAATGATATACCTATATATACCAAATCATATAGGTACCCGTATGTTCATAAAGAAGAGGTACGCCGACAATTAAATGATATGCTTAGCCAAGGTATAATTCGCCCGAGTTACTCTCCATGGAGCTCTCCTGTATGGATTGTACCCAAAAAAAGAGATGCTAGTGGCAAGCAGAAATGGAGATTAGTGATAGACTACCGGAAGCTGAACGAAAAAACAATCAGCGACAGGTACCCTATCCCTAATATTACCGAAATTTTGGATAAATTAGGAAAAAGTATGTATTTCTCAACGCTAGATTTAGCCAGTGGGTTCCATCAAATAGAAATGGACCCACAAGACATCCAAAAAACGGCCTTTACTGTTGAAGGAGGTCATTTCGAATATGTAAGAATGCCCTTCGGTCTGAAGAATGCCCCAAGTACCTTTCAAAGGGTCATGGATAATGTTCTAAAGGAATTACAAGGTACTATATGCCTTGTATACCTTGACGATATTATTGTATATTCGACTTCCCTACAAGAGCATATGGAAAGTTTGAAAAAAATATTCCAAAGATTAAGGGATGCGAACCTTAAAGTGCAGCTCGACAAGTCCGAGTTCTTGCAAAAGGAAACCACCTTCTTAGGTCATATCGTTTCAATAAATGGCATCAAGCCTAACCCAGAAAAGATCGAAGCTATCAAACAATTCCCCATTCCAAAAACACAAAAGGAGATAAAATCATTCCTTGGTCTCCTAGGGTACTACCGCAAATTCATCAAGGATTTTGCAAAACTCACCAAACCCCTCACCGAATGCTTGAAAAAAGGAAAAGCAGTAGTACTTACTGATCAATATATTAAAACTTTCGGAATGTGCAAAGACCTTCTAACAAACGACCCTATTCTTCAGTACCCCGATTTTTCGAGACCCTTCATATTGACTACGGACGCCAGCAATTATGCAATCGGCGCAGTGTTGTCCCAAGGGCCTATCGGAAGTGATAAGCCCATATGCTACGCAAGTAGGACCCTAACTCAATCTGAAATAAATTACTCTACAATAGAAAAAGAGTTATTGGCCATAGTATGGGCCACCAAATACTTTCGACCGTACCTATTCGGAAGACGGTTTACCATAGTCACTGACCACAAACCTTTAATGTGGATCATGAGTCTAAAAGACCCAAATTCGAAACTAGTCCGTTGGCGACTACAATTAGAAGAATATGATTATCAAATAATCTATAAGAAAGGTTCTCAAAATTCGAACGCTGATGCGTTGAGCCGTGTTAAACGCGGAGATCCTGCATCTCGCCTCAAAGCAGAAATTTACCTAACTGAAGATGAAACAAGAACTGTTAATACTTCTCTGCAAAGCCTTCACGGCACCACAGTCCATTCCGCTGAAGAAAATATGGATGATAGCATTCCCATCTCCGAAAGACCACTAAATGAGTTTGCGTTACAACTAATATTAGAAAACTCGAACAAGAAACCCGAAGTAACATTAGAAATGCCGTTCAAGAACAAGCAAAGGAGAGTCATACGAATAATCAATCAGTCAGAATCTACCTTAACAGACATTTTCAAGAAATTCCTCCCACCAAATCGCTTAACTGCCATTTACACCGACAATGATACTTTTAAAATCGTTCAGAGCACCTACTCCAAATTCTTTTCACAATCCAAACTATTCAAGATAATTAGATGCACTGAAGTACTCAAGGACATAACTAACAGCGACGAACAAGACAAAATTATTAACGACTATCACGAAAAAAGTAACCATAGAGGTATTGGGGAGACTTTCCTTCACCTTAAAAGGAAATACTACTTTCCTTTTATGAGAAACAAAATAATTAAAATCATTAATAATTGTAACACTTGCCAAACGTTGAAATACGACAGGAATCCTCCAAACATTAGGTATATGGTACCAGAAACCCCTAATAAGCCTCTCGACATTCTTCACATCGACATCTACTCGATCAATAACCAACAGATTCTCACTGTCATCGACAAATTTTCAAAATTTGCAGCCGCTTATACCCTTTCCGCTAGAAATAGCCTATCAATAATAAAATCGCTGAAACATTTCGTAAGTCTTCATGGAATCCCGAAAACAATTATTTCAGATTCTGGAACCGAATTCACAGCATCTATCTTCAGAGATTTCTGCAAACAGTATAGCATTAAACTTCACGTCACCTCCGTGCAACAAAGTAGTAGTAATTCCCCCGTTGAGAGACTACACTCAACTTTAACAGAAATTTATAGAATCATCTATAATAACCATAAAGATAGAGATCATGATGAGATCCTTAATGAGACCCTCATCACGTACAATAATGCTATCCATTCCTCCACAAAACTTACACCCTACGAAGTTTTCTACGGCCGAACTTATAAATTTAATAAATCACAGTATCAAAGCGCTCATGATTATTTAAGAAACTTGCAAGAATTTCAAACAAATCTCTACTCCACAGTAAAAAATTACCTTGAACAAAGGGTATCAAGTAATATAGAAAAGCTTAACAAAAACAGGGATGATCCCACTGATTTTAAAGAAGGCGTAAATGTCTATAAAAAAGAATGTAGGAGAAATAAGTTAACCCCAAGATTCACTAAACATAAAGTTAAGAAAAATAGGCACGTTACTTTAATCACTACAAAAAACAAAAAGTTTCATAAGTCTAAAATAAAAACAAAACGCAAATTTCAGGCTAACGATATTGACAACGGGACAAATGACATTGACGATAGGACAGAAAATAGAAATACAAGACCTAACGAATAGTAAGGGACTACTACCAATGCGACTGGGAACAGCTAAGACTATACTAGGAAACAACAATCTATTCCACATTGTAAGGCTAGACCAATATGAACAAAATATTAACCAAATAGAAAACACACTAATAAATTTCGAGCAATTAAAAATAGGGGAAATGACTGATTCATTAACTATTATCAGAATAAAACTCAAAGAAACAAGACACAAACTACAGACTCTAATGCCCAGGGTTATAAGTAAAAGAGGACTAATCGATGGACTCGGAACAGTAATAAAAAGCATAACGGGGAATATGGATGCTAACGACGCGGCCCTCTTAAATAAACAAATCGAAAATATACTGAAAAACGAACATATAATAAATAATAAGGTCGATCAACAAAATAAAATAAATAAACAAATGATTGAACGTTTCGATAATATAACAAGGCATGTTAATAATCAACAACAAGCAATAACAGATTATCTAAAACACATTAAAAATCAATTTGCAAATCAAATCAATTTAGAAGATTCTATTATAAGATACACTCAATTTCTAAATCAGGTAAATTATAACATAGACTTAATAAACGATCACATAAGCAGCATTTCTGAAGCTGTTATCCTTGCAAAGTTAAATATTATATCAAAACAAATATTGAATAGAGACGAACTTTTGCATATATACAAACTTTTCAAAAGACAAAATGTTACCATTAAAGCAGATGAACATATTTACGAGCTTTTGGGTCTCCAAGCTTATTACAACGACACAAACATTATATTTAATATTCAAATACCTGTAATTTCAGCCGAAACCTATTCCATCTTCCACATTATACCATTGCCAATTGAACGAAATAAAGTAATCCTAACGAAACCCTATATCCTTATCAACCCTGAAAATATTCAATATATAGACAATAAATGCCCGTACATAGAAGGAGTTTACTACTGCCAAGAGACAACATATAAAGAAAAAACCACCGAATCGCAATGTATAGGAAATATAATAGCTAACAAACCAGCCCACTGTGAGCTCCACGAAAAGGAAATAATGATGGAGATTTTTCAACCAGAACCTAACTTCATCTTATTAATAAACATTCCCGAGATAACAATATTCACGACTTGTGGCCCTGAAAAACAAAAAGTTAAAGGAACAACATTAATCCATTTTGACAAGTGTGAAATCAAAATCAACGATATAACGTATAGTGCAACCGAAACTATATTTTGGGACGAAATTAACATCTACCCTACAATATTCCAAGAAATCAATACTACCATAGTAAACGACAACTTACGTCTAAAAAAATTAGACACCTATCAGTTCGCCGAGAAAGAATTTATGGAACTCCTGGAGCCCTATGTACATTTTGAAGACTTCTACAAGACGACCAGTTTACTTACCATCATCCCTATCATCATAATGGTTCTCATCTGCGTATGGACATACCTGAAAATTAAGAAAACTTTTGGAACACACAGCATCAATCCTGTACCTATCATCCCTACAAACGCTCCTGCCAACGAACCTGCGAGGATCCAGTTTCTTTGGCCGTCGCTCAGCACAAAGGGGGGAGGAGTTACATGCCCAGCATGAATACACGTGCCATCATAATTACGTATATCAGCATAAAGATTTCCCACATAAAAGGTGTCAACAAACTTCTTCTCATAATTGCAATTTTTAGAATAAAACTGCTGACCTAGTGTCTGCAGCAAGTAAAATAGATCATATTTTCTGTAAGCTGAAAGCTTGTAAAACAATTTAGAATAAAAGATAAGTCAGTTTTATATTAACGCGGGTTCTGTTCAGACGTTTGAAAAATAAAGTTCATTTAATAAAAATTAAGTTCTTTTATTTTTTTTCCATTAAAATTAATAAATAATATAACTCGCGTCAAAAGTTAAAAATATTGAACTTTACGCTACAGCGCCAGCTACACATTGAACTGCCATCTTTTAATTTCCATATTTTTAACTTTCGACAGGTCTGGCTACCGCGCCAGCGACACATTATGTTCCGCTCTATATCTTGTGCGAAGATAAAATCATTTTTAAACCCCAAATTTTCATCCTTGTCTTTAAGATTTTGATATATTCCTTGTGATCAATTATCCAATCTATAACACGTAAATTTCTAACTCCGCAAGCACTCATACAACCCTCGAGTCTTTCTTCACTTGTAATATAAGTTTTTCAGTCTCTGTTGGCTTCCGTTGTCGCCCAGATCATTGAGCATATTTTAAACTTTTCCTGTCACAATACCTGTCTGTGACACCTTTAACGGCAAAATAAGACCTTTTAACGATTTTACCAATTGCACGGATTAATTTGTTCATTTTACGCAAATTTATTTTCTATCATCTTATCTTCACTATTTTCTTTTCGTTCGCGAGCCATTTTTAAAAAACTTTTAATTCTTACAACTCGAATTTACTCACCTATAAGATGTATTAGACTAAAACGTGTTACTTTGATTAACTTCAGTCAGCCCAGCAAATTTACTGGGTAAAAAGTACTGTTCTATTTCTATTGTTCATGAAGTCATTAAGTGAGGGAAAACTTTTTGGACTTTGAAATGTGGATTAAGTTGTTTGTTTTCTTCTTATTATAAATGTATAAGACATAACTGAATTTTTTTTTCGTATTTTGTATTTTTGTAAAGCACACTTAAGGCAATACAAATAGTCAAAAACGTATATATATATTTTTATAGGGTTTAGATCGGGCTCTAAACAGGCTAATGTTAGAGTAAATTTATATTGAAAAATGCTTATTATAAGGATATTATCCTGTTTGCTTTACGACCTTAAGTCACTATCATGAGACGCGAAAATTTCAGTCAAATTAAAATTCGTTCAATTGTTTTGAATAGTCACGTCGACATGGGACTTGCAATCATTAATTTAAATTACATTGATTAAAACAACAGGTAGTCTGATTAAAAGGGTGTTTTAAATTTACATAAAAGACAGACATTCGTCATTTCTTCTTACAGTGATAAATTACTGCCCTACAACGCGAACATTCTACAACAATGAAATCACTGACATTCCGCGCCAAACAAACTTATTGTGAAATAATGCCTTAGTTTTTACCCTACGGTCGCATGCAGTCCCTATAACGAGACCAATTTCTTTTGTGTGAATCGCTTATAAACTTCTGCGCAGAAAATCATTTAGGATTTCCGAGAATTATGAGAATAAGCATTGAAAAATATCTAAAGGAAAAAAATACAACAAAGGCAGAGGATAAAGGAAGAATGTCTGCCAATTTCTTATGTTTGATCGTAAATCAACCTCGGGATCGTATCACACTCATGGAAAAAACGAAGGTAGTAGTAAACCAAGAGTGTTCGACTTCACTAGTATTTTGCTTGCTGGAAATTGTTACCCAACTTAATTCATGAGATGCAGTATTTTATCGACTTTCATCTTTTATGAAATAAGAAAATGCAAATTAGATTATAGAAAGAGTAAAATTGTAAAATTTATCATGATTACATCATTCGTAATTATACTTAAAAGTTTATAATCCTTATATAATCATAATCACAGTAGTAATCAACTACAAACCAACCATTAGTTTATCGCTCTGGTTTTGAGTGAATAGTAGATCTCATCGCTTACTTGGAAATTGTGGTATTAATTTTCAGGAAAAACTGTTCCATTACTCAATTTGAAAGCACACTGACTGACGACACAACCTTTTCTTCTGCCGAAAAGTTTAGGATTTTTCAGTACCTTTGAAGTGCCTAACTGTTAAAATCAGAAGAAGACGATTTATTTTAGAATCTTCCACAATACGGCAGTTTCAATTATAAGAAAATAGCAGAATATTTCTCTATACGCTGGAGCCGGTCAATTCATGTACATGATTTATTATTTCGAAAAAATACTATTCAAAATTTGATTTCAGTAACGCAGTATGAAGTAAGGGAACAATGCGAATATTTTGAGAATATATTGTTAAAAGAGAAATATCTAAACAACTTCGACAAATTTCAGAATTTTTCAGTGCTCATATATATACGGGGTGTTCAAAAAAGTATCGGACCCCCCCCCCCCCCCCCCCCCTTCTCAGGAAGTATTGATTGTAGGAGAAAATGACCAAGGCAAAAGTTGTAGGATTTTTCCTTAACTATCTATTGGTGACCTTGACCTTCAAGATCATTTGAAGGTCAAGTCGATTTTTTAAAATTTGATCCTATATTTTTGACCACGGAAATGAAAAGAGCGAACAATTTTACGTTCAGATATGTTCTTGAAAATGACCAAGACATAATTTTATAAAACGTTAGAAAAATGACAGTTAAGGCAAGATCGATCGATTACCCGGCCAGTTTTCTTAGGCTCATATGAACTGAGACACAGTGGATATAACGCAATATTGCACAACCATACCCTTGCTGACTGTTTGAATTCCAAAGTTAACGCTATAAGTATGATGGCTTTCCGGGCCGTTATTATGTACAGTACTCTTAAAACAAGAAGACTTTTTTTTAACTATAATGAAAAATGTTGATATTATTAAATATTCAGTAGTTTTTTCACTTAAGTGGTTTTAGAAAAGCTCACCTATGTATGCATTTTTACAACAGCGAATATTTAAGGTACCCTGGTATGATTAGTTTTGAGTCTGCCTGCTACACATTAAGGGGGTTCATACACTTTGAAGTAGGAAAATTAAGGGAAAAAAATCTGTTTGTTTAAAAACCAAGAAATTTATAAAAAATGGTGGCGACTTCGCACAGAAATGTTAAATGTCTGCAAGCAAAAAAAATAAGGCAACTTAATAAGATATAAATTTAAACAATGATTTATTCAACTCAACATTTTTTATATTAAATGGATTTATGTTCCGTTTAATACTTGCTTATGTAAATCAGAACATAGTGTGTCTAGCCTCAGTCAGTTCATGGAAAAGATATCATCTCTTTTGCAAAAGAATGCGCGGTAAAAATATTTAGTTGAATTGTTACCTTTCTTCAAAGTCAGCGCGGTACAGTGTCTTATGCGCCATTGGCTATTGGAGAATATACCGCTTCCAGCCTTTCTATGCTATTCACTTGCCTTTTATGGGTACAGGGTATGCGCAACAAGTTGGTAGCAACCCTACGTTTAACAAAAAACTGATGTGAGGAATCTTGGATTTTATAGACTTGCACATTGCAACCTGTTGCTGTAATTTAAAGTACGACAACGACTTAGGGAATCAGCGTGCACATGTCGCACAATTGACTAGAAAAGTGCGGTAATGCTGATAATGTGTGTTTACTTCAGGTGAAGTGCAGTGATTTAAGCAATTAAAGAAACCACGCCGCACCAAAGACAGAAGAATTAATTGAATGCCGCCAACATTAACAAAAGGAAGAATCATCTGTCAGACCTTGAAAGGCAGATAGAAAGATATATAGCGACATAAAACGGATCAAAAACTGACCGGACGAGATAACATTGCAATAACATTAAGTACGAAGACGGTTACATATGTCTTGTTTTGCCTGAAATAAAACGATATGTTTATACACAAAGTATTTTAGTGCCAAATCACAGTACAAATTACTGTTGAAACTATAGGTAGTTAAAAATTAATTTTGTTTCTAAAGCGCTTAATTAGGTACATTTATTTAATTGCTTTGAAAATAATTTCTGCGAGTTTTATGTCATGTAAGATTTTTTTGTCCGGTATTTTTAAAAATACTTGAAAAACTTTTGTAATTTTCAATATCACCGCAATTAATTTGTTAATACTGTTCAATAATTTATTAATTGAGACAAATAAAGCTTATCATTAATATGTATAACCTAATGAAATTACAATACCTATTAATTGTAGTACAATACCTATTAATTGTTTAAAATGTGATTGCCTTGTGGTGTACGTGCTATTTTCATTTCTAGGTCTAAATGTAGAACTGATATAGAATTCACAAATTTACAAACGAAATCCAGCTTGTTATCTGACCCGCGTTGAGAAATAACTAAACCCGATGGCTTAAGCTGAACCTCTAAAAATATAATTAGCATATAAAATGCGTACGCGAAAATTAACCCAAAAAACAATATGTAGTAAAATTATTAACAATTATATATAAATAATTGAAGAGCAGTTTAACGCTCCCAAAACAATTCTCTGCTGATTTGGGAAAGTATTGGGGCCTTTAGTAAAGCCAGAAACGTTAGTTATATGATCATAAGAAAATGTGAGATAATAAGCAAATCCTGAAGGTCGAAATTATATGCTCGAAATTTCGGAGATCCCCTTTAATGAGTCAGAACTGTAACACTTTGTCCGAATGCATGTGTTTCGAAATCTCTTTGACTTAATACGGTGGTAGTATGTAGAGTAAAGATTAGCATCGACCTCCTGAAATGGTAGTCTAAATCCTTTCTACTCGATTTTTTATAGTCACAAATATATTTTGGGACACGGGGAGAAGAACTTCTTCCGATTCGATTACAACGATTGCAAGTGAGCACACATACATACATTCAACGTAGATTCTGAACACTCACATCATTGCTTTTTAGTTAATAAGTAAAATTCGATTTAACTGATATCTGGAAAATTTGACCTGATGGAGTTTCGTAACGGTCGATACAAACAAATTAAGCGCTCCAAGAAATACTTATTTTGGCGGTAGTTACGTCTGTCCAATTTTGCCATTAAGAATTTTTGCTCAATGTCTTCCATTGTAGTTTTCGACCAAGTAGCGGTTCGTTAGGGAAAAACAATTGAAAAAATTCTAAGGGAGAATAGGAATTGTATCCCAAAGTCGGTGCGAGCCCTAACGGCATCCTTCTCGGAATTTCTCCACTATTTTCGGCCATACAAATCCAAACCTGAAGCACGCCACAAAAACCAGCACGTAAAAATAATAAATCAAAAAACGCGACCGGGAATAAACTACCGACATCGACAAATAATGAAACGTTTTGACAGGCTCGCCAAACACGAACGCGAAACGACAATACCTATGCTCTCCTCGCAACAACTAGATATATATAATGAATGCTACTAATCATGTGATATTAATTAATTTAATATGATTTATTAAATATACTGATAAATAGCTAATTGGATAAATTTTGCAAATTTTACATACTTTTATCAAATGCATTAACATTAAATCTGTAATGTGGGTTGGATAAATACAGGTACTATTGATGTAATATTTTCGTTAAATCAGTTAAATCTTTTTGCATATTAAGGAACCTTCCTTCCTTTACAGTTTGAAACAATTAACTCATTGTTTTATTCCTTGTAGATTGCTGGCAAATGCGTTAGCTGAAGCCTATTTATACGCAAAAGAAATCTTGGTTGAAGTGAATTCGTTATAGAAAAGTTCCACTGTTTAAAAAATTATTTAATTGCTTACATTGAACCACAAACATTTCTATAGAAAATTTTCTTTTTGCTATCAATTCAATACTTCTCAGAAATACTGCCGAAAATACATTTTATCAATTCGCAATAATTTTGTAATTCAATAAAGAACAACAATCAAAAACAGTCCTGAATTAGTGGATTTTATTTAAGTGGGTCATCATACCACCGAAGAGTTCATTCTTTCATTGATTAATTGGTTTCCTGTGAAAGAACTTCAATAGAAACTAATAACGTCGAAGAGGCTGAGTTAATTTAACCTAATTCATGATAAGCGTGGAATACAGCCAATTGGTTATGAAGGCGAACATGTATCACAATCATGTGGCAACGTAGAATCATCGCCGGCTGAAGCATTATCCAACAATGAAACAAAAATTTTTTAATATTGTGATATGACGCATGTTTCAAAGAATTGATAAGTATTTTGTGATAAGGATACATATGTTCAGGTTTACTTGTTCCATCAATTAACAGCTATAATAAAAATGTAGTACTTGCTAGCTAATAAACACTTGACCACCCAATCGTGATCGAGTTTTACCGGAGCATGTAGTCATATATTTATATCCTACACAGTTCAGTCAATAAATTTTTATACAGCGAATTATTACGAGTTCACTACTTTCGTGGTAAAAATAAGTTGCTCATAAGTAGATTACTTAAGTATCTGATTGTGCTACATATTATAAGAAAATTTGATTCGTAATAAAAATTAATTGAGTTGTCAAATATTTTTAGCAATGCAAATAAATTTATTTTAAGTGTTGTAATGCGTAATTAATTTTTAAATAATATTATCTTAATTCTTTAACATTCCAACAATATAAATAAAAATTAAATACAAAATTATCGAATCACAAAAGGGGAAATTTTCGAATTCAATCTCAGATTTTTTTGTGACGTACTGGTATTATTTATACATTTAATTCTTTAGCATTTGAAAGTACATACATGGAAATTTTGAATCCAATCTTATCATTAAAAAAAAGAATTCCAAATGGCGGAGTTCTAGGCATCGGGACAAATGTCCTTCAAAAAAGGTGGTTTGGTGTTTGGTCTCTAATATGTCTTGCCCAATAATTAAAAGAAACTACTCTTTAAACTAAACTGAACTTAAAGTATACCAGCAAGCAATACCTGCCTTGTCGAGCTAGAGAATTTTTATTGTCGACAAAATAGCGGACTTTTTTACCTTGGGAAAAAGTAGTCTTTATAAGTTTAAAAACATACTTCCTTGTTTGAAAAAAAAAACAAACTCCCGACAAAGCCCACTGAATTGAATAAGTTTAACATAGGTATTCGGTTTGAATGATATTACAAAAGTCGTCCTAACATTGGTAGTTTTTTTTTTAAATGAAACTTTTTTCTTGAAATGATATACTTTCCGAATATGAAATAAAAAAAATTTAAACCCGAAAAATATGTACTACCTTAATAGAAATTTCAAACCCTTTTTGTTGGTCCATAATTTCTTCCTCCACTGTTTTCCACATACACCTTGAATTTCAATTTCCTATTTCTACCAAAACAACTCTTTACATAATTAATTTATAGTAAAACATTTTCTTAATAAACAGCTGCTTCTACGTCGCTTGATTGAGTATAACATAAATGGTCAATTGGGTCACAAAACCACAATAATAAAAGAATAATTGGGAAAGCATAATTTTAAAACGGACTTAATACAAAAACATACCGCTCGGCACTCGGTCAAAATCTTTAACTGGTAAATATCGAGTGATACAAAGATTTTACGTGCAGCTGGAAGTCGCTAAAGTGAAAGACTTGAATTCGTATCAGGAGCATGTCAGAACTAGTTTTCAGAAAATTTATATTTGTGAATCCCAAGAGAACCTTGAAAAGGGTTCCACCCAGCTCCATATTTTGATTGTCTATTGCTCAGAAATTAACTGTCCTGACAGAGAGAGGCGGCAATGAATATGGTCTAGTGGAACATGACACTTGGCGAACTAAAAGTTTAAGCCAAAATTCTTTTAACAAGGCCAAACCCTCAGGTGTCTGCAACTACTATAAATAAGCAGACACGGATTTAATATAAGAAAGAAACTTCTGCAAGCGGACTAACAATCTGTTCATAATTGCACACCTCCATAGACTATCTCACTTGCTCACAGTCCAGATTTAACGATTTTTTTACATCAGCACATAAAAAATGGGGAGAGTTGAAAGGAATGTTTAGAGGAATTAGACGCTTAATGTAATTAACGATGGCACCACAAAAACTTCACACTGGTTAAGGTAAAATAATTGGGCGTCTGAAAGACCCATTTTCCGTCTCAAAATTTAAGATAATAATAATTATATGGAAACTGAAGTGTTAGGTCAGGCACTAAGAAAAGACCCAAATAGTATGGTTCAATATACTCTGGATCAGAACACAATTGGGAAGAAGACTTCTCATCGAATGATCCGCAACAATCACAGAACACTCGTAGAGACAAGAATCTGAGTAATTATAGAAAAAATTACCTTGGGCACTTTGTAACTCCGAAAAGTCGAGTTGAACACATATTTTCCGCCTTACAATTTTAAAATGTTTAGAAAGCCGCAAAGTGCTCTGGCAGCTCCAAAAAATATGAAATCGAAACTAATTATTGCGACACGACTAGTACTAAAATGTTTAAGACCAGAAATATTACATAACAACAAAAAATCAAACCCAAGCAAAAAAAACTAATATGTATTAATTTCAAAGCAGTCGAAGCATAATGACTTCAACTTCTAGGAAAGTTGCCGGATGCCCTAGTAAAATGGCGTCAAGCAACTATACAAAGTGAGCATAAAAAGCTACTGGAACTGCAATGGTGTTTTATTATAAAAAGTAAAAAACCGCTTGCTATAAACTCAATCTGATGATGAAAATGTCTCATTATCTTCCCATCGAAGGGAGGTGAAGTAATCAAAGCCGTGTACCTACATAATTAGTGTGCACCGGGAAGGGATATATCTGCAAGATTAATCAGCACAAAATTGATGACAAATTGAGAGTTTGCATTCCCTGCCACTACTAGTAAACCAAGTGCTAGGTGAACAACAGTAAAATATGATTCATTTCTAAATAAAACTGAAACCGTAATTACATACGCGATACATCGCGTCGCAGGTGAAGACAAAAAACAGCGGTACGCGCGCACTAAAACAGCAAACTTGTCTGATCAGGTTGCACAGATTTCCCTTCACGAGTCGCACAGCACATATGGCTTGTCTATTGGACATTTTACATCATTTTCTGAAATCAGCGAGTTGAGTAAACCTGAGTTGGACGGAATTTTTTTTATTACCTGGTGCTTTCTGATCTCTGGCTGAACTGGACATTCTTGTCTCGACGCGTTTTTATGTATTTCTCCTTCTGTTGCAACATGCAAAGATGGCCTCATATCGTTCGTTGGTCAGTCGTCGGCACTCTGCGTTTACGCAGTGTTCTACATTTTCTGTTCTACTTGAAAAAAGATTGCCCCTGTTTGGCGATTAAAATTAACTATTTGTTCTATACCTGAATGCTGCGCTCGCTTACTTGCTTAAAGTTACCCACTTTAATTCATATGTGTTAGTGTCTCTGATTCATAAAATAAAAGCCTTGCGTCAACAGAAAACTTCGGAGGTTTCTATGTACATTACGTGTACACGTGTTTTTTATATTTTCACGCACAAAGTTACAACTGGTGTACTTAAAATATTTCCAAGAAACCAGAGAACAAACTGCGTAATGTTTTGAATAAGTTTTTCTTACGTTCTTCCAGAGCTAGGTGCTTTAAGATACTTATGTAGGTAGATGCCTCCTTAATTTAGTGGAAAGGCGTGAAACAAAGATACAAAGAAATCTGCTTGCTAACATATTTTGCATCATCACAGTATTTCTGGTTATCTTCTGATGTAAACCTAAAGTTACCTTTGGATATGTCGGAGATAATCACTTCTTAACTAGCAAAACACAAGAGATATGCCGCGGGACTACTATTGAGTGCTCGGTTGGCAATTATATTCTAAGAAGAATTTTTTTTGCTTTTCAGTCGATAAATAGGTACATACCGCTGTGATGTGGCTAGTTTCTTGAAGACTGGGTTTTTTGAGTTCTCTGGGAAGGGGATTTTGTAGTTTTTCTATCCCGCGGGACCGCGTACAAAACCGATTTAATGCCAAATAGCTTTGAAGGGGGAAAACCATGTTTATAGCAATGCCTCTGCGTTCAGATCCAAATTGCGTCAGATAAAATCAATTAAACTAATTTGCCAAGTAAAATCAAATTATTCAACATTGCTTCTATTGCGTACTTCCACAATTTAGGAATACTTGTAAGTTTGTGAAGTACATACGTCGGGCAATATATTATGGTTTCTGGATAAAAATCAATAGGTTGATAGGTTTGTTCTCTAGGACACGTATACGACAGTCCAATAGGCTGTTAAACGTGTTCAGAACAGTTCGAATATTTTACGAATATGATTATATATATATATATATATATATATATATATATATATATATATATATATATATATATATATATATATATATATATATATTATGTATATATATATATAGTGTAAACTCTATTTAACGCCACTCGGTTTAAGTAAAAACTCCCTAAAACATCGAAATTACTTGACTCTGGTTGGTTTACCTTGCAGTATCTCAAGATATGAATAAAATACATAAGAATATACAATTAAAATACTGGTGCAGCAAAAAACGTCAGACGAAGATAACAGACTAAACGCAATAGCTTTGTTATTTGTATCAATATCAATGTTTGTTGTTTGTAAATTTTATACTTTATTAGTACATAAAAAATATTATAATATGTAGTAATAATAATAATTTTTCTTCTTCCCATTTAACGTCAGTCCCTTTAGTGTCGCTATATGGAGTTTACACTATATACATATATATGTATATATATATACAGTGTCGGTCAAAACAAAGGGAACTGAATGCAATAGAACCAATTTGTTTTGATATATCTGTAGTGCAAGTGATTACTTTGAAAAAAAATATTATTATTAATTATTTCAGTGTTCACTATTATTATTAGTACAAACTTTTTTAAAACAACAAATGCGTAACGAAATAAAAATTAAAATCTGGTAACAATTGCATTTTCGCTAGGTCATAACAAAGGGAACTGATAAAAGAACTTAAATGTAACTTCATTTTATTGTAGACAAACTCAATATTTAGTTGAGTATCCATTATGTTTTATTACTTCATAACATCTCTTCGGCATAGAACTAATAATTTTATTAATTATTTTTGGAGACATTTTATCCCATTCAATTTTAAATGCTTCGTAAAGTTTTTCGCCGGTTGCCCATTTGCCATATCTTCTGACCTTTTGTTTTGCAATAGTCCAACAATTTTCTATTGGGCTTAAGTCTGGAGATTGGGCTGGCCATACTAACACATCAATTTTGTTTGCACTTATCCAAGTTTTAACAAGTTTGGAAGTGTGTACCTGGTAGTTGTCTTGCAGGAACCTCCATTTCAACGCCATATTGTCCTCTGCATATGGAAGCATAACGGTTTCTAGTAAATTTTTATACTGGAAACTGTCCATAATTTCTTCAATGCGATGTAGTGGTCCTACTTCTTGACCGGAAACACGTCCCCAGACCATCACGCTTTTTCTTCCTCCATGCTTAACTGTTCGAATACAATTTTTGGGATTCAACCGGTCCCCCGGTCGTCTTCGAACTCGTATCATCCCATCTGAATTCTGTAAGTTAAACTTTGAAGTGTTCTCTTCTCTGACGAATCGAAGAGTAACTTACAAAATTCAGATGAGAAGAAGAGAAGTGACGAAGAAAAGTGTTCTCTTCTCTGACAAGTTTAACTTACAAAATTCAGATGGGATGATACAAGTTCGAAGACGATGTTGAATCCAAAAGATTGTATTCGAACAGTTAAGCATGGAGGAAGGAAAAGCGTGATGGTCTGGGGACGTGTTTCCGGTCAAGAAGTAGGACCACTACATCGCATTGAAGAAATTATGGACAGTTTCCAGTATAAAAATTATATATTATATATATAATTTATGCTGTATTTAGTATTAAATCCATGTTACACTAAAATTTCATCTTTTTTGTCTAATGTCCATTATTTCAGAATTTTTATTCCAACAATTACCTTTCTGTCTTCTCTGGTTAAACAGTAATGAGCTCCACTGTAAACCTCCATTTTCAAGATACGACAAGATTGCTATTCAGCGTCGATATATATATATATATATATATATATATATATATATATATATATATATATATATATATATATATATATATATATATATGTATATAGTAGTATAGTGGAGAGTATAGTGATGCAAGCAACTTTAAGCTCATGTATCGCGCTTTGTGATGTGTCTAAGTATCAGTATCAGGTTAGCAATTTCGTTAAAACAATTGCCGTGAAAGTAGCGCTAGGAGAGTGAGAGACAACCGATATGCCATCGATGCTGTCTCTAATAAGTCTTAAGCGTAACGACAATGAGAGGGCGGAAGATAGTCATAGATCAGTAGCGCCAGATGATTTTAATTCAACAAAACCGAAAGTACACGGAAAGTACGCGGAAATACACGGAAGTACACGGAAAGTACAAATTTCACGGACTACACGTGAATACACGATAAGTGTAAATAGTCACTTCCATATTAATATTACTGGTAATAGTTTATCACTGCCTGTTATACAAACCTGGCAAGGGGTGCCCCTCCCCGTTAATGAAGCAAGTAAAAGCCGATTAATACACCTCTTCCTCCCAAAAAGTCTAATAAAAATTTGACGGAACGTGTTGTTTCCGTGTACTTCCGTAGTACTTTCCGTGTAATTTCCTTGTACTTTCGTGTAATTTCCGTGTACTTCCGTGTATACGGAAATTACACGGCAATTTCAGGGTGGTAAATAGACACTGCTTTTCTAATTGCCGTCTGCATTAATGGCAAAAGTCAACTTAATGCGAATCAAGTAAACAATCGGGAGCACTCTCAACAATGAAGAGGTTGGCTTTTCACTACATCAACATACTCCGAATTATCATCGAGCAATCCCTCGAATGAAGGTCCCAATTACATCTTTGTTTCATCCTTTGACCGCGTTGAATACGGCTACATTATGAAACTTTCTCTAGACATCCTAGAAAAACGTAACATTGTCATTGAGGATTGTAGTTGGCACGATCACCATTTCGTCTCTGGACTGTTGTCTATCTCGTAGCAATCCAAAAACAAGACATTCAGTTTCCTTCATTTCTCTTATTTTAATTCCCTTCCGGCCTTTTATTTTTTTTAGGAAGAAAATCTGTGAAGGCCTTCCAATTACTAAGTGTAATGATTAGTGAGACGGAATGGCGGGGGATTAAGTAAAAACTCTTCAAATACCTTACGCCACTGCAATATGCTGATTATGTTTGTCTTTCCCCAACCAATTGAGTCAAGTAGCTCAAATGTCCGGAGCCGCGAGTACCGACCGTCGCAAAGCTAAAATTAAAATTATGAGAAAGGCATTGTTACAGCAGATGGCGGATTTGAAGTTTATGTGCAGGGTTGCCGCAATTAGACTCGCGATCGCGGCTGGAATTGCAGTAAATGCTCTAGTTAAGGTATGGCGCTATTTCAACTTTATCGGACGTACCAAATTCCGGATCTTTCAATCCAACTTAAAATATGTTCCGCTTTTCAACATATAAGTTACAAGTCTTTGTTAACCTATGTCTTCGCCGCATCCTGAACATCCATTGTCTGGGGGTTTCATCATCGATGCTCTTCGACGAAAGTAGCAGCAGATAGCCTACCACATAGAGAAATGAGAAAAACAACATTATTCAATAAAGTTTATATTAGAACCTGCACGGTTGAACCCTTGTTCAACTCTCATGTATACCGAAGTTGAGTTGAAAGTGGATCGATTCAACTCAACTCAAGTAATCTGGTTGAGTCGAGTTGAAATTTTACAGGTATACGCAGGTTACAGAGTTGAAGTGACATACTGCAATTTGACAAGTTATCTTTGTTTTTGATTTTGACGCAGCAGTTAGTAATTATTTTTGTGAAGCTTGTTTTGTGCTTGTGAAGCTTTTATGGTGGTACAGAGAATTATTTGGGAACAAGAGGAAATAGTAGCTATATTGAGTATTATGTAAAATCAACCCAATTTCAACTCAAGAGCATTTGCAGGTTCACCTCAACCAAATAGGAGGTAAAAACTTACACGTCAACAATTTTGAACCCATTCCTATGGTTAACTATGAAAAGTGCAGGCTCTTTACACCACCATTGGACAGCTGTTCGTATTTGTCGGAATAATAAACGCCCTTTTCCCTAATAAAAGGTTAAGGAAAACAAAAAACCCACCAGTGGGAATTAACCATTCTCTACAAAAAGTTGTTACTTGGACGCGACCAAAACTTTCATTTTTATTTAAATCAATCTGTCGACACTGCTATGGTTTTGCATATATGTTTTTAATGCATTTATTCTTATTTAGACTTTGCAAACCGGAACATGATTTTGAGTCTAAAATACTGAAACGTAGTGCATTTTTCAATAAAATATTGTAACCGAAGAACAGAAAATATTAAAGTTTTTACGTATATTCAGCCGCAGCAAATAATCTTGTTTTCTCTACCTTTATTTTTTCTATTACCTGTATTAAATCCGTATGGAACGATTATTCTTTCTAATTACAGAATGACTCCAATTTTGACGTGTTGTTCTCAGAATTATCCATTGTGACAACTGGATTAAAAATAAACAGATGTATGTATCTTTACCAAGCAGAAACGTATCTTTATTTAATTTACGTCACAGCTACAAATTGAACACGTTTTTTGCAACGCTTTTCTTTATAAAGATGTTCGTGCTTTTCTTCAATAGAGATTCTCGAAATTTTTATTTCTGTGTAAAAAAATACCAATCAGTTCTGAAGCATATGCAATCATATACCTATATATTCTATATTTAAAAAATTTCTCCAATTTGTCATGAACTACTCTTCTCAACATACGCGGTCACATAAACGAATGATGTATGACAATGAATGACGCATTAAATGTGGATTTGGCTGACGTCACCTTTCCTCGTACACGTAAATCCGTATTCGCAATATTCATTCCTGACTAGGCAAATTGAATTGATGTTCCAAAGAAAAGTACAAATAACCGCGGCATCTCAGGGTATTCAACTTGCGTTGGTAGATTGATTTAGAGAATGGACGTGCTTTTCACATTCACTTTTAATTGCAGAGCGGTGAGCTGTATTTTCCTAGAATTCTCCACAAAAAAGTACTGGAGCGTTTCCAATAAAAAAGAAGGCAAGACTTCAAACAGTTTTCCAAGAAATGACCACGGAACTTTAATTCATCTCGAGATCATAAATCAATCATAATGCGACCGAGATATGCAAGTTATAAAGTGAGACAAAAATGTTACACTCAGCACATTGGCGGAAATTTGCTTATGTTTGCTATTCGTCGGTATTTTCTCCTAAAACTTTCACACTCCTGGATGAGTAATATGTCACACATTCAGAGTTTATTTAATGCTTCTGATTTCAATGTAGTTCAAGGAAAAAACCATCATCGAAAATTTTGCGCGTTTCTTTGTTTACTATATTGCAATAAATGAAGAAAACTTATTTTTAGTACTTGAAATGAGCAAAGCGTGTATCTGCTCACTTATTTATTTGTTGGAAGCTTTTTGAATTCGAATAAATATTTTAAGTAAAAGTTGTAAAAGGCAGACTCAATCAGGCTCTCATCAGAATTTACTTTTCTTGAACCGTATATAGGTATGCCATATTTTAGCTGATGCGTCCCTGATTTTAACCATATTTACCCAATTTACATGACAAACTCAGTTGCAACTGAACACACTTTTTAATTTTCGAACTGACATTTAATCAGAAACTAAGTCGAAAAGTGCACTGAAAGTTCGGTTTAAAAATTTTGCTTGGTTGATTGAGTACACTTTTCGGTTTGACATCAATGTAACTAGCGACCCAGTAGTAAATTCAAGCACCCAACTGGCATCTACAGGCTCATATGAAATTTAAACTTCATTTTTGAAGGTGCCATGTAACAGAGATAAAATTGCGAACTCAGTTTAAACTGATTTCGGTTTACTTTTGTCATGTAACTTGGGTAATAGTCTTGAATCGAAATACTGGCTTTGTTAATAACTTCTTTAAAAAGGTACGATTAAATTTAATATTCATATACTTATTAACAATCACTTTTAAGGAAAATGTTTTTCGACTACTTAAATAAGGTTGGCTGTGAACTAATTATGGTTAGAAAACCGCAGTTCGAAATAATGGTCCCATTTTAATTTATATTTATAATCAATTACCTTGAAAACAGTGTGCGTTGGGAAGACTTTTTACTCAAAAATCGTAGAGTTTAGAAGAGACACGCAGTGGTAACGTTGGCTTGACATAGAGTCACATTTAGTCAGAGTGAGTTAGAAATTTTTTTTTAAAAAAAATTGTACAGTACAGAGGACATCCGGTAGTGATCTTGAATTAACATTGGGGTCAGATTTAGACACCATTTTAACGTTAACCTGATTTTTTTAAACAAATCATTATTTTTACTGCTGCATAATATAATTCTACACCAAAAAGTAACTAACTTTTATTAAACTTGAGAAGATAGTATAGGTACATTGTTAAAATACAGGCACAATATCATAAAATGGTGGAAACAATATATGTTACCGGCTCTCGTCGGTATCGGGAGCTACGGATGGTTAAAATTATAATTTGACGGGGAAATACAATCGAAAAAAGAATTATGCACAAGAATTATCGTTTCCTCTCATCTGCAAAAAATTATCATCTTTCTTCGCGACGAGTCTAGACTGCAGACTTATTTGAGTACCTAAGGGCCTGCATAAATAAGGTAAATTTTGCGAATTTTTTTCATACCAAAAGTATCTTTTATTTAAATAACAATATATCCGTACCTCAGAGCAAAAGCGTATTAAGTTCAAAATTTAAATTTTCCCTTTTTTTTTCTTTTTTTTATCATTATTCATATAAATAAGTAATCTATATTAAGTTTAAATTACTTATTTATACAGGCTACAAAACAAGTAGACGTAATAATTATTTCTACTTCTTTTGTAGCCTGTACAACACGATAAATTATTGTATTTTAAGCTCTCCTGTAAAATTTACATTTTGTGACTTTTGCTCTGAGCTACGGATATACTTTCAAGAACATTGTAAAGATTACCAAAAAGATATAAAAGATTGGAACTATGGGGGGAGTCCGGCAGCAGGCGTTGTGTGATAATGGCTTTTACGGTACCTATGGCAGTTTTGTCAATTTTTCTTTAAAAAAAAAAATACATTCTAAACTAGATAGCATAAAGCATTTTTTGATGACATAGATTTTAAAAATATTATTTTTTCAAAAAATGGCGGTCATTTAAAAGTTTGTTTCGTACTCAACAATTGACTTTCACTTTTTTAAAAAAATGTAAAGTTAAAAAAAAGTGGGTCGTTGAAAACTAGATAATCGTATAAAGAAGCTCTTGTCAAAATTTGAACAAAATCGGTCCATTAGTTCTTGAGTTATATTGTATATATAAATAAATATTGAATACCGTTCTGAAAAATCTCGTTTTCAGAAAAAAAAAATAAGCGCAGGAGGGAGCGGAAACTTTTGTCAGTTTTGCGAATTTTTGAATAAAACTTTGTAAAAATATATTTGAGCGGTAAATCGAGCCCTTTAATTATCCTTTTACAACCACTCGATTAAGAATTAAAAGCTTTTGAATTTAAAATAACACGTGATTATTTTCGGGAAACATAAAGCGAAAACTCGGATTTTTTTTTTAAATTAAAGACAGACATCGTAGTGAGGCCATAAGTGTAGGATTTCCAATTTTGAAAGGTCTGCAGATAAAGGGTTCTTTTTAATAATGTTGTGAATTCGAAAAAAAATCCGAAAGAGGCAGAGCTCAAAATAATAGATCCGTCGGGCTGCACTCTCCTTTTAATGAATTGGAATATTTAATATATGAGAATTAAGTGCTAAATATGTGTAATTTTGTGACAAATTAAAAATTGTGTGCTGAAAATTGTTTTTAAACATCGAAAGTGAAGAGTGTAGATCAACGCCGACCTACTCCCCCGTCATAGTAAACATCGACGAAAATAAAAACAATTATATCTAGATTTATGTGCTACAAGATGAAGTGTAAAATGGAAAGTTGTAAATGCATTTTGTTCAAGAAATATTGAATTTTGTTTACTAAGAAGTTTTGTACTCGCTAATTTCCGGTAAAGTAATTTATCATGTACCTCAACTTAGCAAAACACATTTCTCGAATCAAAAATCTAACACTCTCATAATTTGTTGCTAAATAGTTGCTAATTAGTTCTAGAAAAAAATAATTTGTTGCTTTTTATTAAAAAAAAAATGGGATGTTCTGCTAAGTTCAGCTGAAGTTAGCAGAACACCTTCATGAAAAATGAATTTACAGAATCGGGACGAAGTCTAAATCATTCAGCGAATTTGTTGCTAATTAGTTGATGGAAAAGAAATTATTTTTTTTTAAATTTTTTATGTTTTTTTTCAAAAATGGGGTGTTCTACTAAGTTCAGCTGAAGTTAGAAGAACAAGAATGTGCTACAAGATGAAGTGTAAATGGAAAGTTGTAAATGCATTTTGTTCAAGAAATATTGAATTTTGTTTACTAAGAAGTTTTGTACTCGCTAATTTCCGGTAAAGTAATTTATCATGTACCTCAACTTAGAAAAACACATTTCTCGAATCAAAAATCTAACACTCTCATAATTTGTTGCTAAATAGTTGCTAATTAGTTGTAGAAAAAAATAATTTGTTGCTTTTTATTAAAAAAAAAATGGGATGTTCTGCTAAGTTCAGCTGAAGTTAGCAGAACACCTTCATGAAAAATGAATTTACAGAATCGGGACGAAGTCTAAATCATTCAGCGAATTTGTTGCTAATTAGTTGATGGAAAAGAAATTATTTTTTTTAAGTTTTTTTGTTTTTTTTTTTCAAAAATGGGGTGTTCTGCTAAGTTCAGCTGAAGTAAGCAGAACACCTTCATGAAAAATGAATTTACAGAATCGGGACGATGTCTAAATCATTCAGTGAATTTGTTGCTAATTAGTTGTGCACAACGACGACCAAAAATAATGAACCAACCCATCAGCATGGGCTGTTTTACCAGAGATATCGAAAAATTATCATTACTTGGATTTTCGCGTTTTTTGCATTGCGGAAAATTTCGCTACTTCAAATTATTAAAGTTAATAACATTTTTCAAAGAGGAATTCCTACAATTTGTGTATTTATGTTCTCCTTTTTTACTTACTTCAGTTCAAAACTTGAAAAACCAGAATTTTAAGGGCGATGTCCATCACTTCAAATTGAGAATGGTCTTCTGTTTTACAATGCGAAAGCTGTTTTAAATTTGATGGAATTTTTTTCTTCAAATTCGGACCACGTTACGTTAAATAGACAAATTACAATGTACACTTTTGTGAATCTTTGGTTTTAATAGTACAGTTTTTCATTACATATTATATGTCATCGTTGGATAATCAGTGTAGGTATGTCATTTTAAAAATACAATGAACAGATAATAAAATTATATTTATTGATTACTTTTTATTCACTTTTATAATAGTTATTCCTTTTCCATGCTATATAAAATATAATAAAAGCATTATAAAAATAACTTTTAAATTACTTTGGGTAATTATCACTGTTATCATTATTATTACAACAAATCTTTTTTTCATCAATACTCAGTATGGAAAACAGAAAATCAAAGTAATGATAATTTTTCGAAATCTCTGGCAAAACAGCCCATGCTGATGGTGTGGTTCATTATTTTTGGTCGTCGTTGTGCACAACTAATTAGCAACAAATTCACTGAATGATTTAGACATCGTCCCGATTCTGTAAATTCATTTTTCATGAAGGTGTTCTTCTAACTTCAGCTGAACTTAGTAGAACACCCCATTTTTGAAAAAAAAAAACAAAAAAACTTAAAAAAAATAATTTCTTTTCCACCAACTAATTAGCAACAAATTCACTGAATGATTTAGACTTAGTCAAGATTCTGTAAATTCATTTTTCATGAAGGTGGTCTGCTAACTTCAGCTGAACTTAGCAGAATACCCCATTTTTGAAAAAAAAACTTAAGAGAAATAATTTCTTTCCCAGCAACTAATTAGCAACAAATTCACTGAATGATTAAGACTTCGTCCCGATTCTGTAAATTCACTTTTCATGAAAGTGTTCTGCTAACTTCAGCTGAAGTTAGCAGAACACCTCATTTTCGAAAAAAAAACTAAAGAGCAATAATTTTGTTCCAAGCAACTAATTAGCAACAAATTCACTTAATAATTTAGGCACTGTCCCGATTCTGTAAATTAATTTTTCATGAAGGTGTTCTCCTAACTTCAGCTGAACTTAGCAGAACATCCCATTTTTTTTTTAATAAAAAGCAACAAATTATTTTTTTCTACAACTAATTAGCAACTATTTAGCAACAAATAATGAGAGTGTTAGATTTTTGATTCGAGAAATGTGTTTTGCTAAGTTGAGGTACATTAATTTATCATCATCAAAAATTCAAACGATTAATAAGGAATGTTGTGCTCGACTTGTTTTAGATTTAGAACTGTTGCAAGTGCTTCGACTATTTACTACTCTTTAATTTGTAAAAAAAAAATCGCAATATCTAAACACAGTATAACGGTCATCATTCTTTCATACTTTCTCCTTTAATTTCTCCTAGAAATATTTGTTTTTAAAATTATTATTAACTTTGAATTACCTTAAATTAGATTACTATGTACATATTATAAAGTAGATATAACGTTTTTGTACAATTTCTCTTGAATAAATTATTGAATTGAAATTGAATTGAATATCAGATGTTATTAAAATAATTAAAATATTTATTCCCCATATCAATATCACTTTACTCTCTTCTACACAATACTCAAGTGATACTTTAACGTGATACCTCTGTGACTTCCTTTTCTTATAATTATTGCTTTTGTGTTGCCTACATGATTCGAAAATAATTCATCCAGAAATTTCTCAATTAGGAATACGTTCCTTACCGAAGGGTGTAACATTCGTAAGAAAATAATAAACTTCAGCAAAAAACTCTATCTTCATCAGAATATAATAATTTAGCGAATCATCCCGCATATTGAGTTGAAATATTTATGGTGCAAAAGTAATTTTTCGCCCATTTTGAAAGGAAACTTCATCGCTCATCACTTTTAGTGTCGCAAAGATTAAAGCAAATTAACAAAGGTGTTATAAGCTTGTAATCAAAAACTTCATTTCGATGACATTACAAAGTCTTTGTGTAACGTAAAGTCAAGAAACAGAAGAATACAAAAAGCACACATTAAGGCGAATCAACGTATCTAATTTCATCCAGCTAGTTATTTTTGCCTGCAAGATGTTCTCCAACAACAAAAAAAATGTCACAAAAAAGTTGATCCACTTGCAATCGAAACCTGATACCTGTGAGTTCTTAAATGGTCTTTAGGTAAATAAGAATGTACTTGTGCCGGCAAGGCGTTGTTTCTTGTTTACTCACTTCTTCCTTTATAAATTTACGCCGATAGCAAATTTTAGTTTGTCCCAAAAAGCTAGAGTTGTTGTAAAAGTTGGAAGTTAAACAGGAATTTCAAGGAGTAGTTATAATCGGCTTACATGGGTAGGTTTTTCTCAACTTTTAATTGAGTCAAAACAAATAATTAGTGCTGCGCATGAGTTTCTTACCTGAAATTATATTTGTTGATTTGATAACGACATAGACAAAAACTTGTTATTCAAGAGCCTTTGAACCTTCAATACAAACACAGTTTGGTTAGATAATTTGGAAGAGCTGAACTAAACCAAAGGTACCCTTGACGATGAAACACATGTCCTTGGTTTTCCTCTCCATTCCTTGATAGCATATACGATTTCAATTTCCGCTCTTTCCCCTTAATGACTTCAAGCCGACCGAATAAAATAATTTATTTTTTACGGAGAAAGTGATTCTTTAACTATGCTGGCGAGATTAACGTTTTATTAACCTTTAACTAGTGATGTGGTTCGGAGAGTCAGGCTTAGGACATACTTAACTTGTTTCGTTGTAAATGTTCACATTGCGGGAATTAAATAAATAATAACGAACATTATGTAAAGAAATACTGATTTGTGATATAATTCGTTTGAACTTCCTTTAATTATAAATAAATTGAAAAAAACATTGCTTGACTGCATTACGCCGCCGAGAAATCCATGCTGCACGCCCATGAGAATCTAAGAATGGGATCAAACATTTTTTTTTTCTCTCTTCTTAACTAATTAACATTATTGGCATAGCGCCGCGTTAAGCTTATCACCGAGATTTAAACAATGCTGCAAGGTTATAAGAATTTGTACTCAACCATTTTTTCTATTTTTTTATTAAATTACAGTTATTGCAGTAAGTTCAATGGGCGAAGCACCGAAACTTAAACTACGCTCAAAGGAATCTCTACCCTCTCTATCTAGTTCCCGTAACCCTTTATGGACCTACAATTTAAAGTGGATTCCGAACCACTGGTATGGTCTCTACAATCACATGGCCTTTGTATCGTAATCTGTAGTCAGCAGAAAACACCCATGGGTCGCCGTCGGTGGGATTCGAACCTGCGACCACCGGATTGGTAGACCGACACGTATCACTTAATCTCTACCCTACCCTTTATGAATTCCAAAAGAATACATCCAGAGGGATCAACAAGTTTTTCGTCCCACTCAATGGCAAAGATTGTAAGCCTACAATTCAAGGTGTATTTCGAACCACCGACACTACTCGGCAGCCCCAATGGCATTTAATCACAATCTGTTGTCAGCAGAAAAAAACTTTAAAAATTGCACCACCATTTGAGGTTTCAAGGATATAATTATTTTGTTGTTGCAAATAATAATGTTTAACCGTACAAGTTGAATAATTTGCAATAAAAAAATTTTTCGATAAGGAAAAATTATTATTACATTAGTAAAATTTTTTAAAAAAGTCCTTTGCTTGACAAATATTGTTTTTATAGGCTTTTATTTTTCCTACTTTTTCCAAAGATACCTATACCATATTACCACCATTTTTTATAAATTTTTTCTTATCAGTTCCTTTTAATGAATTCATTTGCAGTGGAAAAATCAAAATTTTCAGTTTTTAAAATAATGTTTTCGACGAGAATATTATAAACTTACTAAAAAGTGTCGTATGTGCTAAGTTGTTTCAGAAGTAGGTATTGTAGTTAACTGTAAAGCTGAGAGTAGAATAATACATCACTGCGATTTGTTTTTTCGGGAAATTCCGTCTTATTCAAACGAAAATGACTGTTCATTTCTATATGATATATGTATTAGGAAAAAATATTAAGTTACGGCTATTCAAGAGTCGCCGACTGTAAATTTTTTTATGGTAACACGCGACAAAAAATTTTTACTATTACTGCAGTAACGTTCTAAGCAATTTCCGTAAATAATAAGATTCCAATTGCCGTGCTAAAGTTACTCCAATAATGTGACAGACACTAGAATTTTATAAGATTGGTTTGATAAGTGAGAAGAAAATCTTAACTAGGCTTTAAGTTGTTTGAATTAAGTAGGTGGACATGCGAAACGAATCAACTCGTTATTTCGCAAGCCTGAGAGAGTATAATTATACATAATAATAATAAATTTTATCACTTCTTTAAGGGCACGTCAATCACTTTCATCGGCCTATACTGAATCAATTTCCTGACGTGCTGAACCGATTACAAAAAAATCTTCATGATATTAGTCCATGTTCCAATGAAAATTAAAGTAATAGGGAAAGAAGGAACTAAAAAACGAGTTTAGTGAAATCACTCTAAAGGATAACTTTTCTTAATCCAACTTCCCTTTTTGTAAATATTTCACGGCGGCTTTATCCGGTGGCTCATCTAGATTTATTGTAGTGACAGAAATTGTAAAGCTAAAACTTGGATAACGCCCCTTACGTACGAGGAGCACAATTTTTGTAGATCACTTAACGCCTTGAAAGGTTTAATTATGAGAGGCTAAGTGCTTAACACCGTAAAACTTCCAACAAATGGCATTTAGAAACTAGTTCGAGTTCAAAGAGAAAGATATTTCCAGGAACTATTAACTCTTAAATGTTCGGTTAATGCACTTGATATCTAGTAATTAATTTTTTCTGTTTCGAAGTATGTATTATCAAGATTTCTCTTAAAATGATTTGAATTCAAAATTTTCCTTGATGCATGCGACATTTGAAATGTTGGAAATGTCAACAATTGTACGTGATGGAATTAGTTTATAATAATCGTTGCCTTCTCAATAGTAATAGTTTCGAGTTAAACCTTCAAAATGCAAAGATACTTCATAAATACCATTATATATATTATCTTAAGTTTATAAAATTCAACACAACGCTAGTTGTGGAAAACGCACAAAGTGCAAGGAGCAGAAAATAAAAAGCCAAATTATGACAGTTCAATTTTAAAACTTTTAAGCATTTGTGTCATGATTCAAAAATAGCTAAACATCCGCAATGAATAGATCCTTCGGATTTAAAAATAATAATTTCTTTTATTTTATTAATATTAATATATTTAAGAAAATTTCATGTCATCCGACAAATATTACACCTGTAACTGGAAAAAGATTTTTACTATGTGTAAAGTGAAACTTTGAACGCGTTTTACTCAAAACTGTGTTTTTAAATTCGACCACCAAGATTTTGCGGAAACGAACCCGATTCGATTGTTACAAATTTATATTATACTTATTCTTTCGATTAATTACCAGAAATTACGTTATATTAACAAAAAAAATTTGTTTTTTTCATTTCACTGATCCAGTCCAGAGATATCGTGGTCACCGCAAGACGCCTTTCTTAAGAGGAGCTCCCAGAGATTGGCTGGCGTTAAATTTATTATTTATAGAAATAAAAAATATGAAAATAAAGTTAAAAGTTACAGCAATATGCATATAAAATTTGTACAATAATAAATTAACATGTCTATCCAGGAAACATTTCAAATTGGTCATTTTTATTTTGGCATGTGTAATGTATGTAATATATGATACATGGCTAGACTGCTGCGAAGTTTGCGCCGGTATTTAAAAAAAAAAATAATACTTTATAGAAGCTCTGAGTAGATTAGTAAGTATGCTGGAGTGTCTAATTAAAGGTTCGAATTATTCAAGGGCATTATGAATAGAAACCTAAAAAAAATTAACAAAATTATGGGTTTTTTAAACTTTCAGTTCACCTGACAAAATAAAATTCTCAGAAGAGAAGAGAAGCTATCACTAATGTAAAGGAATATGCAAATAGTAAGCGGTTAATATAGAAGTACCTGGGCAACCGAGCTCTGCTCAGGACAAATGTAAAACATCAAGCTAGATCTATTTTGTATAAGATATTGTTCTTAGTTTGTAACCCAAAATTTCTTTTCTACATATTAAAATCATAAGACCTCTTTTCAAGCAAGCAGCTAGGTAGTTACCTACTTCTTTTCTAGAATTACTTTGCTTCCAAAAGGTAAATCCGGATTTGCAATGCTGCGCAGAAGTTTTCATGAAGTTCGGCCGTGAGGCAGCAGTATTGAAGCGATTACCGATAAATGCCATACACTTTACGTTATGGCCTCTGCCGGTAAGCCTGTAGTATAGTTTTATAGATGAAAGTTTTACCAGTACCACCAGGGCCATCGATGAATTGAATTCCGAAGCGCCACTAACTGTAAGAAGTATGGTCACTATTTTAAACTCTAAGAAGCCGATACGATAGATTTGTTTTATCGCTCTTGATTCATCAATGTTTAGAACAACCTAATTCATTTCGTTATCATAGCCATCAATATTTTCAAAGTGAAATGTTTGTACCCAATATTGAAAATTTCGGCCTTCTGTTGCTCCAGTATTTAGTTTTTGGGCAATAATCTGATAAGCACGCTTAATCGCTTCCATTCCACGGATAAAATCCTTTGACAAATTTTCTTTAAATGTTTCCCAGAGACGCTTTGGATTTTCAGAATATCCGAAAATCGTGGGCATTTTTGAAAGTGCAGATTCTAGAAAGTTCTAGAAACGTTCGTTATTCATTTGCACCACACCAAGTAACCACAGGTTCGCGTCTATTACACTAGTTTACAAATTTGGGCCTCATCTCGAGATCTGGTTTCTCATAGACCTTTTTTTTTCTTTAGAATAGTTTTTGCGATATTTTGAAAAAACCCGTTATTTGGCACTTTTTCCATTTATTTACCCATCCATCCATCTGCATATATTACATATGTTTTGAAAGGTAACTTTATCCTCTTTTCAACGCTATGTTGTTTACGCGCACTATTTATGCTTATGACAGACATGTAGTATTGATACCATGGTATTGCAATACAACGGGGTATACTATATATGTGTCACTCCATATCATGTCAATACCATCTTAAACGACATCGTATTCCCACATATTCGTGGTATTCAAATTCGCAAATTTGACCTGGTATACCACGAATCTAGTGACTTCAGCGCCATCTTCCCACTTATGTTTTGTATATATTGTCTACTTACTGGCCCGTCACTAACATTTTAAAGAAAAAGATTTTAATTTTTCACAAAAAAAATCTGGAAAGCCTTTTAAAAGTTGACGAATTCAGTCCTTAAACACAATATTGAAAAGAAAGCGAAAAGGAAAAATTGTACGATTGTAAAAGTGTTGGATTTTTTTAGAAATAGAAAACAAAAAACTTGACAATAATGGCAACTGCCACGAATCATGTGTGTCAGGGATAGTCTCATACTATAGTATGAGCGACACCAAGGTATTGATACTATACGTGTGTCAGTAGTATAACGTGTCATATCTCTTTATGATTGCGCCAAATTTCGACTTTTGATGAATATTCTTTAAAAACAGACGACACATGAGACGGCGGCCCTTTTATCCTTTTTGAGATACTGAACCTAAAAATAGCATTGTAGCCTCTCTTAGTTCTCCCGTTAAGGGGAAGGGCTTCTTATGTTCTGTTAAAAAGCACAGTCCGATAAGTATGATCCTTTTTATTTTCCATTCAGCATTAAAAGTTGCAGCCTTACAGGCATACAAATTGTTCTCACGACGGGAATTGAGGCATAAGTGGTAAGTCAAGCTAAGTTCAATTTCGATTAGGACCTTAGACGGAAAGCATTTCCTATCCAAAAGAATAGTAAGGGCTTCTGGTCTTCCGTCAAAACCGTTAAAAATAATTTTACCAGTTTTTCAATTCAGTTCGCGTCATTTTAGTGCTTTTATCATTACTAAACATTCAAAAACTACATAAACCCTAGTATTTTTTGCACAAACTTGTATATATATTTCTTAACCCAATCATTCATTTTATTAAAAATCTTTTCTGCTGTGAGCAATGCTATTCTTGACCCATTTTCAACAAAAATTTACTCGTATCAACGAAACCAATTAATTTATAAAATTTAAATTACATTGAGCATTGATCCTATTAAATAAAAAGCAGCCCAACTTATACTTGATCCTCAAATATTAATTTATTTGTTGGTATGTCTTGGAGGTTAGAACTAAAAAGTCACAAATAAAATGCTAAAAATACTGTTTAATTTAAAAGAACTAAGAGTTGGAAAATTGGTTTTTTTATTTTAATATAATATATAATTTTTTTTTCTATTTATGTTTATCTATGCCAAGGGATTTTTCCTGCGCTAATAAAATGCATAAAACTTTTCCGCGTTTTCCTTGCAACCGCTAAGAAATAAAAGGAGATAAACAGGCAATTTTTTATTAACCACCAACCAATCAAATATCCATTTATCCATTTTTCTCATTTTAGGCACTTTAACAAAACTGTTATTAAATATGGTGGTACGATCGTATAATCATAGTAATATGCAAATACCACTATAATAATGCCGTCCTAGTTATAAAAGTCGTACCTGAGAATAGCGACAATTTAACGAAATAAAGTTTATTATGCTGTGGATTTTCAAAGTTACAAAATTTAATTATATTAACATGCTCTTTCAATAATTTATAGGAAATAGCTCTCCATTTGTTCCAAACTCAACAAAAATGTAAATACATTTGTGCTTACGACTCCAGTATAAGTACCTAACCATTGCTCAATTAAAATTGTCGAGGCTTTTCCTATTGGAACTAAAATTAATTTTAATTATTTTCAAGGTTTTCACTATTGAAATTAAGATAGTTTTGGTTAATTAGTGATGATACCTACTTATGTATTTTTACGATTGTTTTAATTTGGAATGCCTATAACTGCACGCAGTGGATCTGACAATCTCCTCGTACCATATGTACTGTATTCGACATAGCAAAAAAAAAAACAGCACCAGCAAGCCGAGTACGAAAGGTAAGTCAACGTCAAGTACCAAAAAAGTGGTACAGCATCAATACCAATTGCCTAGCGCCGAAGGGACTCTTTTGTGGGAATACTCGAAGAGTAATAAACGTCACAAGCTGTCTTAATCCGAATTCACGGACACATTCTCAGGTCACCTCATCTGTACATTGAACCATAGCAACAGAACCAACCGCTGTGACTGAGAATTGAGATGGATCGACTGATTTGGTTCGTTCCTGGTATTCAGGAAGGGACTAAATTCGCAGAAGAGCCCATAATTTTTTTTGAATGTCTGCCTTCGTTCCTCAATCCTCCTTGTACTGCTGAAATTCTGACTCCGTCCTGTCCTCTCCACCTTTAACCAGCGGACAGTTTTGTTGTTTCCACTGCTTCTCGTTTACTTCGTTCAATTCAAATAGGATGCTTTGTCGCACTAGTTGGGCTGCTGGTACTCAGGTTGGATGGCGGTACATCATCAATACAATTCCGGGAACTTTTGGAACAAAAGGCAGAACAAAGTCCGTTGGGAGCTTGTTCAGTCATTGATTCGGGATGGGAAATTAGGAATGGGATTGCGAATTCATCAGGAATTAAATTAAGCCATCTTCTCAGGATATCTATGTATTGCTGTAGTATCAGGCATCTTGACTATAAAGCAAATGAAATGACTTCCTGTGACTCATCATGTTTTAAATAATTTAATTAGGGATCCAGACTTAGTACATACCGACCCATTCTCTGTCTACCAATTTCTAGGAAAAGTTCTAAAAGCGCGAAAGTATATAGCCGTGATTTTCCCAAGTTATTCCAAGGGACTCTGAATACATACATATAAAGCTTTGTGACACAATCAAAGCTAACTCAACCGTCTATCTTAAAAATCGGAACTTTTACGAACGAAGTTGAGAAAAAAGGGGGTTTGTACTTAGGTAGGTAGTTATTGATCCAAATTTCTTGGATCTCGCCAGTGACGGAGGGAAAATAGCAAGATTTGTTCCTAGAAATAATGTCTGATTTGGATAGCAAAAGCTACATTTTGTTGAAGTTGTTTATTTGCACACTTCCGTATTCATACTCTCGTTAATATGTGAAATCCTTGTCTTTTAAGTTAAATATTTAATTTGATACCCACATTAGTACCCTGAAGTGTGAAATGGAGCTGTTCATTGAATTAATTACCTACAATTTATGTAAACAGTTGAAATTATTTCGCATACTGTTTTAATTAAATCAGGGGCAATGCGACTGAAATTAACGAAATAAATTTACTGCAAAAATATACTAGTATTTTTTATATTGACTGAAATGATTTGTTTTATGCTCCCAAAATAAATTATTATTCAATGCCGTCGAAATTACTGATTATTTTTTCTGTTGACCAAGAAAGTTAAAAATAGAACTTTTTGTTGTAACCATTCATTTAAAAATGATCCAATCATTGATGGTAAAAGAAAAACTGATACACTGGAAGACCACATTTCAACCATGTGAGCAATGAAAGTAAAACGTGATAGACCCTTTTCTTCAAAATAATTATGCGTTCGCGCAGTTAGTTTATATGGGATACGCCGAATAAATTGAAACAGTAAATTAATTATGGCCTCCGCGGTTGTGCTGGCATACCACACTTTTAATTAAATTTTCAAAGACTTAACAAGACAGCCTTTCTCTTATTTCCACCAGGGCAGGATACTTGCAAGAGCAAAAATCGAATTGATTCGATTTCCTGCCAATCTCTACAGCTCCGGCAGAAAGCACCGTATCCTGGTATCGGTTCTTCTATTATTAAGGAGTACTTTAGTTCTCTTGCTATACTCAGACCACAGTTGTTTAGGAACAAAACATATGTTCGGGTTTGACCCCCGATAGTTAGCCTTTTTATAGGCATCACTGGAAAAATCCACTTTAAGATCCACTAGCCTAGCACAGCTTCCAGCGTCTTAAATACCAGGTGCGTCGAGCCACACCCCCCACCACACCGAAATGAGAAAAGAACTATATAAGAATAATGTGCTAAATATGTGCTAATTATGTACCAGAGTCAATAATTATGTACTCGACAATATATATATTTTTTTAAATTTTTAAAATGGGGGGTGCAGCTCGACGTCGAGCCACACCCCCCCACCACCCAGATTGAACTGAAATAAATTTTTTACCTTCTGAGAATTTAGTGCTAATTATGTGCTCTAAGAATATCTTAAATATATTACTCTAAATTTGGAATTGAAAAAGATACGAGACTTTTTTTAAATTCAGCCAATGGGGGGTGCAGCTCACGTACATCAACTTAGCGGGACAACTTCGGCAAATCGCAGCACGACTAGGCTCACAATTTGCCGTTAATTAGTTGTGGAAAAAGTAATTTTGCCGTTCTTATTTTTTTTAAATTACAGGGTGTCCCGCTAACTTTATATATATAGTTAGCGGGACAACTTTGAAAAATTCTTAAAAAATGATTGTAAATAAAATTTAACTATCTTAGAATTTGCCGTTTTTTTGCCGTTAGTGAATGCTTGAAACAGATTTCCGATACGACTTAAATCACTATAGTTATAAGATAATTTTGATTTCACGAACGGTACTGCAGGCAGAATTTCTAGGTTTCCATCCTTTTCTTCCAACTGCAATTGAATTGCGACAAAATCAACGACTTCACAACTAAATCAAATTGACCGAACGGCAAATTCTTACCTAAAAATTGTGTTGGAAAAACCGTTTTTGTGCGATTTTTCGGAGTTGCCTCGCTAAGTTTATATGAGGTGAGGGATATCGTCCAATTACAAGGAAAATCGATGCACGGCAAAATCAATGACTTCACAACTAAATCAAATTGACCGAACGGCAAATTCTTACCTAAAAATTGTGTTGCAAATATATAATTATTCTGTTTATTCTCCAAAGTTTGGAGAACTCTGTGGCTTGTCGTCATTAGGGCATCTGAATGCGTTGAAGCGTTATTATAAGGAAACGTTTGTAGTTCTAAGAAATACTCTTTCTGTGGAGTTTTCTTAGTAAGGCTTCTTTTAGGACACAAAATACAAGAAAAAATATTTGGAAGGGGAATGGACACAGAAGATTATAAAAATGGAGGACGATTGTTGTTGTGTTAGTCAACAAAATTTTGTGTTTCTAATGTAACAACATTTTTAGTTTTAACAATTCCTTATATGTATATTCACTTTTCTTCGTATTTTTTTGCTGCTGACGATTGGTGGCGCCAGAATTTGTGTTAATTTTGTGGCCACAATACTTTGATACTTTTTTAAGCCATCGAAAATGTTCGATTTGCCCCCGCTCATAGTTGCAAAACTGAGTACTGTGGGATTTATGTGCTTGCCTAAAGCATTTATAAAAAAAAATTATGCTCGACATGTTTTAGATTTAGAATTATTGCAAGAGGTTCCACAGGAACGACCGGCTCAAAATTATATTTTTCAGTACTAACCAATTTGCGTTAATTTGCGGTGGGTTGATATGTAAAATAAATGGATATATGTATCTAGACCCAGTATAACTGGCAAAATATCATATATGTACTTAGTCAAAGTAAAAGAAGGTATTGAAAAAAATTCTACGTAGGTATATTGCAACGGTACGGGATCATAGAAAAGAAAACAACTGGTAAACAGTTTCCTCATCTATCTAAAGGAATGACTTAAAAGAAAAATTTTATTTTGGATCAAATGCGGAGTCAGATAACTTCATTCTGATGATTAAAAATTAAGGGCGCTGATGTGGAAGTGCAGGAAAGGAAGTGAAGAATATATTTTTCAATTTTGGTATTAAATTAAAATTAAATTTCAACGCTTCAAAAATATTTCGTCCCATATTTTGATATTCGTCTCATGTCGCTACCAAAATTATTTCTTGTATTTTGTCTGTTACCTAAAAGAAGCCTTATTAAAAAAAATTACACAGAAAGAGTATTTCTTAAAACTATAAACGTTTTCTTATAATAACACCACAAAGCATTCATTCGATTTTGATGTTTTTTTTTTAAACTTAATCACTTTAATATTTTTTTATAAACAAACCATTTCACCAATCCCTTTATTATGAAGTAATTTTGCCTTGTAATTGGACGTTATCACTCACCTCATATAAACTTAGCAAGGCAACTCCGAAAAATCGCATATAAAACTGTTTTTCCAACACAATTTTTAGTTAAGAATTTGCCGTTCGGTCAATTTGATTTAGTTGTGAAGTCGTTGATTTTGTCGCAATTCAATTGCAGTTGGAAGAAAAGGATGGAAACCTAGCAATTCTGCCTGCAGTACCGTTCGTGAAATCAAAATTCTCTTATAACTATAGTAATTTAAGTCGTATCGGAAATCTGTTTCAGGCATTCACTAACGGCAAAAAAACGGCAAATTCTAAGATAGTTAAATTTTATTTACAATCATTTTTTAAGAATTTTTCAAAGTTGTCCCGCTAACTTTATATAAAGTTAGCGGGACACCCTGTAATTTTTAAAAAATAACAACGGCAAAATTATTTTTTCCACAACTAATTAACGGCAAAATAACGGCAAATTGTGAGCCTAGTCGTGTTGCGATTCGCCGCATTGGCTGAATTTTAAAAAAGTCTCGTATCTTTTTCAATTTCAAATTTAGAGTAATATATTTAAGATATTCTTAGAGCACATAATTAGCACTAAATTCTCAGAAGGTAAAAAATTTATTTCAGTGCAATCTGGGTGGTGGGGGGTGTGGCTCGACGTCGAGCTGCACCCCCCATTTTAAAAATTTAAAAAAATATATATATTGTCGAGTACATAATTATTGACTCTGGTACATAATTAGCACATATTTAGCACATTATTCTTATATAGTTCTTTTCTCATTTCGGTGTGGTGGGGGGTGTGGCTCGACGCACCTTTAAATACCGCCTGACTGTCAGTTTATATGCGGATGTCCATATTTGACATCCATAAGCTCAGACACTGGCAGAGTCGTTTGGTGAATCCCAGTTATTTGCGTCTGAAAGACACTGCATTTGTCTGACAGTCTATATGTTTCCCGTTTTATTTGTCCAAGCTCCATTTCAAAATGGCAGACAAAGACTTTCTTTTGCATAAGTTTTTCACCAGAACTCCAAATTGCGGAAAAAAGCCCCATAGGTTGTTTGTCGATCGTTAGTCCACGTTTGTCCTCCCATTAGTTTTATTATTTTTTTTAGTTATTGATAGAAGCTCTGAACAGGTAGATAAAAGCTCTGAACAGCTTCCAGGAAAGTTTCAACATCGGAATAACGAACAACCAATCCAACCTTCAATTTAAACGTAGAAAAGTCTAGGAATTATTCTTCTTAAAGAGAAGAGGGAAGAAAAAAGCTCGTTGCCGAAAAAGGTGACACTATACGGGAGTACGCTAAAAAGCTACTATGGCAATGACTTTTTCAAAATTATCAAATATGTTGATCTAACATCTATAATTGCAGATACAGTCACTTGCGAAACTGAAAAAAATGTTTTGACATACCTAAATTCAGTATTTTCCAGGGACCGTATCTGTTTTCCCTTTTTTCTGAAAGAGTGCTATTTTAACTGGTATTTCTGGACACTTATAATTCATGATTAAAACTAACAGTTATTGTGGACTATTTATTTTTCCAGTGCAAAGTAAAGGTTCCAATTGAACTTTTATTTTTTATGTTTGATGAAAACTGTTAAGAAGACTTAGTTTTTCCTGGCAAAAATAAAAGTTCTATTTGACAGTTTTTTCTTTCTATGAGTTGAAAACTGCTTAATTTTTTTCTGGCAACTATAAAAATATTATTATTTGTAACTACCTAAACAAGTAAACAGCAAAAGATTTGTACCACAAAAAATAAAAGAGTTTTTAACAAACTGAAAAAATAAGAGTTCAAATGAACCAGTTATTTTTGCCAGAAAAAAATCAAAAAGTTCTTCTTAACAGTTTTCATCAAATAGAAAAAATAAAAGTTCATGGAACTTTTACGTTGTACTGGAAAAATAAATTGTCCAAAAAAACTGTTTTTTTCTAGTAAAAATTCTAAGTATCCAAAAATAACTGTTTTTGTGGTATAGAAATGAAATTTTAAAAACTCTGTCGGAGATCAATGAGAATCACCTAATTCTGAATTTTGAAGATTTCGTTTTCGTAAATTGCGTACCCAGCCAAACAAGTGCATATACGAATTAATAAAAGCTTAAAAGATCACTTGCCCACGGACATAGAATGATCAATTTCTTATAGGGGCTGTTTTTTATGCAAGGGATGATTTTTTCGAAAATCGGTCCCGGCTATTTTAAAGCACATAAATAGCACTTAATTTTAACGCTGTTAGTTCTTATCCAAGGCCAAGTATAACCCCGCCAGGGGAGAGGCAGTGCTAGCTTTCCGATAGCTGGCACGGGAAGTTACAACTGTGCTTAGCAGCGTTAATTATCGAGCACATTTTTTATTTGGGCACAAAATTAGCCCATACAGAGCACAATATTTTGCCGTGTGGCTTTTTAAATTTATAGTATGTGACAGTGCCAGCTTGACCCACCCACAGAATTTGGTAAAGAAATGCCCGGTAATGCCCCAAATGCAAAATATTAATCTTCTCTCGGAATCTCCTTCCAGTAGTCCTTAGCCTGGGATATAGTGATATGGACGCCATCATCCTCAATAAATAAACCTTCAAACTTTAACTGAAGATACACCTGACTCGTCTCGGATTCGTTTTAGGAACTGCCCGACCAGGGTGATTATTTACTGCTCGACGTCGGTAGAATCTTCCAATGTTTCAACTCGCAATTCCATGATGTTAAGTTACACTTCCGATTTCTTTTAACCTTCGGAAAGTCCGCGAAAATACCTCGCTTTGGAGTGCGATTGGAAAATCTCCGTTTATATTCCAAAACTATCTATCCTCTATCCTTTCCGTCTAGGCGTCTACTATATAATAAATATAAATTATATCCATTTTTAATAATTTTTGCTTAAAAACACTCATAGTAGTCGATTTGTTTTTCAACAATGATCTATATTCTTGCTAACTCACCCTCTTTTATAGCAAAATCTCCATCAGGTATTAGAAACAGCACGCCTCGAGACACGGGTGTGAACACTGGCTAACACAAGCTAACAACGACTAGGGAAATACATTATACTTACCTTTTATAACTGCTTTTCAGCAGTAGTTAATACTAGTAACCCGTGTACCCTAAACAAACATGTTCGACCCTTTATCTACGAAATTTTCTTAACTTTACGAATCGCAATCCTCCTTTTTGGAAAGGGAATAAGATGTGCAATTGTTTGATGTCGCTGGGTTGAGTATATCAAAAATGAAAATAAAATAGTGATGTGCACTCCCCCCCCCCCCAACCCTGTCTCTTGTCATAAAATTTTTGTTTGCCTAGGTGAGAGCCACTACCTCACATGTGAAACATCCTGCAGAGTAGTCGGATAGATTGTTATTGAAAGAACCGCAAAACTTGGACTTTTTGTAACGCCATCAAAATATACACCGTTAAGTACTAAAAAAAAAGCAATTGTAAAAATGTTTGGCAAACTCCCATTCCAATTTCGAAAAATTTAAAAGGTTCGTGTCATTCATTGTCTTGTTCTTTTACAAAAAGACGTGATGAACGGTGCAAACAATTATACATGTCGCGATCGCGGTATAAGGTTAAGTTTTAAATTGTACATGGACAAAAATGTAACCAGCTGCTACGGAAGCGTGTTTCAACTGCTACAAAAAACAATCGTTGAATATCCTAGTCTTACGACTAATCAGATATGTCCAGATTGTTGTTCGAAGGATAATTTGTAATTGTTGTTGACGGACTAGTAGAAAATCCAGCGATTCAGAGAGAGAGAGAACTGAATTGTTTTGTATCTTTTGATTTGGACATATTAATGCAAATGAACACAAAGCAGTTATCGCACGGATTGTCTCTAAGCGACATTCCTGAAAAAGTCGAATGTGGCGATACAGTTTACATTGTTCGAGTAAGGATTCATTTTTAACAGCAGCACAAACATTAGGTTTGCCAATACAAAAAAAGGAGGGAAATTAAAATCTGGCGTACCCAATGGTCCACCCTATATTGCTATTCTAAATGTGCTGAATTTTTGGTCAAATATGTGAACAAATTTAAGTCTCTTAAAAACTTTTGATTTTAAGTAACCCACTCCTTGAACTTGGCATCCTTTTTTTGAAAATCGTGATTTTTTTTATTCCCGGTAAAACTAGGTTAGTTAGTCCTGTAATTTTAGACAGACGATTTGAATAGTTCCGGTAAATTAAGCTCAGAAATCGCGAAAAATGATTTTGGTGTGCTAACTTTACATAAAGTGTGCAGTGGATTGTTGCAAAAACAATCGACGACTAACTCTTATTTCAGATAAGCAACTAGCAAAAATATGTTTATTGACATGTTTAATTTTAGATTAAATCAATAAAATTCTTAAGACAAAAACGGGTAACTAAAAAAATCGAAGTTTCTGTCCTCATTCTCAATTTGATTACGTTCTGAGGAATTGGAATTTCTGTGTCGCCTTAAATGTCCAGTGGCGGTCAGCCAAAATATATTTAAATTTCAAAACTTATGTTTGCCCCGTCCCGCGCAAGTCCGTTTTTTACTACTGGAAAATTCGCTTTTAAGCTTCCACGTAGATTAATAACATTCTTTTATACAATCTTTTAAAGTCAGACAGCTGATTCTGATATAGATTTATTTTAACTGGAAAAATCTTAGCAAAGTTAATTCGATTAACTTTGACCCCTGCAAATGGTAATTGCCCCTTTTAAAAATAAATGTTTTTAGACTTTTAAGGGGGTATTTGAGTGTGACAGTTGCTATTTTATAAAAATCTTTGTGAATTGTTTTGAAACATACATACATCATTTAAAGTAGTATAAATAGTCCCATTTATAAAAAAAAATTATTTAAAAATTTCGAGCACAGAGTTCCAAAATTGAGGGAAAAAAACTGCGTTTGGTGCTTGACATGTTTGCAGCTATCTTAACAATCTGCATAAAAACAACAAAGTAGCCGGAACTAGAACTAAGTGAAAATATTGAAAAATGGTGGTTACATGAAAATGCGGTTTCGATTTCGACGATTTCTTTTGTCGGTCATTTCAGTAGTTTCAGAGGAAACATGTCAACAAATCTCGAAATCATGGTGTTCAGAAAAACGCGTTTGGAATCTAACGCTACGCGAAGATGCACACTTATTCGGCAAATCATAAATCTCACACTAGAAGAGGGTATTCGATTTACCCTTTGCACTCCGCTTAACGATTCCTCTTATTCTGCGTCTCCCTAATACCTTAATAGACTATTGTGCGAACAAGTTCGAACTTAGATCACTTTCAAGAAAACTGTCGAAAGTTTTCGGACCGGTTTGCCCGACAAGGTTTCAATAATTTTCTCACGAAATAGTGGATTTGAAGTGTCCGAACAAGCAAACTCACTCAAAAGTTGCGTGAAATTAAGCAAAGTTGTTCGGACTTACCCGCACAGGTTCATTAAACACAGACCTCATCTATTAATTCAGAGATGATTCAAGAAATATATTTGTTTTATACCTGTTTGTTTGGAAATTAATCTAAGAGCAAGATATATGTACCACTAATAGTATAGTGCAATGCATTGCTTTTACTTTGGAATAATTGAATAACTTTGAAGATTTCTTCTGAAGTTACAAAGCTTATCTTACTAATGTCAGCTTTACATAAGCCAGCATGTCCGCAGAACTAATTATAAAAGATATTACTGTACTTACCACTCGATGCTGCGATATCCTTTGGCGCAGCAATGTAAACTCTTGAAATCCCCAAGGACTGCATATTCAGTGCTGCTAATTTCCTTAGTAAATTGCATATGAGTCGTGTTCTCTGACCCGGTGTATCTGTGAGTGAAGCAGTGATCCATAGATTCGACTGTATTCGAACCGGAACAAGTCCAAGAGCAGGTGAGTAACCATAACAAACCATAAAGCATCAAATTTAGCGAACGGCTCGCCAGACATTTATTTCTAACCATTTTCTCACTTTCAAAATAAGCAACACCCAACATAACGTAATATTTTTGTTTTGATAAAATTAATTGATTATTAAGAAAACCAGACAGCAAAAGCTTTACACTATTTTCCCTTTATCAGAACTAATAAACTTGTAAAAATGTGAATCACTTTCATGAATGACGCGAAACCTTATTATAGATAGTATTTCCAAGAAAACCACGAATTAGCTCGACAACAATAAACACTTTTCAGAAAATTTCACACAACACACGTGATAATACGCTAGCGCTTCACCTTTGAACAAACTCCCACCGACAATGTTAGCACAGGACTGGTAAGAAAGGCAAAAGTCAAGTCAAAAATTTTAAAGAGCTTTGAAAGAGCTGGGAACTCGAAGAGCTTACAACAACAATGCCATAGTAGGTGGATTAAGTTGGCAACAGTTCAATTTAAACGTTTAATTAATTATGATGTTTTTGCTGCACTACATATTTAAAATGAAATTGGTAGGCAACCACACGATATATGAAGAGGAGGACTACATGCGCCCAAATGTCTTTCCTTAAATAAACGCGAATTGTATTTTAAAAATAACTTATAAATAAAATGACGGTTATTTTAATTGAAATGCAACCAACTTAATCCACCTACTATGGCATTGTTGTTGTAAAGCTCCCAAAAGAAACACGAAACAACAAGATTTTATTTACAGCGGTTTTATGTAATATACGTATGAGGTGAATCGCAAGACAAATTCTTCTAAAAAATTTGTGCATTTATATAACTTCTCTTACAAATATTTTTAATTCGTTAGAAATATAGTTCAGCATTTAGATTTAATTTATATTTAATCCCTTAATGTTTTGTGTATGTTCAAGATAGCAGTGGTGTGGTTACAGTTACAACCCTGCGGATGTATTGCAATTCTTTGGTGCGTGTACAGTAAGAATCAAAAATTATAATCAAGGATTTTAATCACTTTTAAATTTATAATAAGATTTGTTGGAAGGTAGATTAAATGATTACTTGGGTTGAAGTCTCAATCTACTGTAAGTTTAGTTTAGGTATATACGGCCATTAATACAATCCGAGGCAAAATAACGGATCTAAACTGATTGGAAAATTAATTTTTTTCTTAAAATTATTTAATTTTAAATTATTGGTTAAAATATATTATTTATAAGTGGTAGCAACTGCTAAACTACTTGAAGTGATAAGTGGCAGTAATCTTAATCTGGTATTTTGAGGGAGAAATTCAGCTGTAACCCATAACTGACATAGGCTGTTACAGATTTTGAGATGACTGTAGAGACATAATGACAACAAGTGTATTTAGAATTAATTACTACGCCAAGATATCTAGCTTTTTCAACATAAGGTAAAATTGAATTGCTTAAGATAACTAGATGTAACGCGTTTGTGCCTGCATAACAACGAGATATTAGGAGTCATTTCGATTTCTTAGCATGTAGAAGAAGATTGAACTTAGACCACTCGTGTATACGTGACAGGTCCTCTTACACTCTAACAATGCAATCTTCGATAAATCTTATCGGTCTAGTCAAATAAACTTGGACATGACCCGCCTACATTAGCACTTTCACGTCATGAACTACACTAGGGAGATCATTAATAAATATACAAATAAAAGTGGTCCAAGAACAAAGCCTTAAGGAACACCAGCGTTAAGTCTTAATTTGGTCAATAAACTATCATTCACTTTGACGAGTTGACTGCAATCCTGCAAGAAGCTACCAATTATACCAACGGCTGACAAACAAAAATTAAAGAGATCGACCAATTTGCCCAAAGATTACAAGAGTCTTTGCATAACTATGATGCGGACGGAAGCCAGATCGGTGCTGTGACAACATACTTAAAAATCTGATTAAACATGGTTCTCTCGAGAACCTTTCCAAGAAAACAAAGAGTGCTAATAGGACGATATTCACATGTGTCCAGGGGAGTTGCTTTTTTTGGCAAGGGGAGCACATTGCCATTTTGCAAGCAGAAGGGAACCGTGAATCAGTCAATGCATTGAAAATGTGGATGAGAAACTGAATTGCATGTAATAATATTAGTTTAATAAACCAAGGACATACATTATCGATTCCGACTGCTTAAGATTTTATTGCAAATATCGCAGCTACAGGTTCCGGTATATATTAAAAAAAAAACCTTAAAAATTACTAGAGTTATAGGTACTACTTGGCGAATGTCTTATTACTTGACGACGCAATGTTGGAAGTTGAAAAATGATTGCCTAGTCTATTTGGATAGAAGTTGCAGGTAACTGCATCTCTACCACACATACACCCGATCTTTTTAAATTGGACCACAGTTTTTTTGGGTAGAAGGTTGATATCAAACTTATTAACAAAACAATTTCGTTTTGATCAATGTACTTTAGCATTTATTTTGTTGTGAACAAGTTTATATCTCTCTCTGGTCTCTGGGTTCTCTGGGTTTGAATTGTTGATAAAACTATTATTATTAATATATGGATTTCATTTCTGTAACATGGACAGCGACATAATCCTGCGTGCTCGTAGAGGAACATGGTTATCAAAGAAATACCGTACATTCCTCGACAAATATTCTACCTTCTCATATATATGTATATATAAGAAGTTCAAAATTCTCAATTAATTGTAATGGTCACAACCACAATCAGTAAAATATGTTAAGTATCAGCTGTTTGTAAATCTAAGTCGTTGGTGGAGTAAGATAACGTGCCGGCCAATCAATCCGGAGGTCCCAGGTTCGAATCTACCCGGCGGCGACCGACGGTTTTTTTCCGCTGACAACAGGGTAGGAATTCTTGCAAAACTGGTTGCTTTCATTCATATATGAACGTAGCCAATAATGTTATTTCAATGAAATTTACGCCGACAAAAACTGTGTTTGCCCGCATTGAACTTTACCCAATCGATTCACGTTATTGAAATCGAATGACAGCGCTTTTTACGGCAACATTTGTTGTATCGGCTGCATTGTGTCTAAGCCTTTTAAATTGAATGATATTATGCCGAGGGGTCTTGTGTACTGTACTGTTTTGACCAATGCCTTATTAACCGGCATAGCAAAAAGGTTTGAACCTCTTATGAATGATGAGGAATGCCAACTTGCGCGGCCTTTTACCCCAAGTTTCGGATGATATGGCTTGAACAGTATGACAGAAACAAGGTAGAAAAAGTAGAAGATGCTCTGAAGCGAGAAAGCGATCAAATTGACAAGTATTTATTTAGCATTTAGATTTATTCAGCATTATCACTCAGTCGGAATAGAAGCCAAAGGGCCACAAGTCTTTAAAATGTTAAGCTCATAATTTGGTGGCTTACCGTGAAGTCAAAAAACTATTCTACTCTTGACTCGTTCTTGGGTGAAAAGATTTTAATAAATTGATTTTTTAAATATAACACAGCGATTCCATCGAGTGCTGCAGTAGAACTACTTTTTCAATTGGAAAAAATATTTTGAGTGCAAAACGATCATCTATCTTGGATGAAAATTTTAATATGTTAATGTTCATAAAGGGAAACATTCACCTTATGCAAGATGAAGATGATCTTGCATGAGGTGCATGGTCCCCATTTTATGTTCACAGAACCTAAGAATGTTATTCTATCACAGTAAGGCATATTCTTTAAAAAATATAATTTTTTATTTTGAGATAATTCTTCACCAAAATTACAGTGGGATCATGGCAAAGGAGTTATTTTTCATACCCTCACATCGAGAATGAAATCTTTATAAATTTTTAATATATTTTAATAAGAATTGACTTGATCCTTAAAAATGTAATTATAAATTAATAATAATTAAAAATAATAATTAATAAAACACATAATTTTCAATAAAGATACAGAAGATTAATTATGCAATGAAAAATAGTCTATAAAGTACGTTGAGGTGATTGCTCAATATTTTATGTAGGGAAAACAAAAAGATCTTTAAAACTGAGGTTCAACTAACACATAAATTTATCAAAATCAAATAATCCGACCTCAGCCAGTTAAATACAAATCAGTGATTAGTCGTCTCTTGTCAAAATCGTGAAGACCAACCTTACCAAGTTGTGTTTTTGACCTTCCGTCATGGATGTCCGTGGTGGAAAGTGCAAGTACCACGCTGATGATGACCAGCTTGCACTTTCGGTCGAAGTATCCATCATTTCTTTGAGCGCTCATATTTTTGAGCGATCACCATCCCAAAGAAAAATTTTTACTCCTATTTGTTCAAGGTAAAACAAGTGCTTTTACTTTTCGTTTTTATTTAAATTTTGATTATCTTATTTATTTCAATAGTTATCTTAAAATAATTCGAACAACCAGGTTCTGAATTATTTCTTGATATACTACAAGTGTTTAAACAAAATTCTGCAGAACCTGGCTGTTCGCAATTATATTGACAATTAACTGGGAATAATACTTATTTGAGCAGCCAGGTTCTGAATAAGTATTGGAAAAATGTTAGTGGAAACACAAAACCAAACTTCTGAATTTATTCGAGCAGCCAAACTCTGAATAAATATGTTAATAAATGTTAATAGGCAACACAATAATTTATTCGAGCAGCCAGGTTCTGAATAAATTATTACAAATAGGTTCATTGACACAATGTAAAATATAATCGAGCAGCCAGGCTCTAATTATATTTTATAATTTTTACAAACAAAATATTTGAACAGCCAGGTTCTGAATATTTTTTAAATATATATTTTTAAATTTCACTCACCAAACTCGCTGAATATTCGATTTCAAAGATAAAGATCCCATGTTCATGAAGCTCTTTAATTCAAACGGAGGATACAAAAATATCGAATTTGAGTGAAATCGAGAGATAGTCGCCATGTTCATTTGCATTCGATATTTGGTCGCCATGTTGAATCAAAGAATTCAAATTTAAATGTGATGTTGGCGGGAAACATTTTGTTTTATAGATTTGTAAATTGACGTTAAAGATTAAGTTTTACTATTAATATATTAAATTAGATCATTTAATCAGGCATTATTTCTACACTGATTATACTCTGAAATATTTATTCTGATATTTGTTTACGTTGGCTGCTTGTTAATACCGAGCACCATGTAACCAAATTGCTCTGGCTAAAAATCAGCTGCTTGGTTGACAGAACTGTCAGAGATGTTTGGCTAGCAAAAATAGGTAAGAGGTTTTATTATTCTTATTTTCAACTTAATTAATGGCATGATGGTTTTGTAAGTATAAAATTTTGCGTCGCAACACCAACACTCTTCCATAATGGAAATATTTGTACTGACTCTTTGGAGAAAGGCAGCCTATTTGCAGCTAATTTTGCTGCTGATTCCTACTTACTACCTTCATCGCAGCCTCGTCCATTACCGCCGCAGTGCACTAGTAGGCAAAAGCCCCTTCACCTTTGCACTCGAGAAGTTTTTAAGGTACGCTCCAAATTCGACGTGTCCATAGCTACTGAATCTGATGGTTTTTCGACCCTGGTTTTAAACGTTTTTGTAACTCACTTTCTCTCTAGTTCACGTAACGCCTTGTGTCCATGGATCGGGAGAGGAACTTCACCCGATCCAATTCAACGGTGGCAAGTTGATCTACGATTCAAAGTGGATTTCAAACCACCAACATTTTTCTTGCAACCCCCATGAAGTTTTTTTTATCAGCAGAAAACAACCATGGATCGCCGTCGATGGGATTCGAGCCTGGGACCTCCGGTTGGCAATTGGAACAAAGTTCAACGCAAGCCTATTAAACTTATTGGCGATCCCTCAACCCCTGAAGACGTTGACTCTCTGGAGCATCGCCGGAATTGCTAGTCTGATTTCTTGTGAACACGTCACAACGCGCGATTCAAGAGCTTCAAGCCGCTTTTAACTCTCCTGACCAATCATGTTTTTGGAACAGTTTACCATCTTCTGTTTTTCCCTCGTCTTATGAAATCAAACTTCCAAGCGAGGCGTACATCGATATCTCCTTCACTCAACTCCTTAACCCATTTACCTTACCATTTCTTTCCTACCAAAGCTCCGCTTTAGCATCATAGGACATCCCCCGAGCTTTGGCATTATCATATAAAAAGAAGATATATAAATAAGGCTACGTCAATAACATATTAATCGACAATGTATGTGTATGTACTCGTATCGGAGACTTTTTTGGTTGCACATGTGATATTTGGTCCTTACTTAGTAGAAACTAACTATAGATTTAGTTTAAACCCTGATGAACTGACGAAAAACATAGGCTAATACTCATTTTTAGTGCTCCGTACCCAAATCTGCAAAAAGCAACTTTTCCGGTTTATTTCGAAGCTAGCCCTGGATGTCTAATTAGATTTAAAAAAGTTAGACTTTTAAGATATGAAGATTACTGAAAACTAGATAGGTAGTAGTGAATACAAATTAAATGCTTGTTATTGAGGAAGATACTCAACAGATAGAAAAGATGAAAATTTATGGAATCGCCGTATCTAAAAGTAGTTTTCGTATAATTTAGAAGTTAATTTTAAACTTACCTATTCTGAATTTTTGTTAAAGGCTAGAAGATACTTTTTACTTCACACACTTAACCTTAATCAGACACCGGCAAGACAATAATTTTAACTAAACTTCATTGTTTCGAATGAGAGAAGATTAGTAGTACACATTTTATGAGCCCAGAGAACATAGAATTGAATTTACACGGTCCCAAGAGGGCTTATCAGACAAATTTGATGGCACGTAAAGGTATTTGCCAAATTTTCGAAACAACACAACAATTTCTTAATAAAATGAATTTTAAAAATTCGCCGCCACCACTAAAAGAAATTTAAGACTGCCTAAATTATTTTAATTAGTAGAAAACGAAGTTATGATTTTGATAATCCCATCTGAACCGATCTGAAAATCAAGATGGAAATTGAGTAGAAGACGAAATATTCGGCATTGATATTTCAGCCCTCCCTAATGTTAGTTCTTCTTTTTGTAAGTGAAAACGGAATTAATTTTTGTGTTGAAAGGAAGACATTGAAAAGAACGAAAATTAAGCCAGGAATTAAAGGAAGTATTCAAAATATTCAACATAAATGCAATATTATTTGCAGCTATAGTTTTAGTGTCACTCATAATACTCGTAATACGTGGGCCGATTCGGATAGTTCTATTTTTTGTTGTATAGAGAGTGAATGTGTCCCTCGGGTGGGAGGGTAGTCTAACTTCCTAACGCGTGGACCGATTCGGGTGATTCTCTTTGGTTGTTTGACATGTCAAAAATATTGTAGGTGGGGTGGGAGTGGAACCTAATTTCGTAACGCGTGAACCGATTTGGATGATTCTTTTTTTTTTTTGTAGAGAATATGATCCCCCATTGTTAATAATGGAAAATAAATTTCATCGGGTAGTTGTGGAGGGGAGGTGGGGCTAGAGTAGACTAACTTTTTAACATGTGGAACGATTTGAATGATAGACGATAGAATATGTTCCCTAATTGGTACGAAGACAAAAATTAAAGGGCATGAGTGGGGTATGAAGAAAACGTTACTGAACTTCTTAACACATAGACCTATTTGAATGATTTTTGTTGTTGTTGTATACAGTATAATCTCCCATTGCTACAACGAGAAAAAATGTTCACTTATAGTAGGGGTGGTGGGAGGGGTGGTATAACTTTGTAGAGGTTGCAGTAATTTAGCTGAATCTAAACAATCTTGATTGTGAGCGGCAGCGATGAGCGATATATGTTAGTTTTTCAACGTCGTGGTAATATAGTATACCAAGTATAAATTTCGAAGTGGGAGATGTCTTATGATGAGAGTTGGGGGAGGGCCGGGACGTACCTTCGTAAGGCGTAGACCGATTTTGATAATTTTGATTCTGTTATGCAGAATACGTTTCCTCAATGGTAAGTGATAACAAATTGTGTAAATTGATTGACTACGGTGATTCTCTGACTATGATGATTCTCTCTTGCTTGCTCTTGATATGAGGTATGAGGGTCGTCGGTGGAGTAAGTGATAACGTGCCCCGGTGACCATGTAACCGGTAACCTGTGTAACCAATCCGGAGGTCCCAAGTTTGAATCCCACCGACGGTGACCCATGGTTGGTTTCTGCTGATACAAAGGCCATGTGGGTTGCCAAGACAATATCAGTGGTGGACAATTTGCAGCCGTTGTCTCAAATCGGGTGAAGTTCTTCTCCTGCCGCATGCCCCACAAGTGGTAATGGGAACTAGAGAGATATCTAAAGACGTGTCGGCCTACCAACCCGGACGTCCCACGTTCGAATACCACCGGTGGCGACCCATGGTTGTTTTCTACTGACAACAGATCACGATAAAAAGGCCATGGGGGCTTCAGAAAAAATATTAGTGGCTCGGAATCCATTTTAAATTGTAGGTCCACTTGAACTAGAGTCGGTTGAAGTACTTTTTCCGCCCCATGCCCCATAAGGGGTTCCCGTAACTAAAGAGAGAGAGAGATATCTGAAGACACTAAAAAGTAAAAAATAAAATAAAATAGTTTTTTTTTTTTAAAGTTGAATTAACTTCATAAAAAGGGCTAAAAGCATAAAATAATTTTTAATTTTATATCTATTACGACATTGTGAAGACTCTATTGATATTTTCTTGAAAGCAATTAGGTATGTGCTCGCAAGAAAGGCTAGGTAATTATGAATTCTCAATAGTCGTTTCTGTTTAACTCGTTAAAGATTAGTAGAGGACGGTACTGATTTCTGACGCTCTGTTACATTTATGGGGGAACACATAAATGTAACAGAGCGTCAGAAATCACATCTGTATAGATTTCTCAAGCTACCAGCGCTAAACACAATGTTCTGAGAGCAGTTATTATACTTTATTTTCTTGTGATCCGGATGCGTAGCGAACCAAACAATTTAGGGATGCGGAGCATATCTACTCAAGAAAAATGAAATGACAAAAATTTCAATCGAGTTTTTCTTGGAGTATATTCCCGGATGTCACAGGTTCAAACACAGCGCACAGTGGCATTAGGCATTATTTGTTGATTTTATGTTGTCATATTGGTAATTCATCGAGTTATTGACTATTAAAATGCCGCTTAAGTTAAGCAAATCCAATATTACGCCTAGGTTTTAAAGCTCCTAGGTCACTGTTGTTACATTTTAACAAGCTTGTGATAATTTTCGGTGGATGAGTTATATTTGAAATCAAAACGAGGCTTATAAAGTAATTCACGCGGGTTTACGCTCCCTATAAGGTAAAAATGGCTTGCAATTCTTACGGCACAACTGGAGTGTATAGTATATTGGCTATATGGTCGAATGATAAGCAACCCGCAAGTCAGCCGCTGATAGATTCTAAGACCAGGCTCAGGGCTAGAAATAGTAGCCTTGAGTGTATTTCGCGCGATCCGTTTCATATAATATACATAGACATGCGAATATACCTAGAATAAATTGTGCTGTTTGTTAAAGGCATTTCGGCCCTTGCCAAATTGAATCTGACATCTTGAATTTTTAAAATCTGATTACAAGTTTGGAATCCGCACCTTTGAAAACCGTCGAGTGCCAAGTTTATCCGCTTATCTATTTAGATAAGATAATTAGATAAGAATTTTGTCCAGCTAGAACTCCGATTCCGGCTACTGTGTTGCGGTGACCTATACTTGCTTTCTTCTAACAACAGATTGCGATAAGAAAAACTGTTGGGGGTTGCAGAAGTAACATCGGTGGTTCAGAATAAGCTCTATCCCCTGTATTTGTGATTGAGTAATATATTTAATAAAGTTGAGCTTTGCGTTTTTTCTTTGCGCTGAAATGTTTCAGAAAGTATTCCTACAATATGTCATCGAGCACTTTACTTTCGAAGCAGCTGTACTGCATCCAAATGCTTGAATTTCGGTGAAATATTTTACCATCCTCGGATAACTCTGTGTCAAAGCTTTGAGAAGCTCTTAGGTTTTTTCACTTTTGAAGGATGCTTTTCCAACCTCGAGTTCGTGTTTGTTCGGCAAATCCGTGATTTATGATAGTGGTTTCAATCTCCCTATTAGTCATTTTAAATATTGAGATATGCTCCTTTTCAGTTCTTTTTTCATTACTGCATAATATTGGGAATCGCTTAAATTTGGAGACATATAAATTCTACTCACGCCGGCTGATTAGCAATTTGAATTTTCGGCTCCAAAACTTTTGTTAAACACAAAACCGAAAAAGCGCTCTCTTTGGGCAACTGAAATAGTCAGAACTCGTTCTATACTATGTTAAATGAAGTAAATCACGGTCTAGAGTCTAGACTCTAGACAATACAAAATCTGTGCACAAAGAATTGTCAAATGATGTGACGTCGGCTTGGCAAAAACCGACATGATTTAGACAAAATATTACTCAAAGTAGAAAATTTTGTTTAAGTGAAATTAAGGCATGTTAGTGAAATCCAATATCTACTAAATAAATTTCTTCTAAAAATTTTTGCAAAGACAAATAATCGTGTTTTCTTTCGGTAGTCGGCCAAATTTTAAATTCATTTTCATTCATTAACTTTTAAATTCATTTTTCAAAAAGCACTACTACTCTATCAAATATAATTCGTACAAAATTAATACTACTTTAATTCAAAATATTTAAAATAAATTTAATTTTAAAATGGCTCTTTACAATTTACTCCTCAATTCTCTAAAGTTTGTGGACGGCCAATCATGACAGTAATGTCGTGCAATATGACGACCATCCGAAATTATTGCACGAGCCTTCTATTTTCTAAATCCTAAGCTACACGAAAACTCAAAGTAAACCAAACTTAGTTCCAACTGAGTTTACAATTTGGATCAATTGTTACAAGAAGCATTCAAAAAGAAATTTTAAATGTCATATGAGTTTGTTATAAATTTAAAATGAGTGAAATGAATGAAAATAATTATTTGTTTGTGCATCTTGGAAATAGAAAACATAATTACAAATCAACAAAAAAATGTTCTCCGTTATAAGGATTATCAGCATAATAACAACTAGCACTTCTTCAGGTGCGGCGGTGCAGAGACGGGAGACTCTAACGAGTTGGCTATCTCCGCGATACGCACACCAGGAGAAGATGCAGATCTGCCTTCCAAAGGGTTAGCTGCGGTTAATCCGGAGGGGGTTTCTTGTCCTGGCTCAGGACTAAAGCGTTACGGCCTGGAACCCTTCAATGCCGTAGGCAGAGAAGGGATGAAGGTTGTAATTAACGCATGGACCAAAAAGGAACACTGGAAACGGTGGGAAAATATGGATTTATGCAGATCTGCCCTCCGTAGGGTTAGCTGGTGTTAATCCGGAGGGGGTTTCTTGTCCTGGCTCAGGACTAAAGCGTTACGGCCTGGAACCCTTCAATGCCGTAGGCAGAGAAGGGATGAAGGTTGTAATTAACGCATGGACCAAAAAGGAACACTGGAAACGGTGGGAAAATATGGATTTATGCAGATCTGCCCTCCGTAGGGTTAGCTGCGGTTAATCCGGAGGGGGTTTCTTGTCCTGGCTCAGGACTAAAGCGTTACGGCCTGGAACCCTTCAATGCCGTAGACAGTGAAGGGGTTAATGACGTAACTAACGCATGGACCAAGAAGGAACACTGGAGACGGTAGGAAATCATGGATTTATGCAGATAGGCTAGGATTCTAGCCAGTGACCCAGGAAACCGAGGTTAGTGGCGACAGTGGGATAACTGGATACTCAGTTGCCCCCACTAAGGGAGACTGGGAGGGGACGAAAAGGGACCCGGTTATGTGGTCTGTTTCGGCTAATCCCCAGAGAGGTGTTTTTAGTGAGTAAGAATCTCACACTACCGGAGGGCACGGGCTGTCTGGTGTCTTTTGGAAGATTTTCACCTCTCCCGCAAAAAAAAAGGCTATAAAAAGACTTCACTACTGGTTGCTAGTTACATGCATATCAAATCGGAAAGTGTACTCAACCAAGTAAAATTTTTAAACCGAACTCGGTTGCCTTTCAGTGCACTCTTCAGTTCGAAACGGTTGTAGATCTAGGAAAAGGAGTGTACTCAGATTGCCTAAACATATGTAGTCAGTATCGATTGACTACTGCAGTTTATTTCAAGCAGAGATCTTGACCATAGAAAGATGGGAAGGATATTCCTATTCACTCAAATCTATCTCATGGTAGCGACCTAGGGATTCATAGCGTAAAATGGGCGGCTGATACGCATGCAAAAGAAGATTTTCAACTGAACGCTTCCTGTATAGACAGGTCGATCGGCCGGCCTCTAGAGTCAGTAAAAAGAGAAGTTGACTTTAAGGCTGTTTAGCTTGCTAAGGAAAGATGGAGTATTCTGGCCACATGCGGTATGTCAAGCTAGCTGTGACTAACTTGGAACATTAAGAAAACGGCTTTTCTGCTAAGGAGAAACCGCACCGATCTCCGAAATATTGTGACAATCATTACTGGCCAATGTCCCTTTGGTAGACACACAAAACGGTCAACTTTATTAATAGTTGTGGCTGGTTATAATTAAACCCTATACTAATACTCAGGTGCGATCACATGGTAACACAACAAACCTTTCTTAGGGCTATGTGATGCTGATCGGCTTTCCGATAGCCACCACCCTGACCCAACCTAACCTAACTTAGGGTAAGGCAAAAAACGTTCCGACCGAAAAATGTCATCAATTTTCAAAAGAAACACCGCATCGAAAGCTGCAGAACTGATATAAAGCTTTTTGTTGGTTCCAAACACTGATTAAACCAGATTCTCCCGTTCTGCTGTCATCTCTTTAAAGAGTTTAGAGAGTTTTTACCTGAAATGTTCGCGTGTTAAGGTACAATTTGTATTTGCAGTCGCGAAGCCAGCTCGAAATAGCCGTATTCGCATTATGCTTAAATTTAGAATATTTTACATCACTATTACACACCAATTAATAATTGATGAAGTGCAGCCAAATCTTAAATTATCGGATTGTGCGAGAAAAGTAAAATTCTATAAAAATGTAATGTACACCTAAAACTTGTAAACGTATTAAAATTGTCATTCTTTTTAATTTGGAAAATGCATACTATATAGACTATAAAAGTATTTGCCATTTTTCATCGACAAAATTACTAAGATTGTCTACTCTATTTTATTTAGTAGCTTTACATTTTTCAATTGAATAAAGTTCCCCAAACAACTTTTCTACATAATTTCTACAAAGAATTAGGCACCATATGGTTTGAATTCATGAACATCTGTCCAGGTGATGAAGTCTCTGTTGAGGAAAAATTGTTGGCAGGGTACGTCATTCTTGGCTGTTTACATAAAAAATTGAATTCCATTTAAAATTTAAAGTACTTTCCTTGGATGCTGATCCTCTCAACACAACAATAGCCAAGGGATATTACCTGCTTCTGACGACCTCCGGCAAACAAATCCGTACGCATGCCTGGAAAGGGGATGTTACTCGTGTTTGCTGATACACATCTTGTCAATACATGTTAGTTAATCTTTAAGGAGTTTCCGGAATATAATAAGATAGTCCAGCAGGTACCGTGCCTGACTCATCGGCTTTCAAGAAAGGCCATCACAAATCTCTCACCTTTTTTGTGAACTTCAGGTCTCTTAGATATCGGTGTTTGTTAACATAATTAACACGTCTTGACCATGCCCTTTTTGTTTACTGTCAGTAAGTGCCGAGGGTCTTTATGGGGATTACTCTATTATAACTAGACTATTCTGAAATCTGTGAGTTTTACTTTTAGCGGAAAACAAACTTCTAGAAGATGTGTCATTTATATTGTGTCAATATTGTTCTACAGACTGTTTTATTGTTATTATTTTGTTTAGGCCAATATTGAGTCGGTGTAGACACCTTTTGAATTGAACTTCATTACAATTTGAATGATGTGATCTATCACGGACGGTTAATGATCTTAATTAAAGGTGGCATAATTGGTATAACGGTATTAGGCTATGTTAAAATTCGATTGGAATTTTGAATCCCAGGTAATAAATTAAAAAAAACAAGGCATTTTGAATAACAAAAATATGTCTTCCAATAAAATAACAAAGTTGTAAAAAAAATTATTTTAAAATATACCTATATATTCAGGTACCTCTCTCTCTTTAGTTCCCGAAACCCCTTGTGGAGCATGTAGTGGCAGACGAATTTCACACCATTAGAGTCAATGATTGCAAGTGGACTTAAAACTTAAGGTGGACTCCGAAAACCCGACATTAATCTGCTAACCTCAATAGCATTTGACAAAGATTGAATTTTTGTCCACAACGTCAATTAGTCAAAAATAAACCATAGCTTGATTGGTTTTATTACTTTTTATTAAAAACCTTCATTGTAAAATCTTATAACAATTGTTGAATGTCACTGACACCTTGATCTGATTTGAACTGACGCTGCTTAGAAAGCAAAACTGATTTGTATTGCCTAACAATAAAGTGCAAAAATACAAATTAGAAAAAATTAAAAATCTGGTAGTTGTATGTGTAAACAATGCAATCTTGTATTGAAATTAATTTGTTTTAGATTTTTGAATGTACTATGTTGAGGGCATGGAACCGCGAAGAACTTCAGACCAATCGATATAACTTCGTTTGTATTTAAAACCTTGGGGACTCAGCAGAAATCCACCTACCAATCACGGCTCTTCCTTATCCAAATCATAAGCCGCTTACCTGAAAGGTAGATCCACTGAGACGGCTCTACATGAGGTAGTGTAATCAGTCCATAATAAGCATTATACCATGGCGGCCTTTTCATATAGTGAAAGAGCCTTCAATAACGTTCGCATTGAGTAAATTCGGGAATCACTGGTCGACCTGGGAGTTGAAGAGTGTAATTGGCCACTATCCACGCTAAGGACTAGAATCGTTCAAGCGGAAACAGCCATCTGGCCAGATTTGCATGTGCAAGTACACCTAAGAGTGGCCGTGTGCTTTCAGACTCGGGGGATCAGCACGCATGCTTGCCGTTACTCTGAGTACTGAAGGAATTCCGACTTATACTCCAGGTGAGATTGCTGGAAACAGGCTTCTAAAGTTTCTTTACTGGAGTGGCTAATTATTGTCGGGCGTAGAGACAGTCACTTTCTTAATCATACTCCTCAAATCCAAGGTGTTAGACGTTGCCGTGCCTATTGGATGATTTGAAGCTAGTGGTAACCGACTGTATTATACTTGCCCACCTCAAGAAGTATTCTTGGATCTTTCATGGCATGGGGCTTCACCATGGTCGACCTCTATCACTCCTATTATCTCTAGGCCGCGAGTATCGTATTGTCGCAAAAGTGGTCGTCCATAAAAATACTTACGAATAAGAATCTCGCGTCCATAAAAATACTTACGAATAAAAATCTCGCCTCGTATACCCGTCGAGATGAACCAGCCCACAAGGTAAGTGGGAAACCTTCTGCGGGCTCCGCCCGTTCTAAGACTTCTCTGGCCAGCACAGTGGTTCCCATTACAGAACCCAGTGCACTCATTGTTCGAGGAAGATGTATGCTCCATCCAAGGTCATCAAACCCGAATGCAGCCGCTCGGTTCCTCACACAACCGCCAAACCTGCGAGTGGTAGTGTGTCTTTGGTCACCATGCCTGGACTCACTTCAACCATTGCGCCTCTCAGGGAATCCTAGTCCAAAGCAACAAAACTCAAGCAGAGTGTTAGCTCCTCAACGTCGGCCTACCGGGAGAGACGCGCGGTTCATAGTCAAACAATGAATGGAAACTGTACCTCATCTAGCGTAGAAGCTCTGGAACTCCGGGCTGTTCAACAGCTAGTATAGCTGAGTTTACAGTAGCTTTGGATCGTCATGGTCCGTAAGATCTTTAGTAGAAGACAACTGAAATAGGTTATACACAGCTTCAAGCCCCATAATTCACCTTCAATCAGTCTTTATTCCTAAAGGTGGAAGGACCTCACACAGCCAACCTAATGACTTCAGACCAATAAGTTTCTTATCCATCCTTTTCAAGACCTTGCAGATACTTAGAGATGTCTATATTAAAGATACAATTGAGTTGTCTACGCTATCTTTTTCCCAACATACATGTAATAAAGGTAGGTCCGTCGAGGCCTTGCATGAACTAATCGTTAGTATAGAACGGTCAATATTACCTAAGGAATGTACACTTGCAGGCTTTCTCGATATTGACGGTGCTTTTAACAACATATTTAGTTCTCTAATCGAATTGATAGATCTTATGCTCAAAAGCGTTATCATAAACTCCAGCTTAGGGAGTGCCACTATACAAGGAGTCGTAACAAGAAGTTCACCCCAAGAAGGAATACTCTCCCCGCTCTTATAGAATGTGGCCCTCAATGAGCTACTCCAAGATCCGGAACTATCCGGCCATAAGGTTATCTCCTATGCAGATAATATTGCCTGGTATATTCGGCAATCATCCTAATATCTTGGCTGAAGTGTTTCAAAGTATTTTTCTGGAGCATCAGGTGTGGACAGGGCATAAATCCGGACAAAACAGAATTGATACTCTTCTCTCGGAAACATTGAGTTCCTCCTATCAACTGTCCAACATTATATGGCGTCAAACTGGATCTAAGTGATCAAGTTAAATATCTAGGCCTTGTTCTGGATAGACAACTTAGCTGGAAACCTAATATCCGCGAAAGAGTACGTAAAGCAAAAGTAGCGCTGTAGCAGGTGTCCTAGGAACTACTCCCTCTAACACCCTTAACATTATTCTCCATCTCCTTTCGGTGGATCTCTTCGGTAAGTAAACCGCATCCTAGACTGCCATAAAGCCCAGTTCCGTGCAGAGAATTAATGTCATTCCCTGTGAACGTCCCTTATGCCTCAAGATTTACCATTTCTGCTTTCCTGCCATGAACGTGCGTGTGCCATTACAACTTTCATGTGTTGGAAAGAAGAAAGCACCATTTTCGTTCATGTCATTTTTAGCGGAACTGTGTGCAGGCATAAGGCCGCGTACACATTGAAGAGCGATAAGCGGTGAGCGGTCTGCGATGAGCGGTAAGAGATGAGCGATTAGCGATGATGTGTGCACATTGGTTTGATTTAATTTTTAAGAGTTTAGTATTTAACCGACTTTCCAAAAACAAAAAGGTTCTAAGTTCCACGTGTATTTGTAATTGTAACGCGTTTACCGATTTGGATGGTGCTTTTGCTATTGTATAGAGTGGTGGGTAGGGTAGTCTAACTTCGTAGCGCGTAGACCGATTTCCATGATTCTTTTTCTGTTGGGTAGAGTATGTTGCTGATTACCAAGAGAAAAAAAAATTTGTTGGAATGGAGGTTAAACCTAACGAAGACACTAAAAAGTGAAATAAAATAGTTTAAAAAAAAGTTGAACCAACTTAAAAAAAAGCGCTAAAAAGAATAAAATAATTATTAAGTTTATATCTATTACGACATTTTGAAGTCGGTGCAAATCAAACAAGCCAAACAATTACAATTGTAGTTAGGTAGTTGTTTTGTTCAACTTCAACTTTTTTTTAAAAACAATTTTATTTACAAAATGTTAAGCCCGGTATTGTGTTCATTTAGCGGCTAAATGTATGAAAATTTAGCTGCGAAATTTCGTCGCTACATATTTAGCCAAAACGCGGTATTGTGTTTTTAGCAGCTAAAAGTGTGTTTAGTTTTCACCTGTAGGTGGCAGTTGTTTTCCAAATTGTATGTTCTATCTTCAGATTTATCTGACCAGGACCATATCTTCGTCAATATACAATCATCACACGTTTCGGTTAACAAATTTAATTGACTAAGCTGTGAAATACAAAATATAAACGAAAATGTACGACAGGTTATTGTCACAAGTAGCCACCTTGCAAATAACATTGCTGTTAAAAATTTAGCGTGAAAATAAGGTCCGCAGCTAAAAATTTAGCCGCTAAATGAACACAATACCGGGCTTTATCGAAGTTGGTTTCAAGGTTAAGAAGGTTGATTTTGAGAAGGAGGAAGAAGAGGTTAGCGACAAGTGTGTTCACAATGATTTTGAATAAATACCAAACTATTAATTTTCAATAGATATATTCACTTTCCGAAATAAATTCAAACAATTTCAATATACAAAATTCGACCAGGCTAGCACTATTTTTGAGTCTGTCCAACAGTGTATCTCTGGAGGACTGGGAAATTTTATTGCCTTCAATGATGATCTCATTAATTTGGCTAACAATTCTGCTCCACAGAGTTCTAAGTTTGGTAAGGACACTGTCTTTACCGGTGCAACCTTTGTTTTCGCTGCAAGCATTGTAACATGTCTATTGTGATTGCTATCAGTCACACATGCATATATAACCGCTGCATATGCCCTTTGGGATGCATCGCAAAATCCTTGCATCTCAACTGATTTTGCAGTTTTCGAGAAGTTGATCCATCTGGGAAGTCTAATAGTGGCCAATTCCTGTAAATCATTCCGATACTGAAGCCATTCCGCCGCTAGGTTCTCTGAAACAGGTTCATCCCAATCCAAGCCTTCCAGCCAAAGTTTTTGCATAATTATTTTTCCTACAATTGTGATAGGTGCAATCCAACCTAGAGGATCATATAATTTGGCAACTTCCGATAATATTGACCTTTTTGTATAGTTATTTTCTTTAATTTCTCCAAAATTAGGTTTGTACAGGAATTCATCTGTGATTGGGTTCCACAGTATTCCCAATGCTTTCAAGTCATTGTCGAACTTAATATTTAAAAGAGTGTCAATTTCTCTGTCATCCTTGGACACATTGTCTAATATTTCTGTTTTATTCGACGCCCATTTCCGTAAGTGAAATTTTCCCGACTTCATTAAACTAATTGCTTGATTTTGCTTTTGTAAGGCTGCTTCGACCGTGTCTTCTCCTGATATCAGGTCATCCACGTACATATCATTTTCAATTGCTTCCGCTCCTAAAGGAAAGTTGTCCTTTTCGTCTATCGTTAATTGTTTTATTGTTCGAATAGCCAAAAATGGGGCGCTTTTTGTACCGAATGTGACAGTTTTTAGTACGTAATCCATAATTGGTGCTGCTGGATGATCTCTCCATACTATTCTCTGGTAGTTGGCATCGTTTATGTTTACCGCTATTTGCCTATACATTTTTTCAGCATCGGCCATGAATGCAACTCTATGTTTTCGCCAGCGAAGTAAAAGTGATGAAAGGTCATCCCGTATAGTAGGACCTTTGAGTAGTACATCATTTAACGAGATTCTGTTACTAGTTTTCCTCGATGCGTCGAAAACGACTCTAAGTTTAGTAGTAGTACTATGTTCTTTTATGACTGCATGATGCGGCAAATAACAACACGAATAGGTTATCTTTCCATTGGTTTCCGTTAAATGATCTAATTCCTTTGAGGTTGCTGGTATCATGTGTCCAGATTTTAGATACTCCTGTATGCATGATGAATATTCCTGGTACAAAACTGGATCCATTTTAAACTTACTTTCGATCTGACAAAGTCTTGCAATAGCTATGTTACGAGATGGACCTAAGTTCAGATTTTCCTTTGAATCAACAAACGGTAAACGAACCTCATATTTTCCATTTGATAACCTTTTATATGTTTCTTTAAAGTGTTGTTCGCTCAGCTTCTCTTCTTCTGTCAAAAATGAATCGGTCTTGAAATCTTCAATTTCCCAAAACTTTTTTAGTTGATGACGTAAATCAGTTTCTAAGTGAAAGGTTTTCAATTCGATTGGCTGCTGAGTTTTGACACAAACTTCACCTACGAGTACCCAGCCAAATATGGTCTTCTGGGCAACAGGATCTCCTCGTTGGCCTTTACTGACACCATCTAAGATTATGGCTGCGTGTACGTCTGCCCCTAACAATAAGTCGATTCTTCCAGGTTTGTAAAATGTAGGATCAGCTAATTCCAATCCTTGAATGTGTCTGAAGTTGCTGTGGGGTATCCTCTTACTCGGTAAAATGTCCGTCAAATTATGCAAGACGAAGCCTTCCATGTGCAGTCCATGTGAATCACAGATTGTGGAATGTAATGTCAACCTAACTTTAGATTTAACCTCTGCAGCTCGCGACTGTCCTAATCCTGAAATGCTTGCATGAACAGGTTCCTTTTTTAATCGCAGTCGTTGCACGGCATCTTCTGTGACAAAAGAAGCTTGTGAACCGGGATCTATTAATGCTCTCACTATGTGTTCGTAACCGTTACTTGACGTTATTTTCACTAGGGCTGTGGCTAATAGAACAGTCTTTTTTACCGATATTTCATCAACGAAATATGAATTCAAGGCAGATGTAGAGGGCTTCGGTTGAAATGAAGGTGTATTTGCCGATAAAGAAGGCGTAGTTCTCATCTCATTGTCTTTTGTTGGTAAAAATGAGTCAGGCCCGCTTTCCTGGGGAACAAATTTTTCGCGAAAAGTCGATGATTCGTAATTTGCACTATTGGATGTTTTGTGTAGTAAGGAATGGTGACTTCGTTGACAATAAGTACATTTGCGTTTACTGCTGCAACGTGAAGATCGGTGACCCCGTTCTAAACAATTGATGCACAATCCCTTAAGCTTAACTAACTCCAGTCTTTTTGGTTGATCCAAATTCAAAAACTTTGGACAGTGACGAATGTCATGAGACTCACCACACATATAACATTCAAAACGGGTAGATGTTGCGAGATGAAATGTATGTCCGGAGTGTTTTCCACCTTTTGTAGATGTTCGCATGTTTGTGATGCTTTCTTCGCAGTATAGCCTAACTGTCCCGCTAACTGCCCTTTGATGAGATCTTATATTTCAATAAATTTTATTTTCACAAAGTCTTCCTTAGCCACAAATATGTTCCTTTTATCACCATCAAATTTTAATAAAGTTCACTCACTTCAAAGTCAAAAGTCAATTAAAAATCCAAATGTTCAAAAGTCAATTAAAAATCCAAATTTCACTCTTTCACTGATATATCCGGCTCGAAATGTATAAATGTTCACAATGATTTTGAATAAATACCAAACTATTAATTTTCAATAGATATATTCACTTTCCGAAATAAATTCAAACAATTTCAATATACAAAATTCGACCGATTCAAATTGTAATTCATTTACTTAATACAAATCCAATTTTACTTTAATTTCAAGAGCTACCCAAAAACCGAAGTGCACCACCGAATCAATTCTACCAGTCTGATTCTTTTCATTTTTTTCTCTCAGCTTCTGTGCAAATCTAGCGGACCAAACATCCATTCTCTCGACATTTCGTGTTATCATATCTAGTATATCTCTTATCAAAATACTGGTGGCTTTTACTGCCATCTGTTTGCTAATAGTATTCTTCATATGATTTTATACTAAACTTCTGCTCAAAACAAGTTCGGTAATGCAGAGATTTAATCTGTTGTGTTGTGGTTAGAGATTGGATTAAAGGGTAAGTAAAAATTCTTTATTTAATTCAAACATTACTAGATTAATGTTTTGCGTGTTATGTTGTTTCTCGGTATCTCGAATAGGATGTATTAAACAAATATTGTTCGGGATGCAGTTCGGTTGTTAGTTTACATTTTCTTTACAATTTTCCTGTGCAATATTTAACAATTATTTTTGGTTTTTCTATTTTCAGATAATTGCTGTCGAATCAGTTGATAAAACCCACGGATCGCTAACAGGTGGAGTCCCAATATCAGATAAGTATTCATTGAAGTTCCGATGCTTTGTGTTAAATTTTATTCTCTTACAGGAATCTCCAACAAGTGAATTAAATAAAAATCCATTGAAACTGGGAGAATTTGTAATTTGGGTCATTCTTTAGATCGCACTTATGAAATTAAAATTTCACGATCGGATACTGATAACTTAACTTTTTTCGACATTTCCCACTTTGCAATTTATACTTGGTATATTACCACGACGTGATCTTAGAATAAAGAACTAGAGGAAGAGCTGTAACCCGATTTCAGTGAAGCAAATTTCTTTTGCAGTAGAATTTCGAGCGATGTAGTGGAAGCAACAATGCAGGCGTAAATTAAGTCAGATTTAAAGTGGGGCCAAAAGTAAATTTAATATCTTGATAATTCGTTAAAGAATAATTTGATTTTAACTTCTCTCAACAAAATATTTAAACTGCATATTAATTTTGACGTTATATTATAGGTCAAGCGAATCATCCATTTTGGTTTTTATTGATTAAATCTTATTTAAGATTTCCTTAAAATTCCCCCTAAAAATTTTGTTTGACGCCTTCCTGGTGGCAACGACCCAAAACTTTAAAATCAGTTTTCACGTTAACCGCACAAATATTCTTACGAAACTTTGCTTTTTTCCATAAATTGAGGTTTTAATTAAATTTCACATGTTTATAGAATGAATTTAGAAGTAATTCGGGTTATGCATTTGCAGGAAAAACGACTTCACATTACTTATTTCTATATATTAGCGAACGAAAAAAACGAACACTTCATACTGATTAATTTATATAAATTGTGGGTGTTAAGGCAAAGTCGGTTCACAAAAAATCACAAAATAGTTTAATAACTTTATTGGAGTGATTACATAAGGTCTTAAAAGAAGCTACTTTAACAAATTAAACAAAATTTAACTTAATTCACTAGAGGAAACTTTTTCACGCACAAAAGTAAACAACATTTGACAGTACGAAATATATTTGTCCTTATTTTTGGTATACTTTCGTCTCTGTTAGTCAACGACCCCAGCTAATTTTAAATTCCTCGAGCAGCTTCACTCACGGATAGGAATTTTACACGGTACAGCGCTTCCTCTAGTTCTGTATTAAGTACGTGATACGTTGAAAAACTAACTTGCATCGCTCATCACCACCGCTCACAATCAAGATTGCTTAGGCGGTGAAAACACCGCTTAGCTGTAAAGCTCATCGTCCACCCCTCATCTCTGTTAAATGTGAACATTTCCGTTTATGTGTGTTTGTTGTGCGGTGTTAATGCATCGCTTACCGCTCATCGCTGACCGCTCACCGCTTATCGCTCTTCAATGTGTACGCGGCCTAAGAGGTAAGTTCCATAATTTCACACTTTATATCTGAATTTATCTGAGCCATCCCAGCTCAGATAAATCTATCATTAGATATTTTCAGTGCGTGCTGTCTTCACGACATCAGTATTTCCAAGATCGCTATAAATTTATAGATTTCTAAAAGGGTTTGGAGATCAATTGTGTGGGAAAACAATCGAAACAATCGTTTATGAATCAGACCACCAAGCTGTCCTATTAAATACTTCGCTAAACGCAAGCACATGCTTTCGGGAACCCATATCAATCCCTAACTTCAGGCTAGCAAACTGGAGAAATTTAAATCGTTACGTAAACGAATCTCATGAATCTTTGAATATCCCACCAAGTAGGAACCTTAACGAAGAAGAAATTGATTTCTTCACAGAAGAATTGACCTCCACACTTCAAAATGCCATTGAAGAACACATACCCAAAACCATCATTAAACACTCTAACCAACTACCACTCCCAGACAATATTTTACAAATAACAAAAACCAACTAAGGAAACGCTGGCACAGGCATAGATATGACCCAACACAATACCCAGATAAAATGATAAAGCTAATACTCTCGGGAAACACTTTGCTAAAGTGCATAACAACAACGCAAACTTATGTATCCCTTCCTTCAATAGAGAAGTCAACGATGAAATTCATCGCTTCGTCACTTCGCCAAATACCCCTATAACACCCTTTAGCGACGAATCTACTGCCTTGACATCTAACATCACAGATTCTGAAAACGCTACAACCACATTCATAAGCCCAGCGGTGCTTAAAAACATAATTATATCCAGAAATAACAAAAAATATTTCGGAGTTGATAATATCCCAAACACCATCTATAAAAAAGGCAGCCCTCAATTAATAACATTTATAACAATACTCTTCAACCAAATCTTCAATATTAACTACTTCCCTAAAAGCTGGAAAACTGGCCTAATAACACCTGTACCCAAAGCAGGCAAAAAACATTCTGATTCCATCTCACTTCTTTGCTCAATCGCAAAAATTTACGAAGTCTTTCTTCTCGAAAAGATAAAATCCCACTGTAAAAATATTAGAATACCACCAGATTTTCAATACTCCTTCAAACGAGGTTATTCCACACAACACGCTCTACTAAACCTCTCACACGACGTAATCACCAACCTGAACACACGATCCCCATCACTTATATGCAGTCTAGATATAGAAAAGGCCTTTGACACAGTATGGACAGAAGGACTTATTTATAAATTAAAGAATGTCTTCAACTTCGACCAAAACCTATGTAGATCAATCTATCAATACCTATCAGACCGATTTTTCAAAGTAAAACTTGGCAACAACACTTCTGCTGTATATCCAATTTCGGCAGGTCTTCCTCAAGGTTCAATACTTGGCCCAACACTCTACTCCATATACACGTCGAATACCGAAACCTACAAATAACATCCACCCTTCACCCAAAATATATGCTACCCTGACGACACACTTATATACACCTCAGCGAAAAGAATCAAACGAGCACAAAAGTCCCTAAATTCTTACCTAACTGAAATAAACACCTATTTGCTTAAATGGAAAATTAAAATTAACTTCGGTAAATGTTCCGTCTACGCCATTACAGGAAATACTTCTACATCTCCACGAAATTTCCGCAAACATGCTAAGGAGATAACCCTCACAATAGATGGACACACAATTCAATCTACGCCAACACTAAAATACCTCGGAGTTATATTCAATCAAGATATGCGGTTCTGCAGACATTTTGAATATATCCCAAGGCGAGCTGAAAAATCTCTCGGCTACCTATTTAAAGTATTAAGGCCCATAGATGCTCTCACCCCGGAAGTAAAGCTCCTTTTATACAAGCAAATTATCAGGCCAGTAATACAATACGCCTTCCCTATCTGGTTCGACATATCGTCGACCTAAATGGAAAAACTTCGCATATTTGAAAGGAAATGTCTAAGACTATGCTTAAATATAGTCGAAATCCCGACAACCATAAGTATCCCAAAAACAAAGTTCTCTATTCAAAAATCCAAAGAATAGACAGAGTGCTAATTGCCCAGGCACTTAAATTCATTTCTAACCTAAGCTACACAGAAAACCAAATAATACACGAAATCGCAAACGCCCATACCATAAACCATAACGATGAGCAATTCCATTCAACACTCGTCCTAAAATACCTGAAAGAGCATGATTTACTGTACGATGGTGGCACCACATACGACACACAACAATAAACGTGTAACTTAGTCCTATAAAACCTAGCTGTAAGTGTATTATTGTAAATATTTTTAGGAAAAAAAACATGTAAACTTCTTTTTCAGCCTCATTTTTAGAAGTAAGACTTATAAATCAATTAAAACTTAAGAAATTTTGTATTAGATATATGTGGCGTGGAACGAGGAAACGTACCTTACAGCACCTTTTAGCTTTTCGAGAAAAACGTGTTTGAAAGGGACGAGTCTGTGGGTCCCATTCAAGCAGGTATAGAACACTTCTCCTACGAGAGTTCCCCATCAGCGTATTTTATTCCCAAACAATTGATAAATCACTTTCAGAATCACTATATTCTGATAAATCACTATCACAATCTTCACGTGATGTTAAATATTCGCGATCAAGTGCAGCAAGTTCTATGTCGACTTCCATTGTTTTTAAAATTATTACACAATGAGCAAGCAGGAGGATATAGAAAACTAACACATATTCAAATAGTTCAACTCTATTTGGAATAAAGTAAAAGTTTTCGATGGAAACGCGAAACCGAAAGGAGAACTCGATAAAAAAATTTTCACGTCTATCTCCGGCTGGAGGGAGTGGACCTTTTCCCCTCGCGCGAAGCTCGTATTCTCAAATAGGTTTTACAAAATGCGCTATAGATTTTTCAATTTTTATCGCACAAACTTGAAGGTATGCTCATTCGATTCTACGTACTTTCTTCATGCAGGTTCATTAAAAACCTGAAATTCGATTTTTGGTGCTGTAAGGTACGTTTCCTCGTTCCACGCCACATATAATTATTATAAAAGGTAAAATATAAGTACTTCTGGTAAATTTTAATATAAGCATGTAGAAGCAAGTTTAGATAAGTCATAAAATCTGTAAACTGTATGTACAAATTTATAAGAGGCAATAAAAACTATTCTTTCGTACCTTTCGTCATGGATGTCCGTGGTGAAAAGTACAAGTACCACGCTGATGATCACCAGCTTGTACTTTTGGTCGAAACATCCATCATCTTTCTTTGAGCACTGATATTTTTCAGCGATCACCATCCCAAAGAAAATTTTCATTCCTATTTGTGGAAGTAAAACAAGTGTTTTTACTTTTCATTTTTTTAGTACCTTTTGTTGCTATCCAAAATTCATTCTTAATTTTGTGATGACAACACATTGCATCAATTAAGTTTTGGGAACTTGCGCGGAATCGTACCTCCCACAGAGCCACCCATATCGTTGGCTATATTTCATATAAATCAGTTCATAATTTTGCTCTTCGTACCATATGTCTTGAAAGGGTGCGCAAGATTTCTTTTTCTTAATATTCTCGGATGGGTCAACTTCCCCTGAAATGTCCTTTCTGCAGCTATTAATAAGTTATCCTCTAGGAACTGTTAACATTGTTTCAGAATTATTTCTTCTGCTGTTATTAAGAAATAATGAGTATTATATGAAAGGAAATTATAATTTATTGTACTTTTTTATGTATGCACGCAAAGTCAGTCAAAATTTTCCTAAAATGAATTAATGATTAGAAAGTCAGTAGTTTTGGTTGTGGTCACTCAGCAGGATGATTTGATTAGGATACACTAACCGTTAAGGCCATAACTATTTTTTATGAAACCATAGTAGCTTAGTTTAGGAATATCCTCAGGAAAACGATGTGACAGTTGTCAGACATACAGCTAGTTTCATAGCTCAGCAGTCTTTGGTAGTCACGTTGTATTAGTTGTGTTTGAATTCACTTTAATTATATGTACATCCAATATTGTTCAGTTTATAAGAATGTTTCTTTATTGCTATGTTACGAGAAAAAAAGTCTTTTAATTATTTTGTGCACAAACTAATTAGAGTGTCGAGGTACATAGGTAGGGTTAGGTTAGGTTGAAGTGGCTGCCTAAGAAGGCACACTTAGGCCTAAGAGGCCCTTTGTGCTACCACGTTGAGGATTGAAAATTTACAACCCCATAAAATTACCTAAGGAATAGGAGGGTTCTGTCCCCTTGTACACCGAATCAGTTCCTGTATCTCGTGGAACTAGGTCACGGGAAGTCAAAATTATTTTGACTGGATTGTGAAGGATGTTCATCCTTAGTTCGTCGTCGGGAACCATTTTGAACTCCCGATAAATCGAGTCAGGTTTTTGACATCTATGGAGCCTAGCTCAGTTAGCTCTTTGAAGTAGGGGGAGCCCAAAAGCCGGTTCCTACGGTTGGCTAGGGCCGGGCAGCTACCGAGGAGGTGAAGTATGGTTTCCTCTTCCTCCTCGTCGTGGCAACTCCTACAGAAGTCGTTTGAGGGCACGCCCAGCCTATCGGCGTGTCTACCTATGAGGCAGTGACCCGTGATTACGGCTACTGTGGTGCTAATTTGTTTGCGTCCGAGTAGGATAAGCCCTCTTGACCGCTTAAGGTCGAGCTTTGGCCATATCTGTCGGGTAATCAGGCAGGTGTGTTCTTCTTGCCAGTTATTATTAGCAATCTTGAGAGCCTCCTGTGAGAGCTCCATTTTGCATGTAGCTAGCGGTTTACCCGGCTGGTGGTTAATGTCCGAATCAGGACGTGTGGTGCCGATTCTTGCTAATTCGTCGGCTCTGCAATTGCCCGGAATATCACTATGTCCAGGCACCCAGATGAGCCGTACTTTCAGGTGCTCAGCTATGTCATTTAGTGTTGAGCGACATATTATGACCGTTTTAGAAGTTGTGTATACTCCCGAAAGGGATTTAATAGCTGCCTGACTATCTGTGAAAATACATACATTTCCTGTAGGTAGCGCTAGTTGATTCAGGCGGTCCACAGCTACTTTTATAGCCATGATTTCTGCTTGAAACACGCTGCAGTAGTCAGGTAAGCGAAATGAGACATCGAGGTCTAAGTGTTCCGAGAATATTCCACCACCCACTTTGCCATCCAATTTGGAGCCGTCAGTGTAGAGATGCACTGAGTTCTCCCATTGGGGAGGACCTTTCTCCCACTCCGATCTGGTGGGAAAGAAGGAATCAAATTTTGCTCCAAAGAAAGGCTTGGGCGAGGTGTAGTCGATATTGCTGGCAGTTCTATTGTGCAATATTTTGGAGTGACCGAAATCAGTTCGCTTCCAGGTCTGGATTGAGTTAAGCCTAATGGCGGCTGACGATGCGGTTTGCTTACCTAAGAGATCCAACGTTAGAAGGTGGAGAATAGTGTTCAGGGCTTTGGAAGGTGTGGTTCTCAGGGCACCTGTTATCAGCAGTGCTGCCATCCTCTGAACTTTGTCCATTGCTTTGAGATGGGTTGCTATATTTAGTGCCGGCCACCAGACAATCACCCCGTACATGAGTATAGGCCGTATGACACTTGTATAGAGCCAATTCACAATGCGTGGTTCCATACCCCATCTTTTCCCTATAGCCTTCTTACACGAGTACAGCGCTACTGTGGCTTTCTTTACTCTTTCTTGGATGTTAGGCTTCCAGGTAAGTTGTCTATCTAGGACTAAACCTAGATACTTAACCTGGTTACACAGTTTCAGCCTAACCCCGTCTAGTGTAGGGCAATTAATAGGAGGTGTTTTATGCCTCCGAGAGAAAAGTATTAACTCTGTTTTGTTAGGGTTTATACCTAGACCACACCTATCACTCCATGATGAAGTCTTGGAGAGGGCGTGTTGTAAAACCTCAGTCAGTGTATTGGGGTGCTTTCCTGAACATACCAGGGCAATATCATCGGCGTAGGCAATAACCTTGTGACCGGATAACTCCAGGTCTATGAGCAACTCATTTAGAGTTAAGTTCCATAAGAGTGGTGAAAGGATTCCTCCCTGAGGGGTGGATCCTCCTAAGCTGGAGATAATGACCCTGCTTTTTAGCATGAGGTCAATAAGTTTGATGAGAGGGTCGTCGATTTCAAGCCTCCTCAAGAATGCCGTTATCGCCTCTGATCTTATATTGTTAAAAGCACCCTCAATATCAAGGAAGGCTACAAGTGAATATTCCTTCTGTAGTAGCGAATGCTCTATGATTGTGGTAAGTTCGTGTAGGGCTGTGTCTACGGACTTACCTTTAGTATAAGCATGTTGCGAGATAGACAACCTGGAATGATTGATTGTCTCTTTAATGTAGATATCTAGGACTCTTTCCAAGGTTTTGAGCAGAAACGAGGAGAGACTAATGGGCCTAAAATCATTGATGTGAGGCTTTTCCTACCTTAGGGATAAAGACCACCTTCACCTTCGTCCATGAGGATGGAATATAGGTGCGGTTAAGGCAAGCCTCGTAGATGACCATTAGCCACGGAATAAGTATCTCGGAGGCTAGTTGTAGTTCAGCTGGGATGATGTTATCCAATCCCCGGTGATTTATAGGGCTTGAAACTTCATATCGCCCATTTCAATTTTCTTGTATCAAGTATCTTGTGGACCAGTTCATAGTCACTTGGAGTATCCGGCAGTTCTACTCCTCTGTTCGTAGAGCAACCCGGAAAGTGAGTGTTTACAAGTAGCTCCAGCGACTCAAGACTGGATGAAGTCCAACTACCATCACTCCTGGTCAGGAGGCCAGGGGTGATGGGCGTTGTTGAGAGGATTTTCCGCAAACGACTCGCTTCAGAGGAGCTTTCAATTTTATAACAGAATCCCTCCTATGAGGATCGTTTTGCTTTCCTAATCAGTTTCTTAAATTGTTTGAGGCATTCTTTATAAGAAGTCCAGACATTTGTTTTTTTCCCTTGGTTAAAAAGTTTGCGACACTTCTTTCTTAGGGTCATGATCTCACTGGACCACCACGGAGGTTTGGGCTTGCCTCTAGGGACCCTGTCGGGGCAGGAAATTTGTGTCGCCTCATTACACGCAAGCGTCAAAGTGTCCACCACCTTGTCTAGGGTTTGTATACTGTCAATTACGGGTGGACCTGTAGTAGGCAGACTATTACTGAGGACCATCCTGTAGAGGTCCCAGTTTGTCCTTAGCCTGTTTTTATAGGGAGGGCACATCATCTTGTGAAGTGTTATTCCAAATTCAATATAGGCATGGTCGGAGAAGGATGGTTCCTTGGATACCTTCCACTCCGTTATTAAGTGGGCGGATTGTTCTGAGACTAAGGTAATGTCTAGAACTTCCCGCCTAATTGAGTTAGTAAAAGTGGGTTCTGCACCCATATTACAAATCTGGAGGTTAGTTCCGAGAATAAAATCAAAAAGTCACTCACCCCTTTCGCTGACGTCCGAGCTGCCCCAGACTATATGATGAGCGTTGGCGTCTGCTCCGATCACCAGCGTCTTCCTTTGTTTAGTGGCTTCCTTAATCGCATTCCTGAGTGGTGTATAAGGAATGTCCGCCACATCGTGCGCCATGTAGCTGGAGGTTACCCAGATATTGTTGTTTTGTAACTACAGTATGGCTGTAGTTGTGTCATTATCACTGAACTGTGTGAGAATAAATGCGTTAATATTATTCTTAATGAGGATACATGACCTTGGTTTACCTGTACCCTGTAAATAGAGGAGCTTATAACCCTTCATGTTGAGTCCGCAAACCTTGTCTCTGATGATCCAAGGTTCTTGGACAAGGATGAGCTCTTCTCCTTTTTGCGCAAGACGAAGGAGAAGGGCTGCGGACGCTGTTTTTGAGTGATGGAGATTAATTTGAACCACTCTTAACATCACTGTGTCCAGGTGAGGATACCTCTATCACAGTGATGTCAGCAGTCTCCCCATCATTACTGGCATCTTCGTCAGTGGAGGAACCTAGAAGTTGGTCCTCCAGTTCTGGTCCAGGATCCGGGAGGGTGTCGACTTCCATAGCGTCGACCGTCGCCTCACCATCTTCTGGTGAGGGAGTGACAACGGCAGAAACTGTCGTTTCACTCCGTTCTCCTTCCTTTTCCTCGGTGTTGCTTGAGGAGGCTGCTGAATTCTCCTCTAATTTACTAGCATTAAGCGCCTTTAGGTCCTTTTCATAAACCTTCAGGCTGATGGAGCTGAAGCCATAGCAAATAATGCCATTGCATTCAGCAAGTGGGGCAAGGGACTGCTCGTTTAGGATCATAATGACCTGTCTTGAGCTCCCCTTGACCTCGCCCACCTGGGCCAACTTCCAATCATGGGTAGGTAGTTCAGGGTTGGACATTTGGAAGAACTTAAGGATCTCTGCAGGATCCGAAGGTTCAGCTGGTACCCAAGCCCGTGACCTAGGTCTACAGGGGATTTTATCCCTGGGAACGGCTTCAATTCTTGCGCCAGTCCAGATTTCGCCAAGACGGGAAACTGCCTGGTCAGGAAGCCGACATCTGGTTCGAGCAGGCAAGTAGCTTAACGTGGCCTTGATGCCAACCAGCATCAAGACAACGTGGAGGAGGGCCAGGGTTCAACGAGAGAACCTCCATATACACCTTCAGCAACGCCATCTCCACCATCTTCCATTTATCACGCGTGATGGAGCCGTCCGCGTTGCTGCGGTCTATAATTGCCCTTACTAAGCTGTCCTTCGCTATCTCGCTGAAGGACTTGGCAGTGGAGGAAAGGGGGCCTATCGCCTTAATCCTTTTGGAAGATGGCTGCTGCTCGTTAGGCGAGCGCAACCTCTTCGGGGTAGCTTGCAACGGGCCTTTGGAGGCCGACGCGTTACCTTGGGCAACAATCTTGTTAGCCCATTGCAGAGAGGTTTTATCCTTCTCTCTAAGGTTTTCTTGAGACACGGAGCTCAGTTTGCGGATGATTCTGAGCGCAGTCCGTCTCTCTTTGAAGGCCACCGTTAAGGCATTTCCCTTCTGCTTGGTGGTCGTAGGGTTGGACTGGGGTGTCCTGAGAGGCGCGCTGGAGGATGTATGTCCGGGTATTTTAGCCTCGGACAGGGACGCACTACCACGCGCAGGTTTTGCAGAGGGAGGAGGAACAGTGCTGCTGCTACCGGGTTTGGTGTCCTTGGCAGTGGCGTACACTTTCCCCGAGGAAGGGGGTTCACAGGACTCCTTGGGGAGAGTCACCGTGTTGGCCTTGGAATTATTGGAGGAGCGAGCAGTGCTCGCAGAAGGTTGCCCACTTAACCCGTGGGCCGGGTTTGCCTTGACGGCGGGTTGTCCCCCTATTCGGGTGGACGAAGTTATCTCGGTTTTATCCGAGGCTGGGTATTTTTTGTGCATAATTAAATTTTCATAGTCGACCACTTTCGCGACAAGGCGGTACTCATGGTCTCGATATATATTTGGGGTGGTGGGGAATCAACCAAGGTAGAGCCCCTTACCATGGCGGTCCTGTATACTCCTTGAGGCGGACAGGTATCAAGGAGGCTCCGTTAGAATACAGCTAGTTACCCCCAGCTGCAAACTATCCAATAGGCACGGAAGACGCTTAACACCCTGGATTGGGGGAGTTTGATCAAGAGAGTAACTGTCTCTCCGCCCGTCATCAATAGCCAGTCTATAGTAAACTACCTGACTGTTACCAGCCGCCCCACGTGGAGGGAGATGCGGACTTCCTACAGTATCCACAGTTACGGCACGCCAACAAATTAGTAAAAATTTGTTAACGCGTTGGTCCCCCTGTGAATCTGCAGGCTGCGGCCGAGGTACATAGGTAACGTTATACTGAGATTAAGATTGCATAAAACTTGAAGGTGACACTCAATAAAATCAATTCTACCTCTAAAATATCTCTTGATAAACTTGAAATTCCAATCTTCCTTTCACCTACAGTTTATGATATGTCTTTTTTTTCGGCTATTAGTCGTATGAAGTCGTTTTTGTTGTTGAGACTAGCTGCAAAGATGGATTGAAATCTAAAGTCAATTTCGACTTCCTAAAAGTTAGTATGTTTAATTGCATAGCTTTAAAATGTGAAAAATCACTACGATTAGTTCAGTATAGTTGGTAAAACTAGTGCAATTATTTGAATAATAGTGAAATGTATAAATTAGTTTCGATCACTTAAGTATATATCGGTAGTAGACCTAGTATACCTTAATGTATTTATATATATCTTAGGGAAGATAAATTTAGATTAAATACGCGTGTATTAGGCCTGATAACTGGTATTGAATACACATAACGTTTTTGTTTTCATTAATGTGTAATGTGAGTTTTAAATTTTGTTTTTGTTGATTTCGGGAAACCCCACAGAGTTTCTTATCCTACTTGTTTCACTAATCCCTCCTCCCTCATCCCTTGTTGCATTGATATGTATTGTTTTCTTTTTCTTTTCTTTCAGCATTTATAGGTTGGGCCTGCACCCTAGCCAAGTGCAGGGTAGGTGTGGGTAGTTGGCTGAACCATCAACAAGGGGATAATCTTTTTATCCTTTGTGGCAGACCTGAGAGAAGGACTACACAACCCTCTGTCGCCACAGGCACGCGGAATTATGTTGTGCTGTGTATATTTAGATGTTCAAGGACCTACACCCCTTACCGACGAGCTAGGACGTGCTGCCAGCCAGCGCGTGCCACTTGAACATCTAGCGGCAACTTCACTTCACGCATCACATAATCACCATTGAAAAACGCGTTCGATTGACGATTTCCCGCTACTGCTTAGAGCTGTTTGAGGTTGATCCACAAAAAATTTATTAGAAGATTTCTAACCATGGTTGAAATCTGGGTACATCACTATACTCCAGAGATAAAATTACAGGCGAAACAGTGGAAAAGACCAGGATCTCCTATTACAAAAAAGGCAAAAGTGGTTTTATCCGCCCTAACAGTAACGGTCTCAGTTGTTTGGGATTCAAAGGGTATAATTATGGTGAATTACTTAGAAAAAGATGAAACTATAAACTCTGCTTACTATTGCAATCTGCTGCGACGTTAAAGAGAAGAAATTAAAGAAAAAGTGCCTGGTTTGCTAAGAAGAAAAGTTTTGTTTCACCAGGATAATGCGCGAGTTCACACATCAGTTGAAAGCATGGCATAAATCAGTTGTTACCCCACGCCCGTATTCACCTGATCTAACTCCATCAGACTTTTATCTATTTCCAAAGCTTAAAAACCACTTAGGAGGTCAAAAATTTTCCACAGATGCTGTCGATGCATATTTTGAGGGCCTAGATGAAGATTTAAAAAAAATCTAGCTTTTCATTTTCCTGGTCCGCCTTAATTCTTTGGCATTATGATTAAAAAACTTTTAATTGAATGCTATTTAATACTTTTATTAGCAATTTAATTAAGAGAATTGGTTATGAGCATGTTGGACACACACATGAAAGTTATTTCTAAATTTTTGACAAATTACTTTTGCTATTATCATTGTTCTTTATAGTTTTAAATGAAATACTCACTAAAGACTACATTCAAACATTTTTGGAGATATTTTGCATCAATAGTTGAAAAATTAGAGTACGTGAGGGAGGAGTTTTGGCAGTGACTTTGCAAACAAATATCTACTAAATCAAAAAGATCTTATGACATTTTTGCATTTTAGAAGACCTATTTAAGTAAAAAAATATTTTCAGCACACTTTTCACTCTATGAGAGGGAGGTCCAAAAAAATTATGTTTTCAATAATCTCATCAAAACTGTCTTTGGTAACGTTCGTATACTAAATTTCATCTTAATAGGTTTATAGATGACTTAATGGAAAGGCTGTGACATCATACGGACAGTCGGGGCGTTGTGGAAATGCAGGTAGAATATGATGCATATTCAAAAAATTTTATCCAACTTCGACCATTTTTAATTTTTAACTAAAAAGATGATTATTGACCTACCCAAGATACCCCGAAAAATAAGTTTGAGTCCCTATTCGTTTTGGCAAATTTTCGAAATTGCAAAATATTTGAGCGGACTGACAGAAAGTGGTTAAGGGGATTCAAAAATTATAAAAAAAAATATTTCTGACAATTGACTAGTCTGACAAGCCTAAGTGCCCTAATTGACTGGATTTGACCCTTAGTATACCTAGAATATTTTGTCGGGAAAGGCTCAACTATTGATTTATAAAGGTTCTAATCGGGCACGCTCATCGGGAAGGAAAATTGGTCGCGAACTCGCGTACTATTCAGTTGTTTGTTTTGTTTTTGTTTTTCATGATTTATCTTTCAGCTTTTCTTTGCACCAACAATTTCTTTTAATATAAAACATGGATTGTATCAATAAAAATGCGAGTATTTTAATATATAATCGCCACATGCAAAGCATACTTCAGCTTCGCGGCCAAAATATTCCAAATCAGCAATTAAAGTGGCATATACAAATCAGCTTCTCCCATAATAGTATAGAATTAAAAATTTATGTAAAACAAATCATAAAATTCAAGCCCTCCTCACGGGTCACAGGCTAAAAAGCCCTGGAATGTCTGATCGATATTACCCTGCAAGCTCCAATAGTCGTTTAGCATGCGACTCACGTGTAAAAAGCTTGCACGTTATCCCTTAAGGAAAATTTACACACATGGACACATTAGTTGCGGAGTTTAGGTGTTAGGATGTCTATCAATACATCAATTTCCGTTTACCCATAAAAACAAGATCGACACCCATTTGGATCGATCCTGTCATCTTTTCTATAATAAATGAATCGATGCCCTTCTGACATCAATTCCCAAGTTCCACTCTTCTATTTTTTTCCTTTTGTTTTGTTTTTGGAAAATTAAGACCGGGACTATGCAAAAATTTTTATTTAATTTTTGCAACATTCATGGCTTGAAAATTAACCATTTTTCGGTTTACTGCCACCTGATCGCGGAAAATCCGGGTGTTGTGTGCACTAAGTGAAACCAAGGTTGTTTCCGATTCTGATATTAATCAGTATCACATTCCTGCTTATCACTTAGTGCCCCTCTTCTCTCCTGAGAGGGGAATCGCTGTTTATATTAGAAATAATGTGCCATTCTGCCATCTCCCTCAATTCTCTTCTACTAATCCAGAATTTAATTATAACAAAATATGCACAAAATTTACACTTAAGTCGAGTGAATTTGCGAAAAATCCAAAATAAACTTTTTATAAACTCGAGCGACGTGAGAAATATAACAAATTTCTCAACACGATAAGCGTTGCTGATAAAGAAAAACTAAACTTCTGTGGCTCTTCCTCAACAGCAGCACCAAAGGATTAGTTTTTCTATTGTTGCTGGACGCTTTCACACGTTTCCACCCCACCCCTATACTCTCCAGGTCAAATTTGGACGTACCGTACAATTTCGGGAATCTTTTCTAAGCAGAACAACACGATTGTGGAACAGTTTACCATCTTCTGTTTTTTCCTCGCCTTACAAGCCTGAAACTTTCAAACGGGGCGTACGTACATCAACACCTTAACCCGTTTCCCTCATGCTTAATTCCTTTCCTGCTAAGGCTGTGCTTTAGCATCATAGAGAATCCCCTGAGCTTTGGCAAATTTGATATCCGCTCTCTTTCACCATCACGGTAGGCATGGGGCAGTCTGGCAGGCGGGAGGCGTTGCGTTTACCTGGGAGCGTAAGATTAATACAGGTAAAAAGATTAATTTTAAAATCATTTTAGGTACCTTATTTTTTTTTAATTGTTTTTTATTAAGTTGCAGCAACACAAATTTATTATTGCTAGACACTTTCTTTGTTGATAACGTTGTGCCAGATACTATTTTGTAATTAAAAAAAAAGTTATTTTGAAAGAATTTCACTTTGGCTGAAATTTTAATATGATGTTAATCAGTTATCAAAAGATTTAAAATTAATTTGCCAGACAATAATTCGGTTGTTTAATTAGGAACCAGACCGTTTAAGGGAGGACCCCACTCTGAAGGTTTGAAAAAATATATTTTTTTCCATAAATCTATTCTTTATAGTGTCTAGAATAACCCTCTAAAAGAGTTTATTGATATTCGAAGTCATTGCAAAGATACAAGAAGAATTGTGGGGCCGGTGGCGGAAGTTATCATAGAAAAAAAAACAGTACCAAAAACTTTAAACGCGTTTTGCTCGACACTACATTTTTCAAACCGAGTTCCAGTTTTTCTCGGAACCATTCAATGAAATCGATTCAATCTTTTTCGACAATGTGTAAAACTGTTTTCTCTATCGTGTAACATAGGATTTTTTTGATATTTTAATATTTCGATTTTTTATAAACAATTTTATAACATTTTTTTCACGATTTTTTTTTTAATTTTAAAAAAGTCGCATGCTACACGATAGCCAGTCTAAGGAAATCTAAAAGATGTTATTCTACCTTATTTCAGGACACATCGCGCTTGGCACTATTCAAAGTGCCTTTTTTTGGACATCTATGACGCCTAAGGCGCTACCACCGCTTCAAATATTAATATTTTTATTCAAAGAAATTTTGTAATACAGTTGAAAATACATGCAATGATCTAGCATAAAACCACAAATGATTCGTTTGTTTTTTAAACCTTAAAAAAATTCGTAAAAATGTCTGTTTCTTAGAGCCGTCAGGGTGGGGTCCCCCCTTAAGTCTGGGCAAGTATTGTGATAATATGCAGGTAGTAAAAGAGAGATAGTTGCAAAAAAGAAGAAGAAGCCGAAAAACATACAGCATGACATTAAAATTAATATATTTAGCATTAAGTGGTGACAAGGATGTAGGAGATTTCAAGTGAGCAATTCTCCAAAATTTTGTCACGTAACGATCTCGTAATAAGTGCTGTCGTAATGTAGCTTTATAAGACGGTACATTTGATGAGTCGAAATTCCTAAATTTTTTTTAAAAACTGTCGTCGAAATTTTTAGATCGATAACTATTACAAAATAAATAAAATCTAACATCACTAACTTTAGTAATATGACTGACTCAATACATATTACAAACAAATTTCTCTAAGGTGACAAATGTACGCACAAGTATTTTTTCGTTATCGGTAATAATATTTTGAAATGCTAACTGATAATCTTCTGACTCTTCGAGTAATTTGAAAGGCTTAAGTTTGCCTTATCGGAAAAAAGCTGGTGTGTAATCACATCATGTGATTGCGTGAAAGTTGCAGTGAAGTTGAAATGGTCAGTACTACTTAATTCAAACCGAATCTCTGTAAAGTGTATCCTTCTTTCTCATATAATCTATTGAAGAATAACAAATTGTTTCTTCATCGTACATAAAGATAATAGTCTGATTCTAATTCTATAATCAAATTCTATTGTAATAAATCTGTAATGCTATATAAATTTATTTTAAATAAAATAAAATTTTTTGTTACGACTTCATCGCTCTGACCGAAACCTGGCTTCATTGCGGTTTTACTGATGCAGAAATTCTTGACGAGTCCTATCAGATTTTTCGTAAGGATAGATACTCTGACTCCATAGCACGTGGAGGTGGCGTGTTGGCTGCATGCAAATCGCACTTGGATTGCAGTTTGGTTGATATCCCTGCCTTATCCGTCACGCTCATAATCGAGCTCTTAGCTCTTAAGATAGCTCTGGGAAAGATGAATATATTCCTTCTATGTTATTATATCCCTCAAAACTTGACAAACCATGCTGATGCAGATGGTCGGAGTCTCTACGATATTTTAATTCTTAGCCTAGATTTTATTAATAATATGACAAACCCAGAGGACGAAATAATCCTTCTTGGTGACTTTAACTTACCCAACGTTCAATGGGTATTTAACGCTGATGACGATGACTACCTTCCTTCAAATTGTCTTACTGCTAAAGACTCCCATTTTCTTGACACCATCTCCTCCTCTGGTTTACACCAAATGAGTGATGTAAAGAACTCTATGAGAAGGCAGTAAGATCTCATCTTTTCTTCTGATTCGAGTAACACTACAGTCGAACCGACTTCTCGTAATTTATCCGCTATCGACAGTTTACATCCGGCCATTTTTATCTCTTTTTGTTACGATTTTTCTAATATTGTTGACCCCAACGTAGATCAGTACGTTCTTGATTTTAAAAGGGCGGACTTCTCTGATCTTTCGAACAGGATTCTCTCAATTGATTTCCCATCTCTTTTTCATGAAAACGATATCGACGATTGCGTTTCCGTGTTTTATGATAGGATTTATGATCTGTTTAATTCGTGTGTGCCACTTAAACGGGTGAGATCATCCTCTCATTCTCCCCCGTGGTATACTAGGGAACTACGGAGTCTTAAGAATAAAAAAAATCGGTTATGCAAACCCTACTTAAGCAGTAGAAGTGCGTCGGCCTATTCTGAATTCGTTTATTTTCATGAATGCTTCTTAGCGTTATCGTCATCTTTATACAGGGAATACCTTGATAATGTTCGCAGTAGCTTGCACAATGATCCTCGTACCTTTTTTAAATTTGTAAATCTGAAAAAGAAAACTGATAATTATCCATCTACAATGTGGTATAATCGATCCTCTAGTTGTAGCGCGCCTGATATAGCTGATAACTTTGCATTGTTCTTTGAGGGTGCCTTTTTATCAGGCAACTTTGTGCCTTCCCTGGAAGAGTTTAGTCATATCCAAAATCGTCCCGCTACCTCCATTTTTTTGCCCATTATATCTCGTGACATTATCATGAATGCTATCAAGGAACTCAAACTGGACGTTTCTTTTGGTCCTGATGGTGTTCCACCTGTATTATTGAGATCCTGTTCTGATGCTTTACTCACTCCATTGGAACTCATCTTCAAAAAATCTCTTCAAGCCGGCAGATTTCCTACCTTATGGAAGAACTCCTTTATAATTCCTGTTTATAAAAAGGGGCTTAAAAACTCCATAACAAATTATAGGCCAATCGCGAAGCTTTCTTGCATACCCAAGTTGTTTGAATCTGTTATATACTCACAGCTTGTTGGGCAGTGTAAGGGGTTAATCTCATCTAATCAACATGGCTTTCTGCCTGGTAGATCGACAACAACCAACCTTCTGGAATTTACATCACACATTATCTCTGCCTTCCAACAGGGACTCCAGACTGACTGTGTCTACACCGACCTTAGCAAGGCATTTGATAAGCTCCCTCATCCCGGGATTATGCTTAAACTTGAAAGGTTAGGTTTTCCGCCTTTATTGCGCGACTGGATCTGCTCTTACTTAAAAGATAGGACTTACCGTGTCTCTTTCCGTAAGATTTTATCTAGAGTCGTTAGGGCTTCATCTGGTGTACCGCAAGGTAGCCATCTGGGGCCGCTGCTGTTTATTCTTGCCATTGACGACATTGTCCCTCTGATTAAGCACTCCAAAGTTTTAATCTATGCAGACGATATGAAGATTTTCTCATGCGTTAGAAACAGGTATGATTCTTCCTGCATTCAGGACGATTTGAATACCTTCAGGGGTTAGTGTGCCACAAATGGACTGCAACTTAACCTGGATAAATGTGAAGTTATGTCATTTTCTAGGAACATCAATCAGCTCGTCTTTGATTATACCTTTGCGGAAACTAATATCCGTCGTGTGGAGTCCGTTACTGACCTCGGTGTAATGCTAGACAAGAAACTCGATTTCACTCTGCACATAAACCATATAGTATCTCGGAGTAATTCAGTCCTTGGCTTTGTTAAACGGTGGTCAAGGGAGTTTTGTGATCGACAGACCCTTATTCACTTATTTTTTTTCTTTAGTTAGACCAATTCTTGAGTACGCATCTCAGGTTTGGTCTCCTTGCTATGCTGTTCATTCTAGACTCATTGAATCGGTGCAGCGGAACTTTGTTAGGTTCGCTCTAAGGGACCTCCCATGGAATGATCCATTAAGGCTTCCTCCTTATGAGGATCGCCTCCGATTGCTTAATATGCACTCGTTAGAGGAACGTCGCTTAATTGCTGACCTAGTATTTATTCATCAGCTTTTGAACTTGAATATAGATTCTCTCACTCTTGCAAGTTTGGTCACTTTTAGGCAAACCCCGTATAGCTTAAGGAGATTGCCTTTACTACATGTTATCCATTCTCGCTCTAACTATGGTATGCATGAGCCTATTAACCGCATGTGTAGAGCCGTGAATTTGTGTCCTATTTTTGACCTGGCTCTTACTAAAGATTTGCTTAAACGATCTCTGTTGTCTTTCCACCACTGATTGTAGTGTTTGGGATTGTTCTTATTTTGTTTTTGTTTTTTTTGTTTTTTTTGTTTACTAATATTTTATTGCATGGGTTGTGGGAGCCTCATTCATCTCAATATTTGTTATATTCTGGGGTGAATAGGTCAATTGATTCCAGGCCTCTGCCTGTGAAGTGCGCCTTCTGAGTTAGAAGGGTTAATTCTATTAATGACATACTGTATATTTTTACGCTGTCTTGTTTGCAACTATCTCTCTTTTACTACCTGCATATTATCACAATAATTGCAAGACTTAAACGGTGGTCTGGCTCCTAATTAAACAACCGAATTATTGTCTGGCAAATTAATTTTGTATCTTTTGATAGCTGACTAACATTGTATTAAAATTTCAGCCGTACTCAAATTGTTTGAAAATAATTTTTTTTTAATTACAAAATAGTATCTGGCACAGCGTTATCAACAACGAAAGTGTCTAGCAATAATAAATTTGTGTTGCTGCAAATTAATAAAAACCAGTTAAGCAACGTCTCCCGCATGCCAGACTGTCCCCATGCCAAAACCACCCGACCTGAAATTCTCTGTCGAAAACGTTGCCAGCTCTTATACTGTAACAACAATTGTTAAAACACAAAAAGTTTACTTTTTTGAAAATTACTCTTTTTACCCGACTGCCGAAGGAGGGGAGGGTAATGTTTTCGACTATAGGTATGTATATATGTATGTATGTCTATTTCTTTGGCATTCGGTTAGCCTAAACGGTTTGATGGATTTAAACATATGAGGTGTTATTAAATTCGTCTTAATCGTGGGAGTGAGTATAATATATTTAAACATGGTTGTTGTGCGCAACGTTTTTTATATAGTAAAACAAATTCAATCACTTATAATAATTCACTTTGTGTATTACTTTTTAATTTTACAAATTATATAACTTAAATTGATTTTAATATTTGGTTTTAATGTTACTTGCACGCTGACTCAAAAAGAACTGAACTGAACTGCCCATCTCTGATTCGGATTTACTCTGGCTAAATCACAACGGTAAAGCAATTTGGAGGCAACAGTTGCATTCGCTTAATTGTTTATACAGACTTGTTTGTTTATATAAAAAGTGCAGTGGCGTCGACTTGAAATCTGTGCAATTCTAGCGAAATGTTATGATTTCTGCTACTTTGTGCTACAGGTAATCTAAAGTCAACATTGTTTGCAACATAACAAGCAACAGGCAACTATCAGTTCTCGAAATGCACCAATAATTGTAGAATTATTAATAATCAGAGATGGGCTAGATTCAGAAATATCCAAGAAGATTTTAAACTGTATGAAATTTTAAATAAGCTAAATAAATTATATACAAATTTAACTTGCGACTGAACATTCCGGCCTCCTTGGAAATACACTGTATTTTCAATTAGAGCATTCTTCAACGGGCAATGGACATAAATTTACGATCGCACGTTTATAAATCCCAAATTTGGTTTTAACATCTGCTACTCTCGGTGTTCCGTCCTTTCCGGGATATAATTTGATTACTCTCGCTAATAGCCACTTCAGAGGAGGTAGATTATCTTCTCTTAGAAGTACAAGAGTATTTACTCCCAGGTTTTTCTCTGCCGCTGTCCATTTTTTGCGCTGTTGTAGGTTGGACAAATACTCGAGCGACCAGCGTTTCCAGAACATCTGTTGTAGGTGCTGCATTCTACGATATCTAGTGAGACGGCTCATAGGTTCAGGCGTCACATCTGGTTCTGGAAAAGAAGATAATGCAGTACCAATTAAAAAATGGCCTGGGGTTAGGGGTTCAAGGTCATTTGGATCTGAGGATAAGGGACTAAGTGGGCGTGAATTTAATATGGCTTCTACTTGAATTATAATCGTATTAAGTTCTTCGTACGTTAAACAGGCATCAGCCAAAATTCTAACTAAATGGTACTTAGTGCCTTGACTGCCGCTTCCCAGAGGCCGCCAAAATGGGGTGATCGAGGAGGTATGGGCCTCCATTCAATATGATCTTGTTGACATAGTTGATAAATTAAATCTTGTAAGCTTTGGGATTCAAATAATTGTTTTAGCTCTGACAGTTGAGATCTTGCTCCAACGAAATTTGTTGCATTGTCGCAGAATATAGTTTTACAAAGGCCGCGTCGCGAAATAAATCTTTTAAGACTGCCGATAAATCCTTCACTTGATAGATCTCCAACCAGTTCAAGGTGTACAGCCTTTGTTGTAAAACACACAAATACGGAGACATATGCCTTAACTGGAGCCTTTCCTCGTAGTTTGAAGTGTACTTTAAAGGGACCGCAGAAGTCTATTCCAGTCGTCAGGAAAGGCCTTCCTGGTTGTACTCGTTCTCTTGGTAAGTCACCCATTAGGTACTCAATGCCTCGAGGTTTCGTTCTGAAGCATCTAATACACCTGTGCACAATTTGGCGAGTAAGGATTCTTCCATCGATTGGCCAATATTTCTGCCTACAAATATTTAGAAGGGTTTGAGGAGCAGCGTGAAGGTTCTTAATATGAAGAAAAGACAAAATCATTTTAGTGACATCATGATTTCTAGGCAGTATAATTTGATGTCTTGAATGGAATGGGATTGACGAATTATTTAGTCTACCACCAACCCTTAAAATACCACTTTGTTCTAGGAATGGGGATAAGGTTCGTAATCGACTAGATTTTTCAACATCAAGACCTTTGGATAATGCCTTAATTTCTGCTGAGAATGCACTTCGTTGCACATTCCTTAATATCCACATTTCCGCATGTGGAATACGCGTGAGTTGCTGATGAATACGCGTGAGTTGCTGATGAATCTGAGGCAGTAACCGAATATCCTTTTCAGTTTCAGAAAAGAATTGCTATGTTTTACAGAATTTGTTAAGTCTTCCTCCTGTTGTAATGAGAGAAGACAGAACTTTTGTTTTCGTTTTTCAGGTACTTCTTCATTTCGAATGTCTTTACCAGATGACCAATATTCTTCTGGGAGACTCAAAAATTCTGGACCATGTAACCATAAGGATGAGCTACACAGATCCTTCGGAAGGACACCGCGTGAAAGAGCATCGGCAGGGTTTATAATTGAAGGAATGTGCTTCCATTGATTAAGGTTTGTTAGATCTTGGATTTTTGCAATGCGGTTCGCAACAAATGTGTTCCATGTATAGGATGGTGCACTTAGCCATGATAGGACAATGGTAGAGTCTGTATAATAATAAATCCTTTCAATGTTGATATCAAGAATATTTAATAATCGTTCTAACAATTCCGTTAATAACAGAGCTGCACAAAGCTCTAGTCGTGGTAGAGTCGTATTTTTAATAGGAGCAACGCGTGACTTAGAGCAAATTAGTTGTACTGAAATTTAACCAAATGAATCCGTGCATCGCAGGTAGCAACAAGCTCCATAGGCAGATTCACTACTGTCAGAAAATCCATGTACCTGAATATGCACTGTGTTTTCAAAGGTTTGAAGATGGCGAGAAACCTTTAAATTATTGAGTTCGCTTAGTTGTTCTCTATACGAGCGCCATTTAGAACTGAATTCCCTTGGCAAACCTTCATCCCATTCCAATTTTAGTTTCCACAGTTGTTGGAGAAAGATTTTTCCTAGAACTACCACTGGCCCTACAAGCCCTAAAGGATCAAATATCCGTGCAAGTTCTGATAGGATAAGTCGCTTTGTTATGTGGTTGTTGTTTAGATCAGGTGGCTCTATATTAAATTGGAAGACATCTTCCCTTGGTTGCCAAATAAGTCCAAGGGTTTTGATGACGTTGTTGTCTTTAATCTGAAGAAACCTTTCTTTATGATCTTCAGGAATACCTTCCAACAGGGATGAATGATTCGAGCAGAACTTTCGTAGCTCAAAATGTCCTCTCCTTAGTACTGCAATTAGATCTGATTGCAACTTCTTTGCCTGTTGCAATGAGTTGGACCCAGTCATGCAGTCATCAACATAGAAAGAAGTGCGAAGAATACTACAAGCTTCAGGAAAATTGATTTCCTCATCTTGAGCTAATTGATTTAGACAGCGTGTGGCTAAATATGGTGCATTTGATGTGCCATATGTTACTGTTTTTAATTTATAGAATTTTAATTCGATGGAGGAGTCATCACGCCAAACAATGAGTTGGTAATTGCAGTCATCAGGACTAACTAGAATTTGCCTATACATTTTACTTGTGTCCGCGGTAAAGACATATCGATATTTTCTAAACCGGACAACTATTGCAAAAAGGTCGGGCTGGACAATGGGTCCAACCATTAGCACATCATTAAGTGATTTACCACCCTTTGATTTCGCGGATCCGTCAAAAACTACTCTAAGCTTTGTGGTTGAACTATCGACTTTATGCACGCAATGGTGTGGTAGAAAGAAATTAGATACTGGTATTGTATTAGCTGAAATTTGCTGCATGTGACTAAGCTTTTCGTATTCTGACATAAATTGAGTGTAAGCTAATTTATGTTTTGATTACGTGCCAGCTTGCGTTCTAGTAAATGAAATCTACGTATAGCTATTTCTTTAGAGCTTCCTAGAATATTTGGATCGCAGCGGAATGGAACTTTAACCCGATATCGTCCACTAGGCTCTCTTATTACTGTCCGACTAAAATGCTCCTCGCAGAGCTGTTCTTCAATAGTAAGTCTTTTCTCTGGACAATCATGTCTTTCTATCTCCCAAAACCTTTGTAATTGGTCCTCCAATGAGGAAATTGACGGTTTGATAGCCAGATTGCAGTGAAAGGACCCTCCAGTGGATTCAGAAATTCTGCCCATAATTATCCAACCAAAAACTGTTTTTTGTAGAACTGGTAAATGGTGTGCAATCCTAAGTTGTTCTTGCTCCAACAATTCAAAATAAAGCTCTGCGCCAAGCAATAGGTCAATTCTTTGAGGCTTGAAAAATTGCGGATCAGCAAGATCTATGTTTGATGGAATTTGCCACCTTGCTATGTCAATGAAAGAGTCCGGTTGGTTACCACTGATAAATGGCAGAATTTGGGCTTCAGTATTTATTATGAATGAGCTTGTGCGGGATTTTAATGCTAAATGCAATTTTGATTTCGAGATGACTTCTGAATTACCTATACCGCTGATCAATAGATGCGTTTTAATTCGCTTTATTCCTAAATCTTGTGCAAGATTCTCAGATATAAAATTAAGCTGAGACCCAGAGTCTAGAAGAGCTCTGCATGTCACGGGTTTCCCAAATTTATTACAAACTTGAATAACCGCTGTTGCCAAAAGGATTTTACACCTTGATTGGCTAGCCTTGACATGTATTGCTGTATTTTGCATAGAGTGAAATGCTGATGATGAACTCTGGTTAATGTTATTACTCCCAGAATTGACATCATTGATAGTATTAAATGCCATGTTAGTCGAAAATGGTTGCATTTTTTCTATGTGTAAAAGAGTGTTATGTTTCTCTTCGCAGATTTGACATTTCCTAGACGAACAAGTATCTTGGCTATGATTCTTTCTTAAACAGTTCAGGCATAACTTAAGTTTCTTGACTTCATCATATCGTTGGCCTGGTGTTAAGTTTAAGAATTTGATGCATTTGTATATAGAATGATTTGCTCCGGAGCAGAAGGAACAATTTAAGATCGTTACCGCCTTAAGGGACGTGGAGTGACCTAATGATTTGAAACCCTTGCTGGGTGTAACCTTTTTATTAGAGAATGTTTGAGAGGTATTGGCTTTGAACTCGCCCTTTGACTCTAATGTATGACACCTTTTCTCTAAAAAGTTTGTAAGTTCCCTTAAAGTAGTAAGTCTATCTGCTGGACATTCATCTTCCCACTTATCTACTGTAATGGCGTCTAGTTTTTTCAAAATAATAAAAATGATTAGGTCATCCCATTGTAATGCGGGACGCCCTAATGCTGTCAATGATCGCAGGTGTACATTTAAGTTGTCGATGAGTTCTCTTAAAGCGCGTGGAGACGGTTTATTTATAATAGGTAAAGAAAATATATGACGGATATGTTCCTGTACTATCAGTTTTTTATTATCGTAACGATCGATTAAAATGTTTCGAACTACTTCATAATTGCTGTCAGTCACCTCAATCGATTGAATGGACTTTAATGCACCATCTGACAAGGCGGAACGAAGATAATGAAAACGAGATACATTATCTAAATTTTTATTATTGTGAACCAATGAATTAAAGGTTTCGGAGAAAGTGGTCCATTTTGTGTAATCTCCAGAAAAAGTGGGCAGCACAATTTTTGGCAATTTTATAACACTTGAATTATCACTATGAATAGAAACACTATCATTACTTAATTTTGCCTTATCCCTTTTCCCAATTGCTACTAACAAGGTTGGTCGCAGGACGAAATATAATTCTTCATATTCTGCTCTAGTTTTTGATAACAATTCTGCCTCATCAAATTCTTCTATTGAACTTTGTACTACACTAAAATTTTCAAAATATTTTTCTAATGCATCTAGACGGGTTTCTAACTCGTGAATTGATGTCGAATCGGAGATAGTAATTAGATAATCCTTCACACGGTTCTGTTGAGCAATTATCGTGGCGCGTTTTGTTCGAAGCTTAGTTAACTTAGAATCAGTCATTGTTTTAAGTATAACCTAACTATCAGAAAATTACTTCACTTGCTGCTAATAAATCACTATACACTGTATAGTCCAACAGCAATCTGCTAGATGGTTTCTAAGGAATTTATGACGTATCTCAACAATTCAAATGATACCTGCATTCACCTTTCTCGAATTATTCTAATCACTATAGAAATCTGATATCTAGCCACGTAGAAAAAATCATGCACTGTTCTAAATTAATCCACGTGAAAAATTGATTCACTAGTATTTTTGATCAAAATTACTGACCTTGTGAAACTGTGAGCAATTCACATTAATACCTGCATACAACTTTCTATAATTAAACTATAATGATATAGCCAAGCGATGCAGAGCACTGTTAAAGAACAGGAATTTATACGGTATCTACTTGCTTTCCGCAAAACCGTTATCAGATATATAGCAGAACAAATGCACCTTGCCAAATTGCACGTGTGTCACCAAATGCAAGTTATAATAATTATGCACAAATCACTAATTTAATGAAGTTGAATTAAATGCTTTGTGTTGAATTGAATTGAACAATAATTACTATTTGGTAATCTTTATTATACAGCTTTACCTTGAATATGATGTAATTTTGTAACCCAATTGCATCACGTCGGGGTCACCAGAAATGTTGTGCGCAACGTTTTTTATATAGTAAAACAAATTCAATCATTTATAATAATTCACTTTGTGTATTACTTTTTAATTTTACAAATTATATAACTTAAATTGATTTTAATATTTGGTTTTAATGTTACTTGCACGCTGACTCAAAAAGAACTGAACTGAACTGCCCATCTCTGATTCGGATTTACTCTGGCTAAATCACAACGGTAAAGCAATTTGGAGGCAACAGTTGCATTCGCTTAATTGTTTATACAGACTTGTTTGTTTATATAAAAAGTGCAGTGGCGTCGACTTGAAATCTGTGCAATTCTAGCGAAATGTTATGATTTCTGCTACTTTGTGCTACAGGTAATCTAAAGTCAACATTGTTTGCAACATAACAAGCAACAGGCAACTATCAGTTCTCGAAATGCACCAATAATTATAGAATTATTAATAATCAGAGATGGGCTAGATTCAGAAATATCCAAGAAGATTTTAAACTGTATGAAATTTTAAATAAGCTAAATAAATTATATACAAATTTAACTTGCGACTGAACAATGGTGTCCGCGAAAAAAATAAAGGGGAAAAAATATTTTTATTATAACAATATTGGTATTAAATAAAAGCTAATAAATAGCCAATTCCTGTATATGTATATATAGGAAAATATATGTATTATAATAAATAAATATATATATATATATTATATATATATATATATATATATATATATATATATATATATATATATATATATATATATATATATATATATATATATATATATATATATATATATACAGTGCGTATCATATTTATAAGACATTTAAATTTTTGAATATATTTTGTTATTATCCCCGTTATGTTGTTACAAACGAATGAAGAAGTAATACGCAAAAATTCACAACTCTTATTTCTAAAAAGTGTTGGCATTTTGTTTTGTCTATCTCTTCTCAATCGCAATATACCGTTAGTTTACTCAAACAACGGTAAGTATGTTGCATTTTACAGTGTATCATATTTATAAGACAGTGCATTGTTTTCGGTGAATTGCGGAGGTGCGATTAGTTTTTTTTCATTATTTTAATTATAAATTAAATTAATTAATTGTTAAATAATAATATTGAAAAATGCCACGTGGTGTTGTTTTAAATGATTTAGAAAAAGGACAAATTTTAGCTTTTGTCAATGAAGGCAAATATATCAGTGAAATATCGGGTTTTATTGAAAGGAGTCGATGGGTTATACGAAATTTCATTAATAATAAAGAAAATTACGGCAAAGTGAAACGGTCTGGACGAAAAAGAAAGCTTTCAGAGAGAGATGAAAGAAAAATAGTGAAGGAAGCCAGTAACTCAACCATGAATTGCAGATCTTTAGCAGACCTTAGCACTGTTAAAATTTCAAAAATGACTGCGTGGAGGACTCTACAAAGAAGTTCTCACATTATCCGTGCGAAAATGAAACCAGCCCCTCGTTTGCTTGCAAGGCGCAAGGAACCGAGAATGAAGTTTGCTGCAGATTATATGGATACTAACTGGACCTCGGTAATATGTTATTTTTCGTACATTTTTAAAATAAAATTTTAACTTTAATTTATTTTTCTCATTAAGGTTATTTTTTCGGACGAAAAGAAGTGGAACCTAGATGGTCCAGATGGTTCAAATTCGTATTGGCGTGATCTGTGGAAGGAACCCCAGCTCTTTTCAAAAAGGAATTTCGGTGGAGGTTCTGTAATGACGTGGGGGGCTTTTTCAGCCAAAGGATGCTTAGAATTACAGTTCACCTCGTCAAAAATGAAAAGTGCAGATTACAAATTAATACTGCAAGCAAGCCTTTTACCGTTTTTGCAGCAAAATAACACAAGTAAGGAGACAATGGAGTGGATGCGGATAAATAAAATTGAAATTATGGAGTGGCCTGCATGCTCGCCGGACCTTAATCCCATTGAAAATGTCTGGGGAATCTTAGTTCGGCGAGTATATGCAGAAAATAAGAAATTTGAAAGCTTGGAGATATTAAAACAAGCCATACTCACTGAGTGGGAAAATTTGGAAGACAGTCTGCTACTAAATTTAATAAAATCCATGAAAAAGCGTATTTTTGAATTAATCAAATCCAAAGGATGCCAAATTAATTATTAAATACTTGAATTTTGTTAGTGTCTTATAAATATGATAAACCTGATTTACATAAGAAATGGATTATTTTTATTTCTGTCTTTTTATCTGAAACTTTTTCATATAAGTGTTATTAAAACATGTTTAGTATACAATAAATAAAATATATGAAAAATAACAAATGCTTTTTTTCAATTCAAATCGTACTTTTAGTGATAATTTGCATTGTCTTATAAATATGATACGCACTGTATATATATATATATATATATATATATATATATATATATATATATATATATATATATCTATATTACAACACTTTAATGCTACCATTTTGACAGGAACCTCAAAAAACTAAAAAGTGTCAAATAAAATAAATTATTAAATAAAAAACAAAAAAACACGACTGCCTTAAAAAATATCAACTGAAAGGTGAAAAACAATCTCGATAATCTATAGAAAGTAAGAGCAATATATATTTCACCATGCAATGCTTTTTTGTTCGATACCTCCTAAACAAATAATAAAATAAAAACTATTATATAAATATAACTTGCTACATACAAGCTAATAGTCCATGTGGTGGTCTTTACGTGAAAATATTTAAATTTTTACAACAAATATGTTTTGTAACTCTTTGCTTGTTCCCGCCTGCACTACCATTTCCAACATTCAAGCATTCATCAAATTTCTGTAGATTATAGAGCTTGTTTTTTAGTTGATATTTTTAACGCAGTCGCGTTTGTTGTTTTTATAATAATTTATTTTATTACCGAAATTATTGTACAACTGGCAAGTAAAATAGCCAGTGACTTAATTTTAGTTTACAGTACCCAGCGGCTAGTAACTTCTGATATAAACATGAAAACTAAATTGGCTTTAAACAATTTCCGCCACTAAAGTTTTCATATGTTAACAAGTCTTTTCACCACCGACGACTCAAAAAATTAAAATTCTAGTTAATTGTCATTTCGAACTTATTTTTACTTTTAGCTATTACTTAAAAGCCCATGGAGTTAAATCGAGAAAAATAATTGGCTGCTTGAAATCGGCTATACTTTTTCAATCGCTAAACAACAATTCTTTTGCGACTTCTTATCGAAGGAAAGATACTTCGTGTAGCTAGCCCAATTGAAGAGTCAGTATTAGGTGGATGTGAATAAGTAATCAGCAGAATTTTTATCTAATGACAGTCTGAAAATGGCAGAACTGGCTGACTGAGGCTTATCAAAAAACGAATCAGTGAAGTGAAATAAAAATATTGCCTAGCACCTTATATAGCTTTGTCCAAGATGATTGACACCGTCCATTGATGGTTTTCACTGGAACTAATTACGAATTCGAAGCACTTGCATCGGCCGTGTGCGTAGCGGATGTATGAATTATTGTTTGCAGGTACACTGAACTTCGTAAGTGCTTTGAAGTAACGCACATCCGATCTAACTTTTCTTTTTTGTCGCTCGCCAATGGCCAATGTTTTGAGACGCTAATAAATATAAAATAACAAGCACAAAATAACTGATTTGACAAAGAGACAATTAAAAATTTGCAAACGTATTAAATTAATTATGTATTTTATTTTTTTCGTAAACATGTTTTAATTTTACTTTCAAAATTTACTTTAGGTAGTATTTAAGCTACAACATTCCCAGGTGGTACACACTTAATAGGCTCATCACCTGCATTAATCAAATCTAGAAGATCTCGAACAGTAAAGGTTTTAAGATATTCATTTGCTATAGGTACCACTGTGCTATGTATAGCTTCACTTACCAAATTAGCCTGATATTTAATGAGTAACAATACCATTTTTTCCATAATGCGATTGGTCAGTTTTTGAAATATTCCACCTCCCAACAATCCGGAAATATTTAGCTTTAAGTTCGCCAACACCACGGTTACTTCGAAATCCTTAATATACAGTCCTTTGTCTTTTGCTGCGAGTTGCATCTTCCCATTGACGCGCAAATCCTCGAGGACAACGCCTACATCGCCCTTTCCCACCAGTTTAAAGAACTTCATTACTACAAAACTATTCACATATTGCCCTTCGGTGCTCAGGTTTGAAAAGCTAATGTCAAAGGTTGATTTCAGGGTCAGAGGACTGAATGTTGCGTCATTAGTAACGAATTCATTTAAGCCATCTGCACGAAAATCAACAATGCTGGCTAGAATTCTTAAAAATTTGTTATTATATTTTATTTTTTAATATTTTATCATCTTACGAGAACAAAATATTTTTATAAGTCCATTCAGTATAATCTTGCTTAAAGGGCGCTAATGGAGGAATTTGCTGTTCTGGAAAACCGCATGGCATTTCCTTTTTCACCTTTTCTAGGAATCTTTTAAGTTTTTCATTGAAACTTTGCCCTAAAAAAATCAAATTATTTTTGAAAATACTGAGAATACTTTGCTAAATTGATATTTACGTACCTGCTACCCCGTGCAAATATAGTTGGGATGTTATACACAGCAGTACTGTTGCTATTAGAATCCACTTCATTTTTGATGAAGACTATGAATCAAATCGCCATATTTATATGAGTTTCCCAAAAATCTTTTATCACGATGTTGAAATTATCTGAAATTCTTTATAAATACTGCAAGGTAGAAAGGGCGATGTCTCACAATCAACAAATTTTCGATAATTCAATTTTAGGTCACCAATTCAAGATCACTTTAAAACCCATACGGAGCACTTTTCAAAAATTGGGTCAAATTAATTTTCTCTATAAGATCTGTTCCTATAATCTTTTGTATTTGTTATCTTGGGAAGGTATCAGTAGTTTAACTGAAGAGGCATAGCTAACGGCTTGTACATGAATTCAGTTTTCAGGGCTAATATTGTAAAATGAAATTCCAACATTTCCCTTTATCGTTATCTTAATCTTAGGAAATTGTTTAGTTTTTACTATCTAAGAATTTATACCTTAGATGGAAAAGACGGAATATGTTTTGTGAATGCTTAATTCCTTCCGCAGAGAAATGATGTCTAGCCTGTCAAAGTGATCGTCAGTTGAAAGGTTCGAATCTTTGCATTGATGAGAAAATGTACAGGTAGGAAATAGAAAGGCAAGCCAATATACTTGTGTAGATAATTTATGCAAACGTTTTGATCGACACATGTTTCTGTCATTTCTTCAATTCAAGTAGCATTTTAATAAGTCTTGGAAAATCCTTTAGTTAATGATAAAATTACGGCCACTTACTGATAAGCTATTCGACTTAACAAATAAAAGTTTGTTTTAATGTAGATTTTGCCATTAGAGAAATCGGAAAAATGTTTTTTAAAATTTCTATGAATATATGGTACATATAGGAATAAGTTTCTTGGAAATATATAATACAATATGTTTATGTATTTCATTTACATAAAGTATGTTCTTTATAAAAGAGGAAAATATGAACATTTTGTTAAGAGTGATTGTAATTATATTTATGATCACAATAAAGGAGCGTTGTATGAAATGCGACATTTCCTAGTTTCCCATTTGGTGCCTGAAACCCCAGATATGAAAACGCCAACACTTTAAAATAAAAATAGTGGAGTTAATGAGTCGGCATTTTGGTCCAAAAATTCAACAAATTAGGGTATAACCCCTCTCGTTTTCGTACTTAAAAGCCAATTATACATAATTTATTATAAAAAGTAAAAACTTTTATAAAGTTTCTACGTGCTCTTTATGTACCGATTTAAAAAAAATAAGATAAAAGGATCCACTTCCACCCTCTGGGACGGTAATGTAAGCCCCCGACGGTTTTCCTAAAATTCCCTGGCCTATGCCCCTTCCGCATTATTTTGCTTGTGTCAATTTTCGATCTTTTTCCCGGTGAACAACCGTTGCCGAGAATTAATGTGCGGAAAAGTGCGAAAGAGAGCTTTCTGCTACTTTGAAGTGGTAGAACGGGTGAAAGTTATCTGAAACTATTTGTTTTGTAATCAGTATATCGAAAAAGAGGTGGTAAACGTTTAAACTCAGAAGATAGATTAAACCACTTTTTCATCAACATTGATTGATTGTGCATGGGTTGGCGGAAACTATTAGCTATTTCTTCTTGAAGTGAAATATGTTTTAAAAGTATTAACCATAATATTTTTTTTTTTATATATGATGTTGCCAAAGCTCAGGGGATGCCCTATGATGCAAAAGCACAGCCTTGGCAGGAAAGGAATTAAGGTTAGGGAAAATGGGTTAGGAGGTTGAGTGAAGGAGGTGTCGATGTACGCCCCGTTTGAAAGTTTCAGGCTCATAAGACGAGGGAAAAACAGAAGATGGTAAACTGTTCCACATTCGTGTTGTTCTGCTAAGAAAAGATTCCCGAAATTTGACGGTACGTCCAAATTTGACCCGGAGAGTATAAGGGTGGGAGCGACTTGTAGATCTTGTATCGCGCGTTGTAATGAGTCTACAAGGAATCAGGCTAGCAATTTTGTTAAAAAAATGGCCATGGAAATAGCGATAAAAAAGCTCCAGAGAGTCAAGGCCCTCAGAGATTGAGGAATCGCCAATAAGTTTAACAGCCTTACGCTGAACTTTGTCTAACGCGGACAATGCGGTGTGTCCTGCCCCTGCCCAAATATGGGAATTATATTCAAGTCTAGGCCTAATGTGGGACTTGTAGATCAACGCTAAGTCGGGTGGGGTGAAATATTTATTACATCTCTGTAGAAAACCCAAACATTTCATCGCACTTTTAGCGATTGCAAATATATGATCCGTCCAGCTAAGATTGCTGGATATCTCAATACCCAAGATCTTTAGGGAGGGCGAATTGGGTATATTCACTCCGTCGACTGAAATGGGTTGGGGGTGAACTTGGCGTTTTTTAAGGGACATTAAACAGCATTGAGTTTTGGATGCATTAAACGTAACACGATTTGCTCTGCCCCAAGCGAGGACCATAGAAATGTCTTTGTTTAATGATCTAAACATGCGTTCCCGATTTACTTCTGTGGCATTTCCACGTGAATTCATTACAGAATCAAATGAGTACGCGAAATCAAGGGTGCTGTTGTCGGCGAAACTATGAATAGGATTGAGAGTAAGCGACAAGAGATCATTAATAAAAAGAAGAAATAAGGTTGGTGAAAGAACTCAACCCTGAGGTACACCGGCATTTATTACGTAGGAATCAGATGTAACTCCGTCAATTACTACAAGGATTCAACGGCCTGACAAAAAGCTCTCTATCGCTCTCTATCCATTTAACGAGGGTTGGGTGCAGACCAAATGTTTGAAGTTTGGCTAAAAGGGCAGCATGCCAGACTCTATCAAAAGCCTTTGAAATATCAAGAGCGACGATTTCGGACTCACCGAAATTATGGAGACAATGATTCCAACGCTCCGTTAGAGCAGTTAGTAAGTCTCCTGTTAAGCGGCCAGCGCGGAAACCGTACTGGCAATCGTTGATAAGATGGTTATTTTCTAGATATTTCAACAACTGAGAGTTGATGAGTGATTCAAAAACTTTGGATATGATCGAGGTTGGTACAATTGGTCTGTAGTTAGAGGGGTCGCATGCCTCTCCTTTTGTAAGTATCGGCTGGACATGAGCAAGTTTCCATACACTTGGAAATATTCCTGTTGAATATGACAGGTGAAAAAGTTTGCGCAGAGGCGCAGCATTTTAAAACAAGGGGCGAGAAACCATCAGGTCCAGTAGCTTTGGACACGTCGAGTTTCGAAAGTACTCTAAAAACATCCCGAGTGCGAAAGTGTAGCGGCTTTTGCCTACTAGTGCACTGTGATGGAGATGGGAGTGGCTGCGATGAAGGTGGCAACTACGAGTTGGCAGCAAAATTAGCAGCAAACAGGTTGGACTTGTCCAATGAGTCAGTAAAAACATTCCCATTATAAATGAGTGGTGGTGTTGACGAACAGGTGAAATTGTTCTTTACGGTTTTTACTAGAGACCAGAAGCCCTTACTACCCTTTTGAGTAGAAAATACCTTCCGTCTGATGCTCTGGTCGAAATTGAACTTAGCCCGGCTGATTGCTGAATTGCAAATATTCCGCGCATCTCTATAGATACGTCTCAATTCCTCTGAAGGGCACAATTTATATGCCTGGAAGGCTTCTTCCTTCTTTTTAATGGCTGCGAAACAGTCATTATTGAACCAATTGGTGTTAGTTTGGTTTGATGTTCTTGAAGCTTTGAGGAATAAAGCGATGCATTCCAAACCATAGGATGTTCAAGATATAATCGGTGCTTCTGTTAACGTCCTTCATAGAAAAGCAATCAGACCAATCCAGCTTTCTGAGATATTTATTAAGTCCCGCCCAATCAGCATTTTTATAATGCCACACTAATCTTTTGGTGGAGTTTAGGTTAGTGGTTGTCAGAGAGGAGATCGAGAATTGGGCGGAGATTAGACAATGGTCCGAATTACCCAAGGGAGACGTCACCGAAACCGAGTATTTTTCTGGATGCAATGTTAGAAATAGCTCTAAAAGATACGCGTTGTGCCCCAAAGTATCAGGAACACGAGTCGGACACTCAACCAGTTGCTGTAAATTAAAAGACTCACTAAATAACTCGACGTGTCTTCCAGACGGGCTTGTGGTGGAAGAATGCCTGAGCCACTGTGTGTTGTGGACGTTGAAATCTCCAGCAAGAACGATTTCAGAAGAGGGGGATAATTCCAAAATCTTATCGATATCGGAAGACAGTTTATCGAAGGAGAACACAGGGTCAGTGTCAGACATATTCGGGCTGCGGTATAAAAAACAGAAATTAATGATGTGCCGATAGAGTTTAAATCTAATCCAGACATAATAAAATTCTGGATTAGTAGAAGAAAATTGAGGGAGAAGGGAGAATGGCACATCTTTTCTAACATAAACCGCGATTCCCCTCTGAGGAGAGAATAATTCAACAAACACAACAAAAATTCAAAATTTAAAAAGTAGCACATATCGTAAAATTTAAAGGCACATTCGGACACTTTTCATCTGCATTTTGTTTGTGACAATCCTGATCAGTTGCAATACTTTTTCCTGTGCGAACAAATGTCATTTAAAATAAAAAAGAAGGTAGTAATGGTTCCCTTCTTGTCACGGAGGAATATCAACTGCGGAGGTAGAGAGAATATTTTGTTGAAGTCCTAAACAATACCTTTGGACCATGAAGAGGTAATAGGAGTCCAATATACCATAATTCCGAAAAGATTGGAGTTGGCTGACGCAATTAAATTGATGGACTTCGGTAAGAGCCCAGGGATTGACGGAATACCAGTGGAACTACTTAAGGCAGATCCCAGTGCCGCGGTTGATTATCTTCGAACACCCCCGTAATCCAGGAGTGTTGGGAAACCAAGACCAGAGTGAATGGAAAAGCGAGTGGTAATGTGAAGATTCCCAAAAAAGGCGACCTGAGGAGTTGTAGCAATTGGCGTAGTACCTGTCTTTTAACTGCAGTCTCCAAATTGATTTCCAAAATCAGCTTAATGCGAATGAAGCAAACGATCGAGCACCCTTAATAATGAACAAGCAGGTTGCAGCGATCATATCAATACCCTCCGAATTATCATAGAGCAGACGACCACCCATCGCGAGGGATTAGATGGCAACTTTTTAACCACCTTACGCATCTGGACTGTGCCAACAATGTATGTCTCCTATCCAGTAAACAGAGTCATGTAGCCGAAATGTCTGAAGCCCTGAGCAGAGGTCGCAGAGCAGGGCTTAAGATCAATGCTGCTAAAATCAAACTTATGAGCTTAGACTCCAAGAGACAACATGAAATTTATCTGGAAGAGAATAAAATTTGCTATCTCGGAAGCATAGTTACAGCAGACGGAGGAGCTGAAGCTCATGTTCCATTGGCCGGAACTTATTACCAACGAAAACCTCCACCGACTTACAAACCAAGACGGGATAGACACCAGTTTTCGCAGGTGAAACTGGCAATGGATAGGCCACAGACTACGAAAAGAGCCTAGCCGGGTCTAGATTGGAATCCTCACGGGATCCAAGAAAGCACCGAATTGGACGGCCGCACAACAAATGGAAAGGATCCGTCGAGAGGGAAGGTAGATCAACAAATCGTGCCTACATTTGAAGGCGTTGGCACAGAACCGGGCCAGGTGTAGAGTTGGTGTTTTAGACGCCCCATGCCCCCTGCATTTTCTTTGTGAAAATTACTTAATATCTTGATGGGTACTGAAGTTCATATAATTATTACATGTAAGACATGGCTTTATTCGATGATTTTTTCGCATTAGCTTCCTTACCTGGATATAAGTTGTGTAGGAATGAGAGAGTGGGGTGGGTTGGGGTAGGTTGGTGTGGGTGTGGGTATTTATGTCATTGACTGTTTCAACTCCCGAATAATAACGGATTCTACATCTGCTCGCTTGGAGTTTGTAGTTGTGGATGTTGATTTAGTGGTCGATAAGTGTTTGCTATCCTCCATATGTTGCCCACCAAATAGTTTTTCAATTGAGAACGCAGCTGAACTCAGTGAAGTATCAGAAGAAAATTATACAGCGGCTTGACAGAATCTAAGGGATCAGCACAACAATCGTAGGTTGCTGGTAATAGCATTAATCAATAAGCTACTATCTCGGCAACACATGCAAATGGTAGTCCTTCAGCCGTTGCTATTAAATCGTTACGTGACACCACGCAAGAGTGCCTATGTCCTCCTAGGTTATGTCGTCTTAACATAGGTTCAGCGATAGTCAAAGTAATGACTGATAAGGGGAACACAGTCGATTGCAGAGCCATTCTTGACTCTGGCTCTCAAATTAATAATTAACAGAAAGAATTGCAGAGAAGTTAAAGTTAGCACCAACTTCAGATGTGATCACCGTACATAGTGTTGGGAACAAGAAAGAATCTTCACAGAGTTAACGTTAGTTAGAATCCACAGTAAATAATTTCGCCACAAGAGAAGAAGCCTTTGGGTTACCAAAAATTATATCACCGCAGCCAACACAATCATTCAATACAGCCAGATGGGGCATACCAAGGAATATCAGTTTGGCTGATCCCAAGTTTAATGTAATCGATTCAGTTGTTTTGCTTCTGGGCGCAGAATTTTATTATCAGTTACTGTCAATTGGACAAATCTAGTTGGCAGATGATCACCCCACATTACAATATACGGTTCTTGGATTTGTCTTGACGGGCAAGATTAGTCAAGGCCCAACATCTTGCGCTATTTGTGTTATATGTATAGAAAATTAACAAACTGACCAATTAACTGAAAGATTTTGGAAACTGGAGGAAGTAGCACCAGCAAGAGATAACTTCACTCAAGAAGAAATGCAATGTGAAACCCACTTTAATCAAACTGTTTGAAGAGATAACAATGGGCAATTTACTGTCTCCTTTCCATTTTGTGAAAACCCTAAAAAACTTGGCGAATCCCGAAGCATTGTTATAAACAGATTTCTTGCATTAGAGAAAAGATTGTCCAAGGACGCAGCATTGGAATCTCAATATGTAGAATTCATGGCGGAATACATTAATCTGGATTGGGATTTCAAAGTTTCCTTCGTGACACGTGCAGACTGGTTTATATGTGTTGCTTCAGGGTTTTGTTTTGGGGTTGTGGTAATATGTGGCAGTATGGCGATGCCTATAGCTTTCTTCGTTGGCGTTCCTGGTACGACGTGCATCTGGCTCAAGTGGGTGGGATGACGGTTTGTCTGGGAAATTCGAGTGATAAAAGAATACGTCAATCCCAGTCACGTCCTCTATTATGAAACCGTGCCCTTTTGTTTGATGGTACCACTTAATACGACCTGTGCAGGGTGTGGGTTTCAGGGTCGTTGCTGTTGGGGCGTTGAATTTAGGCTGATCTAGCGGTTGCCCCTGTAGGCTAGCTCGTTCGCGTTTCCCGGACATTTGTTCGACTGTGGGGATTTCCGAATCCTTGATGCCTTCATGGAGTAGAAGTTTGTGCGACGGGGGCGGAGTCGCGTACTCATTCCTGGATATCAGCGTTCGCAATGCCGTCGAGAGACTGTTCCAGAGCTATCAATGGCGAACTCAACGAAATTTTCCCAATTTTTTTGTATCCTGGAGCGGAGCTGGAAGTGCGACACATTCCTTAGATAGTCGGCACCAAATCTTAGTCCTGCCTCGTCCCCCCGTCGAGTGTTTCGTAAAACGCAAGCGCCGTTCCCCTAAGCCTTGTAGCAAGATATGTCGCTTGTAGTGATGCCGTCCAACCATTGGTCCGGTCGGTGGCTGGGTGAGCATATCTGCGTTGAACTAACAGGTCGGCCGGTAGGGGATACGTAAGTCTGGGTATCGCTAAATACCCGATCTATTAAAGTAGTGCCTCCCATAGCCGTTAACTGCGATTTTAGGAAACTGACGGCGTTCAGAGTTCGGCGAAGCTCTTCTTGAAATTCTGCCCTAAGTTCGGTTTTCGTCTGCTCTTGGGATTCTGCGATCGCATCGAGTACCTGAGTCATCTCTTCTTGACGTGCTTTCTTATCTTCTTCCCGGGTCTCCTTTAATACCATCTACCGTGAGTGGCTGTACCTTCTCTTGAGACATTCTCGACTGCTTAGTAGAATGATATAACATGACAAAATTTTCAAAACGTTTCATTTCAAATATACAGTGGCCTAAAGGGCCCTAAATTAATTGACCTACATCTGGAAAGTACAATTTTTATCAAATTTTAATTAAATTCTTGAATTTTCTAGTGTAATACAATGTTTTGTTAGTGATAAAAATAGCCCTATAATTTTAAAATTTAATTTTTGTTAGTAATGTAGTAATGTTAGTAGTTCTGTGTAGTGTTTTTGGTGTTCATGTCTATCTTCCAGGGTTCTTATGTAAATCTTCTTCTTCTTTTAGGTTTTTCAGGGGCTGAGAATGAATTTCCTGGACGCAAGTTTCCCCGGGATATGGAGCTCTTTGAGATTTTGCCTTATCTGGATGGCCTGTTTTGACAGCTTTCTGATTCCAACAGCCGTAAAAATGCATAAGTAGCTCACCGAAGTCCTCCGTAGAGCAGGCTTCCGACTAAGAACATAGTGTGCTTATTACACTCGACTGCTACAGAAGATCAAGAAATATATGTTTATTTTGAGAACAATACAGAAGAAAGAGTAATGAAATTAGGATTAACTTGGCTAGTCAGATCGATTCAGGATTAAGGCTTATCCTAGCGAGGGATCCAAATTGTTCGACCCCTTTCATATACAAGGGTCATTCAATAATTAAGGAGACAAATTGGTCTGGGGAAAAAATGGTTCGTAGGACAAGTTTGGTACTTTTAGGACTTTAAGTTGGCGTCACTGAGATGAGTCCTGATCAGCTGTTGGATCAAAATTGCTGTGTTTATAACCTCAAAATTAAGTTTAACGATGGCAAGTATACTTGAAGATTCAACATTGTTTGAACAACGTTCTGTGATTCGTGTTTTACTTGCTGAAGGTGAAAAAGTAGCTAATACATAGTCTAGAATCACTAAAGTGTATGGTGAAAGTTGTATGAACCGTGAACAAAGTGAAGCCAACTATGAGAGAGAAACGTCGTGGATCTCAGAGGAGAGGTGTGATTCTCCATCAAGACAACGCACGTCCTCACACTGCTCAACTAACTCGCGAAACCATCAACAAAATAGGCTGGGAGTTACTGCCTCATCCTCCTTACAGTCCCGATTTAGCACCATGTGATTTCCATTTGTTTGGTCCATTGAAGGAGGCATTACGTGGGAAGAAGTTCCAGGATAACGAAGATGTCAAAAAATTTGTGGGAAATTGGCCCAAACACCAAGACGAAAAGTTCTTTGCAGCCGCTATAAAAAGTTGGAACAAGTGCATAAATGTTGGTGGGGATTATGTTGAAAAGTAGGAAAAGTTTTGTTTTGTAAAAATAAAAGGTTTTTTTCTCAGACCAATTTGTCTCTTTAATTATTGAATGACCCTCGTTTATTCATTTCACTAGTATTTACAGGTAAGGCATTCTCACAACACTTTCCGCAGCATCAGGAGTGTTAAATAACCATGTCATTATCAAAACCAGAATTCCATTGGTAACTCTGAAAAGATATGATTTTCTTAAAATGATACATATACCTGTATTAGCAAATGAAACTTTAATCGCTATACGACCTTGCGCCACATATATTTCCCGAAGTTCGCATAGAGAGCAAGACTACTCCGTGACTACTTAAGACTTGTCGACATGCAGAGAAACAGAAGATTTGAATCATATATGTCCTCTGAATCATTCGATATATCACAAGAAGGCAGCCCCTTGCTCCTGCGAAATGAATTTATTCAACGGCTTACCGTAAAAAACATGTAATCTACAAAGGATATAAAATAGCCCTGTTTGGATTCAACTTAATAATCTAAACCAATGGATCTTCGCAGTCGCTGAAACTATCGCTGCTAATGGAGGAAACAGTTCTCTAGTCTTGAAGGGTTCTGGCCTGTTGAAAATATTACCAGACTGCACCATTAAACATGATTTACTAACAATCCAAGGGACACACATAACCCCAGCAGAACTTCTTACAAACGAGTAAGTGAACTAACTACCATCTCCACTTCAGAAAGGAGTGTCATTGCTAAATCGACTACCTACGAAATCCAAGGGAAACAACTTGACGTGTTAAAAACAATGGTGTCATCTCAGCTACAAGAAGAATCATAAAGAAGGGTCGACTCTCACAAAGTTCATCATTTTGCCATCCCTAATTGTAATATTGAGCTGTTTCCTGATTTTTAAGTCTGGACTTGATTGTCAAAGCCGCCCACACCAGCTTCACGACAGCCCAAGGAATTATACTTCAGGGTCAACGTCTGATCAATTTGCACCCGACTCGTGTTCCTAATACTTTGGGGCACAACGCCCTTCTTTTGCATCTATTTCTAAAAGCGCATCCGAATAAGTACTCGGTTTCGGTAACTGCTCCCTTGGGCAATTCGGACCATTGTCTTATCTCCGCTGAATTCTCCACCTTACCTCCTCTCTGATAACCACTAACCAAAATTCCAACCAAAGATTAGTGTGACATTATAAAAATGCTGATTGGGCGGGACTTAATAAATATCTCAGAGAGCTGGATTGCTCTGATTGCTATTCTATGAGAGACGTTAACAAAAGCACTGATTATATCTATCAAAGCTTTAAAAACATCAAACCCACTAACACTAATAAATGCCGGTGCACCTCAGGGTCCAGTTCTTTCGCCAACCTTATTTCTTCTTTTTATTAATGTTCTTTTAGCCCTTACTCCCAATCCTTTTCATAGTTTCGCCGACGCCAGCACCCTTGACTTCGCATACCCATCGTGTTTCTTTTAATGCATCCAAAACTAAATGTTGTTTAATGTCCAGTTCACCCCCAATCCATTTCAGTCGATGGAGTGAATATACCCAATTCGCCCTCCCTAAACATCTTGGGTATGGAGATATTCAGCAATCTTAGCTTCACTGATCATATATTTGCAATTGATAAAAGTGCGTTGAAATGCTGGCTTTTCCCCTTGTGATATGAGGGGCTTTTAAAATTTCTGAACTTCCTGATTAGGAAAAATTTGACTGAAATATATAGATGTAAAGGGAAATATTAGATGTAAAAGAACCTCCATATGGCCGGTTGCTCGATTGATGTTGCAGATGAAACCCTCACGAAAATCTGCCTGTTCATCGCTAAGGGTGCGCTCGATTGTATTCTTGATTCGTATTAAGATTATTTTAGCCATCAATTTGGAGACTGCAGTTAAAAGACAGATACTGCGCCAATTACTACTACTCCTCAGGTCATTTTTTTGGGAATCCTCACGATTACGCCTGTTTTCTATTCACTTCGATAGCTCTCGGTTTAACAACATTCCTCGATTGCGGGGAGAAAAATATTAACTGCAGCAATGGGATCCGTTTCTTTTTTTATACGATGTAGCCAAAGCCTAGGAGACAACCCTTTGATCCGTTAGCATGGTTTCGCCTGGAAGGGAGTAAGAGTATGGGAAGTGAGGAAACTTGAATGTCTTGTTTTTGCATTGCTGCGAGATAGACAATAGCCTAGAGACGGAGTGGATTATTTTAATTTCTTAATAAAAACTCACGGGGAGACCTGATTTGGAATCCGGGACCCATGGCATGGTGGTCGTGCCGTTCAACGAATTGATCCAACTCCGTCTCTTAAGTAGTTCCACTGGAATTCCATCAATCACTGGGGCCTGGAGGTCTATTGACTTAATTTCGTCAGCTAATTCCAATCCTGTCGGAGTTCTGGTGTTAATGTTGGCCACAGCCGACGGGTGTTCTGGCTCATGTGAAGACGTATTCGACAGTCCGAAGGTGATCTTTAGGACTTCAACAAAATATTCTCTTTATCTCCGCTGTTGATGTTCTTCTGTGACAAGAAGGGATCTATTAGTATTTCTTACAGGATGTTGTGCGGTCAGAATCTTTCCTGCCAGCTATTTAACAATCTTTTGGCAAGATAGATCTCCACTGTCACCGCAGTGGGCTGCTTCTTCTGCCTATTCTGCTAGCGCGTTAATGTAGCTGCGCTTGTCACGTCTTACACTTCTTTGGATACCTTTCTATAGAAATCGGTATGCAGTTCTGAGATATTGTTTAACCAGAATTACTGCCGTCTTTTTTCTGCTTCCATTCCTGTATTTTGGTCGTCTTCCGCTCTCTTATCGTCACACGTGTTCTGTACCATAGCTCACAAAACATTTCTTCGTCCTTTCCCATTTTTGGTCGATGAAGTCGTCGATGTTATGATGTAATGTATCAGCTTTTTGGCGCAAGGCGGTGGTATATGCGCTACGGATGCTCGAATGTTTTAAGCCTCTGCACATTGAGCCGTGGGATATCAGATGTAGTGTTAGGTAAGGTTAGGTTAGGGTGGCGGCTATGAGCCCTACAGCCGATCAGCCTCACATAGACCTATAAATGGTCCGTTGTGATACCACATCCGTTGAACCGTGCCTGATTGCCGGGTTTAACTAAAACCATCCGCAGCTGTTAATAAACCTTAGGAGCTGCTTCAGCCCGATGTCGGCTATATCGCTCAGGCCACCTGAGAAGTACGCGCCCATTGTATTGTACCTTCTTTTTGCTAGGCCCGGGCATTCGCAGAGTAAGTGCTGAATGCTTTCCACCTCTTCCTCGTCCATACAGCTCCGGCAGAAGTCATTCGTGGGAACGCGCAGACGTTCTGCGTGTCTACCGAAAAGACAGTGGCCAGTAATAACTGCCACAATGTGTCGGAGGTTTATCCGGCTTCCGTTTAGCAGGAACGCGGTTTTCCTCAAATCCCATTCAGGCTACAGCTGCCTTGATAAGCTGCATGTGGTTAGATTACTCCATCTCTGCTTAGCGAGCTGAACAGCCTTAGAGTTACCTTATGTCTCGCCCCTAAAGTCCGGAGACCAGCCAGACACCTGCCGACCAGCCGTGACCTGACTAAGTTTGAGTCCAGCGCCTTTATAGCTGCTTGGCTGTCGATGTACAAGCATATCTCGCTACCCATTGGTATTATTTCTGCCGCCCTTTCTATGGCCAAGATCTCTGCTTGGAATACACTGCAATGGTCCGGTAGCCGGTACCTCCGAGAAGACCCCCGCTTCCACTCCGTCCTCCGCCTTAGACCCATCCGTGAAGACCGATATTTCTGCACCGGTGGCATCCCCCCACTCTTCCCATTCTTCTCTAGTTGGGATTTTTGTGTAGAAGGCCTTCCCAAAACTAAGTAGTGGGATGGTGTAGTCAGTGTTCGCCTGCAGATAGCCTCCCGGATAAGTCCTTAGTATACTGCTATGGCCGTTATCAGAGCTCTTCCAGCAATTGGACTCTTTCAGTCTTACGGCACTGCGTGCAGCTATACTTTTGCAGTGGACGTCGAGTGGTAGGAGATAGAGCATAGTCTCCTAGATGCCCAAGCAGGCAGCTCTTTGAATCTTGTTTGTTTTCTTAAGATTGCTCTCCTTCTCTAGAGCGGTCCACCAGACTATTATGCCATAGGTAAGAATAGGTCTAACTATGGAGATATACATCCAGTGGACAATACGAGGGCTTATACTCCATTTCTTGCCAAACATCCTCTTGCAGGCGTAGAACGCTATTGACGCTTTCTTCACGCGTTCATCTATGTTCATGCCCCAGCTTAGTTTGGAGTCGAGTATGACCCCTAGATACCTAGTGTGGGTCTTCATTGCTAGGGATTGCCCGCTAGTTTAGGTGGTTCGAAGGCTTCGATCACTCTCCTCTTTGTGAAAAGGATTCTCTCCGTCTTCTGAGGATTGACCGATAAACCACAGTTCTTCGTCCACCTGTGGAGTTTACCTAGTGCTCTTTCCATCAACTCGCTCATGGTACTTAGGAACTTTCCTGATACCAGTAAGGCCAGGTTGTCTGCATAAGCCACCACCTTTATCCCATCTCTTTCAAGTGAGATCAGGATATCGTTGACCACTAGGAGCCACAATAATGGTGACAATACGCCCCCTTGGGGTGTTCCTCCATCTACGGATTTGACTCTCTCGTGGTTGCCCAGTTTTGTGTGGATCTGGCGGCTTGATAGCATTGCTCCAATCCACTGGCAGATAGAGTGGTCTGTACCGTGAGACATAAGGGCATCGTGAGTTGCTTCAGCGTTGACGTTGTTGAAAGCCCCTTCAATATCAAGAAACACCCCCAACGTGTATTCCCTGTTACTAAGTGACTGCTCAACCGTTCTTACTACTGCACTGACCCCTCTTGGTAAAATACGCTCACGCAAGTATACGTCGAGAAGTCTTTCTAATGTTTTGAGTAAAAACGAGGAAAGATCACCTTGACCTGTCTCCAAGCTAGAGGGACATAGGAGTGGGAGAGGCAACTTTTAAATATCACCCTAAGCCACGGAATAACTGAAGCCGATGCTTTTTGCAGCATGATAGGCCAGATCCCGTCTATACCTGGTGACTTGTATGGCGCAAAAGTTTAAATTGCCCATTCAACCTTGTCTTGTGCTACTATGTAGCTGGCGGAGTCTAGGCTTGGTAGCTCCGATCTAGCCGGCCTACCAGCATAACTCGCCGCCCTGTTTTCATCCGAGTTACCGGGAAAATGCGTGCTCATAAGCAGTTCCAGTGTCTCCTCTGCCGACTCTGTAAAGGAACCATCGTCCTGCATCAAGAAAGAGGGAACACTGGAACTGCTTGCGAGGGCCTTCCTGAGCCTAGCAGATTCGCTTGCACTCTCAATGGACTCACAGAAAGCCCTCCATGATGTGCGTTTGACCTTTTTAATGGAGTTTTTATACTCTTTAAGACCCCTTTTATAGGCGGTCCAATCCTCAGCTGTTTTTGCTGATTTAGCCCTATTGAAAAGCCTCCGCGCCTCCCGTCTTAGCGCGCTCAGGCTCCTGCTCCACCAAGCAGGGTAAGACTTCTTGGAGGGTCTGCTTAGCGGACAGCTTTCCTTGAAGGCGTCAGTGCACGCTTTGGATAATTTCTCCACTGAAGCATCAATGGATATGGTGTTTTCGAGATTCTCGCAAGTTGGCGCTGGAACGCTTTGCGCTACTCGTCTTTTGAATTCATCCCAGTCTGCTCTGACCGGGTTTCTGAATGGGATGCGAGGCTCTGGTAGGAGGTTAATTCTGAAACGTATCCAGCAGTGGTCCGAAAACTCCACCTCCACCTTTAGATCATTTGACTCCGTTACGAGTGTCATATCTAAAACCTCTTCCCTATTTGCTGTAATAAATGTGAGCCTGTTGCCCCTGTTACAGATACTAAGTCTAGAACTTAAAATGAAGTTAAATAGAGACTCACCACGTTCGTTGATGTCCGTGCTTCCCCAAACCGAATGGTGTGCGTTGGCTTCGCAACCCAACAACAGGTCTTGTCTCCTTTCATCCGCTGCTTTCACCAGTGTGTGAACCTCAGTAGGTGGGATGCAGATGTCATGCGCCATGTACGCCGAAGCGATCCATGTAGGCGCCATGCTGCTGCCCTCCCATTGAACTACTGTAAGGTCGTTAGTGCTGTAATTAGTCAATAAAAATAAATTAATGCTCTTCTTGGCCAGAATACAAGTTCTCGGCTTACCTGCACCCTTTTTATAGAAAAATGTGAATGATTTGTGCTTTAATCCCAGTATGGCGTCTTCCTTGACCCACGGCTCTTGGATTAAAGCAACATCTATGTTCTCCTCCGCTAGGAGGATGAGTAAGCTCTCCGATGCTAGCTTACTGTGGTGGAGGTTGATTTGGACCACCTGCATCCTCAGTGCTCGTTTTCTCCCGGTCAGGCCCCCCTAGTTCCTGCACCTGAGGTTCAACCTTCATCTCTTCCTCTCCCGCAGTGCCTTTCTTTTGGCCGGCTACCTCCTCGACAGCTGGTTTCCCAGCCTCCGCTCCGGTTGCTGCAGCCTCCATTGGCTTGGGTTTCCCAGGACGTTCCTGTTGCGTCCCCCGATAGACGTTTACCGTCACCGAGCTGAAGCCACAGTGCAGCTTAAATTCTGCACGCTTCAGCAGGGGCAGGGACTCATCTGCAAACTGCAGGATGACATTCCTTCCCGTCGCCTACGGCTCGTCCATCCGAAGGACTTTCCAGTCCTTGCAAGGAGTAGTGGGGTTCTGTGATCCCAGAACCGCCAAAAGTTGCTTTGCGGGTAAGACAGGCTCTGGCAAACAGATCCTCCCCCTCGGATATTCTGGAATATCCGTACTTGGGATGACCTGTAGCTTCGCCTTGTCCTATACCGCCCCCAGCTTCGACACGCTGCTTCTCAGGGAGTCCAGTGAAAACTGATCCTTGCAAGAGAACAGCTTCACTCCCCTCAGCCAGCCAGCCGTGTCATATTGTGGGACAGGTCCTCCCGGCTTTGACGCTAGGTGTTCCATTAAGACCGCCATAAGCTTCCTCTCCACCAAGAGCATCTGATCCGCCGTGAGCTTCCACTCTTTGTTGCCAGTGTCTACCACTGCAAATTTCAGGTAGCTACGGGCGGCCTCCGCCATTCTCAAAGTCGTACCTTTGTTACTCATACCTGAGGTTGATGGCCTTGGCGGGCTTTTGATTCCCTCCGCCGCCGATTTCTCGACTCCCCCATCCTTAGGTGCTACCGCATTCTTCAGCCAGTTAGCGACAGAGCTCTTTGTAGCTGCTGAACAGCTTGCAGCGCCCTTCCCAGGTGTCCTGGAAGTCCTTTTGGTATTACCATGAACAGGGGTCTGTCGGACTTCTTTTGTTTTCTTGGCGGAGTTTTCCACCTCATCTAAGGAACGCGCCCTTTTACACGCCTTTTCCGTGATAGAGGCACTTCCCTGAGGTTTGTCGCCTTCGCCAGGTTTCCTATATGTATAGGGGAAGAGATGTAGTGTTACGTGAGCTTGCTGCTGCCGTGCCGAAGCGAAACTTAGCTGTTCCAAGATAGTAATCGCAGCCAACATCAGCGCTGCGCTTAGGACCATACATCGAGAAGATACTTTCTCCAACTTTTCGAAACAGCAATATGATCAGTCTGATTCTCAGTTCTGCCATCTGGGGAAACCTAGGATGTCGAGTGGCATTTTGTGTGTTTAAATAAGGATCCAACAATGACAAGTTGCCGCGAGCTACAAAATTCGATTTCGTTATGATTTCACGTGAGAAGAATATTACTTTTAAGATTTCGATTACCCCGATTTTAAATTTTTTTTGCGAGAATTAATTGGTTTAACATTTTTGATGTAAGATCTGAGTTTATTGAAAAAATTAATAGATCTTGAATATCTTTAGTTGTATCAATGAAAAATTCTTTTGGAGTATCAATGAAAAATTCTTTTGGAGTACGTAGAGTTTGTCCTTGTACTAGTTCAGCAGGAGAGTATTACAAATCTTCTTCTTCAAATCTTTCTTTCTTTTACTTCGATTCACAATTTTCTTTGTATTTTTCTCCACTTTGCTTAATTACACTTTTCACTTCACTGGTTAAAATATAAATCACTATTCGCAGTATCACATATACACTTCGCAGTCTAAATCACGACTAAGCTAACCAGGCTTTATAAGTTTTATAAGTTATTTATTCGGCGACTTTGTAAAATTTAAAAAATTTTTCTATTTCTAATTACATCTAAATTATCTCTACCTACGAGCTTGTTACAATTTGGCCCTGAGTTCTAACATTAACTTAACTAGTTAATTATTCTAACATTCATTGTCTACTTAATAATATATTTGCATAAAACATTAACATTTTTATTATTTACGTCGTGCGCCTAGACTTACACTGAATTTTAAAGTAACACTAAATTAGTTTATTTTAAATACTATCACTTAATATGTTGAATCTAAATTTTGATGTTTCCTTATTTAACTTAACCTCTATAACAATTTTCTGTTGTTGTGTGGAAAAATCTAACGTTGTCTTCCTCGTTGAATAGGTCTGCTTTGCTGTTTATTTTAAAAAGGTCCCAGTATTCGTTGGCTGCATCCAGCCCTCTGCTGTCTCGTACCATTTCTGCCGTCATTTGGTTTGGATGTCCCTCCTGTCTCCTTAAAAACCCTCTTGCCAGTCTGATGAGGTGTTTATCCAATGGCTCTAGTTTTCCTAGCGATGATGCCGTCCTGTAGACTTCCTTATTGCTGTAGTACCTGAGGGGAGCTTAACTAACCAGGCTGCTACTCAGCCTTATTTATATTTCTCAGCTTAGTTCTAGAAACTTCAATAACTGAGTTCTAGATATTTTTATTATACATTTTCACCACACTTATTCAGCAGAGGTTCGAGTCGTCCTTGACTTTCTATATTTGACATTTCCTTGCACGTTACACTGCCCTACTATTAGAACTGTTCGTCCCGCTTTGATCCTCTACGGCCTTTCTGCAATTCTTCTGTTTTATTAATCTTACTTGGGCTTTGTTCCTTCTGCCAACTGCTCCTCAGATCCTCTAAGTTTCTCTAATCGTCCATCGGATTTCTCTTCTTTGAACAAACAATTAAGTTCACTTATCTCAAATTCCTACATGTTATCCCTCTCTTCGCGCTTTGCTTGCATAGTTGCACACTTCTCTTCCAGCTGGCTGTTATCTAGCTGAAGATCCCATTTAATGCATTCTGCTGTGTACAATTTCCGATGTAGTTGAACAATCTCATCATCCTACGTTTGAGTGTAAATTGAATTACATTGCGTGGTCGACCTTCTTTCGAAACACGTCTATCGCTTCGTGCACTCTTAGTTAGGCTGTACTATTTACCACTGTGACAAGTGGTAAATGGTCTTCCTTCTGCAATCAATTTGCAGATGAGCTCCTTCACAGCAGGACTTGCGACGGGGCACTGTAGCTTCAATCCAAATTCTACCTCTCTTCAATCCAAATTCTTCCCGTTCTCTATTGTTGCACTTTTCACAACCAGTTTTCCTGGTGCCATGTCCCGGAAGGATTGGTCTCCTTTGCTTTCAGAGATAGTTTTATTATTTCAGACGTCGGTCTCGAATGAGTTAATCTACGAAAATACTTTTATTGTTTTTATTTTAAATTGGGGTCTAGTACAATGCTTGGTTTGAACTCTTTCGTGCGTTTTTATTGTGCATCGGGTTGGTATTTGGAAAAGTATAATTTCTGCTCAGGCGTACCGTGCCTCATTTCAGTGACATACATTCGTTTTGACGCTGTTCGTGCCTGTTCCAGGCTAGGAATGGGCGAGTCTTAGTTTTACTCGGGGCGTGATAAAAAGCTTTGTAACTCCGAGAATTTTAGAAATGTCGACATCTTTATTTTCAGGAGTTACTCCTAAGTCTAAGTCTAAGTTTTTTTTTTCGAGATATCTAAGTAAATGTAGCTCCTTAAGTCTATTTGGAGCGTTTAAGCGAATGCGTTAATTCGTTATCATTTTCTTATAATCCTCGGTCAAGGGCAGAACATTTCATTTCATTTTTTTTAAGAATGCTGTAGGATTCCATTGGCTGTTGTTGAATTGTTGATGAACAGCACATACAGCTTTCGTAGAAGCTTCCACCGTTAAATAAAATTTATAATTTTCATGTAGGTGTAAACTTCCTTCTGAAAAGGAAAGTTTAATTTTGTTGTAAAACTTTTCATATTCTAATGGCTATGTAAATTTTTTGGAGTTATTTGGATCTTAAGGGTCAAATAACTGGGAAATGGGTTTAACTGTTCATTCATTCATAAATTTGGAATTAATCAACACTACGTGCAACAACAAGAATCGCACGTGGTTTTCTTTCATATTTTCCCGGCTTAATTCGTACAAAATAGTCTCCAAGGTGTCCAAATTGCTTTTAACGGTTGTTGATGTGAAATAGCACTAATTTTGCTACGAATATTTACTGCATACATATGTACATAGGGTTCGAGATGTTATTAAGGCAAAGGGCGGTGCTACAAAGTACTAATTGCAATTTAAAATACTTTTAATTTTTGGAAATACATTTTTAAGTTTAATAAAAATAAAGAGATATTGTTGACTTTCTGTATTTTTAATTTTTTATGAAATAACATTGCATTAAAAACTTGAACAAAATGAAGCATTTTTTGATTTCGAACGTAAAACTAAATTTTTATTACTGAAAACAAATCACATATTGCATAAAATATACTTTTTAATTGGGTTATATGTGAATAATGTAAAATACAAAAAAAATTACATAATAAATTGTTGTTATTTAACTTTTATCTTCCCTTTATCAATAAAATTCTAAGTGCGGTTTTTTTTGTTGCGCGGGGTGTACATTAACAGTTATCCATTTCAATAAATTGTTGAATTTGTCGTATAGAATTTGGAGAGGGAAGTTCTTGAATAATTATAACGTGGTCTTCTGAAGGCAAAATACCGTCCTTATTAGTTTTATGGCTACGAAAATCTAAAGTTCCCACTCCAAAAATGCATTTTGTAATGTGTGCGCGGTGTGTGCAACGTGAAGTTGCCGCGGGAGGTTCAAGTGGCACGCGCTAGCTGGCAGCATGTCCTAGCTCGCCGGTATGGGGTGCAGGTTCTTGAAGATGCAATCACACTTACATAATCAGAATTCGCGTGCTTTTGGCGACAGAGTGTTGTCTGAAGTGGTTAGGCGAATAGAGCTCCTTTTTAATATGGGGCGTAGTACCAGAGCCCTTAACCCTAATTATATTTCAAATTAAAAAAAAAATATTTTTTAATTTTATTTTATTTAAACTTTTATTTTAATTTTAGTTGTTTTTAGATCGGAGGATCTGGTTATACTGAAAATCTATTTATAATTTTTTGTATCCTACTTTACAATTAATACATAGATAGTTTGTTAAATATTTTCTCTGTATTGAGTACAGTATTTTATTGTCAATGAATAAATGATTATGATATTTTTCAAAGTGTTTGTGTTTCACACTATTCAAAATTTATCGAAGTATACAGGTTGACTAAAATATATTTGACAGTACAGTCTGATTGGATATTATTAAAGTGGATTTGAATAAAAATATTTTATTAATAATATAATCAAACTTAAGAAATTTTAATAAAAATTAAAAATTAAATTTGTAGCTACTGCTACATTACTTCCCCCTCAGTGAAAACGTCCATTATAAGTGAATCGTAAAATTAAGAATATGATAAATAATAATATTGTTAGTAATAAAAAGTTATAATTGAAATTTTACTTGCTTTTTTGGCTTGTTTTTGATTGGTGTAATTGTTTGTTCTGTGTGTTCGATAAATGCTGGTTTTAGTCTGTCAACTGAAATGTTTGTTGCTTTACCACGGTAGTCGATTTGATAATATTTATCTAATTTTTTTAAATTTTGAAAGGACCTTCATATGGGTTTTGTAAAGAAGATTTGCTTCTGTCGATTCTAACAAAAACAAATTCTGTATCTTTTAAATCTTTAGGTACGTAGATTTTAGAATTTTGTTTTCGAGAATGTGTGGGTTTGAAGTTATTTATACAAGATCTGATTTTACTTAAGAAATTTGATGGATCTTGTATTGTTGAGTTGTTGTTAATGATAAATTCTCCTGGAACGCGAAGAGGTTGTCCATAGACAAGTTCTGCTGGAGAACATTGCAAGTCTTCTTTAATCGTGGTTCGGAAACGTAAGAGGACTGCAGGTAATTGTGTGACCCAATTATTTTGGCCATCACGAGCGCGTATGGCTGCTTTTAATCGTCGGTGAAATCGTTCTATCATTCCGTTTGATTGTGGATGATAAGGAGTAGTGCAGATTCGATGTGATCCTAAAATTTTTGTAAATTCTTCGAATAATTTGGATTCGAATTGAGTACCCTGATCTGTGGTAATTTCTAGTGGAATACCAAAACGTGGAAAATATTGTTCGTATAACGTGTTGATAACTGTGCTGTCCTGTATATCTTTGATTGGATAAGCTTCTGGCCAACGAGTAAATCTATCTATTATTGTTAGAATGTAAGAATATCCATTTGAAGAGGGTAAAGGACCTACCAAATCTAAATGGATAAGTTCGAATCTTCCTTTGGGTAGTTCAAATTTACCAATTTCTGATTTCGTGTGCTTAGTTATTTTGGCTTTTTGGCAATTGACACAATTTTTAGTCCAATTGTAAATATCTGTATTCATTCCAGGCCAAAAGTACTTAGAAACAATAGATTTTCGTGTTGTTCTAATTCCTGGATGAGATAAATTATGAATGGTATTAAAAATAATTTTTCGAAGTTCTTTAGGTATATATGACCGTGAATTTTTAGTAGAAACTTCGCCCCAAATGTCAGACTCAGAAGTATTTAATTTCATTTTTACAAGATTATATTTTGAGTTATCTGGTCTGTTATGTTGGGTTATCAAAAGATGTGTAAGTTCTTCGTCACTATTTTGATACTCAGCAATAGTTTTTAAATCAAATTTGGTATTGTTATGTTTTGAATGTTCGGAATTTTCGATAGAAATTCTAGATAAAGTATCTGCTACTGTATTTGATTTGCCTTTGATATGTCTGATATCGGAGGTAAATTGTGTTATGTAGTCCAGATGTCTAGTTTGTCTTGGACTTCTTTCTGTTTCAGACCATATTGCTGTAATGAGTGGTTTGTGGTCTGTAAAAGCTATAAATTCTCGACCTTCTAGAAAATGTCTAAAATGTTTGATGGCTACATATAATGCCAAAAGTTCTCGGTCGAATGCTGAATATTTGATTTCTGCTTCTTTATATTTTTTAGAGAAAAATGCAATGGGTTCCCAATGGTTTGCATTAGATTGTTGGAGAACTGAACCAACAGCGCTAGCAGAAGCGTCTCCGGTTAAATTGAATTTTGCATTTTCAATAGGATGAATTAATAAAGTTGCTTTTGAAAATGATTTTTTAATTTTGTTAAGTTGATCTTCACATTCTGCTGGCCAAGAAAATTTTTTAGAGTTATTTGGTTTCTTTTTGAGAAGTAGGGCCAAATGAGTGTGAATTGGGTTTAGTAATTTGGCAAGATTTGGAATAAATCTATGGTAATAATTAATCATGCCTATAAATTGTTGAATTTGTTTAATGGAATTTGGAGAAGGAAAATTGTTAATAATTTGGACTCTGTCTTCTGAAGGTAAGATCCCTTCTTTAGTTATTTTATGACTGAGGAAGTCCAGAGATCCAACTCCGAAAATGCATTTGGATGGATTGATATTGATTCCGAAATCTGATAGTTGTTTAAAAATTTGGTTTAAATGATTTTGATGTTCGGATTCAGATTTGCTGGCAACTAAAATATCGTCAATATAGACAAAGGCGAAATCTAAATTTTTAATGATTTGGTCCATGAATCGCTGAAATGTTTGTGCAGCATTTCTTAGACCAAAAGGCATCCTTGTGAATTCAAATAATCCGAATGGAGTTGTAATGGCTGTTTTGTGTATGTCTTCTTTAGCCATAGGAATTTTGTGGTAAGCTCTTATCAAATCAATTTTTGAGAAAATGGTGCAACCGTTTAAGTTCATTGAAAAATTTTGTATGTGTGGTAATGGGTATCTATCCGGAACCGTGATTGCGTTGAGTCTGCGATAATCTCCACATGGTCGCCAATCTGTAGAATTTTTCTTTGCTACTAGATGTAGTGGAGAAGATACTGAAGAAGATGATAATTGGCACAGACCTAATTTAACCATGTGATCAAATTCTAATTTTGTATTTATGTCCATCTAAACGTCTTGGACGAGAAAAAGGAAGTAGTCCTTTAGCTTCTATGCGATGTACTACGTTATGTTTAACTGGAATATCATAACGAGGTGGTTGCGTTAATGTGGGAAATCTTTGCAAAATTTTACCGTACTCATTACTGATTGCGTAGTAACGAGGAGTTGGAGTATTTGCTTTTACCGTGATTCCACTAACACTTAATGTTGTTGTACCGTCGAGTAATCTTTTGTTTTTTAAATCGACCAGTAAATTAAATTTTGTTAAAAAGTCTGCTCCAATGATGGGCTTGTTGACATTAGCAATTATAAATGGGAAAATGAATTCTCTCCTAAGACCGAAATCTACTTTAAGTAATTTTGTACCATAAGTGTTAATGGTAGAACCGTTTGCTGCGGATAAATATAAGTTAAGGTCTTTGTTAAATTTTCTAAAGAATTCGTTAGGTATTACTGAAATATCAGCACCTGTATCTAATAGAAATTTGAATTGGTTTTCTTTGTCAAAAATGAATGAACGTTTAGAAATATTATTGTTAAATATATTGTTCACTGAGGGATTAATTAGTTTTTTTTGATTATTAGTAGTTTTGTAAAAACACGGCGAAATGCATTTATTCACTTTGGTACCATATTTATTGTGGTACCAACAATAACAATTATTATCTCTAGGTTTTGAAACTTGTCTGCTATGTGAATTGTTTCTAGAGAATCTCTCGATCTGTTTCTAGAACCTGAATAAGAAGGTTGGTTTTGACATAATAATCCTTTTATCAAATTTTCGAGATTTTCTATTTTGTTTTCTAAATTATTTATTTTTGTTAAAAGAAAATTGTTATCTATAAAATTGTAATTTGGTGTTGGTAGATTTTTGTTTATTTCCGATATAAATTGAATTTTGGAAATATCATATATATTATCTGCCAAATCTAAAAGGTCTTTAATATCTTGTTTTCCGGAAGATATTAAGGCTATGTTGATATTTGCCGGCAATTTTCTCATCCATAAATTTTTAATTAAAGATTTGCTAAATGTGGAGGAATTGCCTGCAAGAATTTCCATGGAGCGATAGAATTCGGAAGGTTTTCTATCTACGATTTCGGTAGTAGATAGAAGTTGCTCCAACTTTTTTTCTTCCGATTCTGTAAATCGTTTGATTAGAGTTTCCTTCAAACTTTCATATTTATTGAGAAGTGGAGGATTTTGCAAAAAATCTAAAACATTTGTTATGACTTCCACTGGTAAAGATTGAACAACGTGACTATATTTTGTCTCGTCTACCGTTATTCGTTTAGAAGCAAATTGGGCTTCGGCTTGAATGAACCAAGCTTCTGGATATGGAGTCCAAAAACTTGGTAGTTTCATTGCAGTTGTGGCTACATAATTGTTTTTATTGTAATTTGTAACATTTGTATGTAAATTTTGTTGTGAAAAGTTTGAGTCATCTTCACTAGTCATCATGATTATATTTATGTACTTTTTTGAAAGTAAAATTTTATTTTTTTTATTGCACACTGATTTTAACAAAATTTAACTTCGCGAATCACCAAAATGAAAGAACAACCCCTTATTATAACTTTTTAAGTTATATTAATATTTCGAGAATGATTATATATTGAGAAGAAAAATATATTATTTTTAGTAGGAAAAACAAATAATATTTTATTTAGATAAATATTTTAAAAATGTGAGGAAATGTTGTTTATGATTTTTTTTAATTATGTAGTTGTGGTACAATGAAAGTAATTTCAATTATAAAAGCACATACCGTTGTTGACTTCGTTTATTGTTACGGTGTTGTCTTTTCTTCTTTCTTCCTAAAGATGTAATCTTCTCTTTGATGTGTTGATTCGTTGATGGTTTTTAAACTAGAGGATGCCTTACCCTGGGTAGGGGGTACCTCATAGTTCAAATATTGTTGAACTTGATTGTAGGTTTGTAATAATGAGGATGCCTTACCCTGGGTGGGGGGCACCTCTTATTAAAATTTTGTGTTGAATGTTGATGATTGGTTTAATAACGAGGATGCCTTACCCTGGGTGGGGGCACCTCTTATTAAAATTTTGTTTCTTGAATTGTTAAATCTTCGTTGTCTTCTTTTTTTAAAATGAGAGAATACCTTACCTTTGGTAGGGGGAACCTCTATTTTAAAATATTGTTGCTTCTTTAAGGGTTGTTGAATCTTCTTTGTTCGTTCTTGTTTACTTTTTTAAAAAAAGCAGAAAGTACCTTACCTTGGGTAGGGGGTACTTCTGTTTTTTAAAAAAATTTTCGGAGTCACCAATGAAGTGGTTAGGCGAATAGAGCTCCTTTTTAATATGGGGTGTAGTACCAGAGCCCTTAACCCTAATTATATTTCAAATTAAAAAAAATATTTTTTAATTTTATTTTATTTAAACTTTTATTTTAATTTTAGTTGTTTTTAGATCGGGAGATCTGGTTATACTGAAAATCTATTTACAATTTTTTGTATCCTACTTTACAATTAATACATAGATAGTTTGTTAAATATTTTCTCTGTATTGAGTACAGTATTTTATTGTCAATTAATAAATGATTATGATATTTTTCAAAGTGTTTGTGTTTCACACTATTCAAAATTTATCGAAGTGTACAGGTTGACTAAAATATATTTGACAGAACAGTCTGATTGGATATTATTGAAGTGGATTTGAATAAAAATATTTTATTAATAATATAATCAAACTTAAGAAATTTTAAGAAAATTAAAAATTAAATTTGTATTACTGCTACATTGTGGATCCCCTCTGTCAGGTGTACCACGAACTGATAAAAAAAAAACGAGAGACATACAAAAAGGAAGAGCAACACGCTTGGTGTCACCTGTTACTCTTAGCCGCACGGAACCATCTTGAAACAAAATAAACCACAAGAAAAGTTACACCCCTTTCAGGTTCTAACCCACCTCTATCCCTAAACCTGGCTTAGGTGTAGGCGCAACCTATTAAGAGAGCTGAAATCAAAATAAAACAAAAAAAATCTAACACATAAGGATAAACTGAGAAGGGATGAGGGAAGCAAGGGGAAGAAGAAGTCTCATGGAGGAGGTTCCTGAAATCAAATTTTAAAAAAATTCGTTCTGAAAACCACTAAGGATAACAAATATATTCGAAAAAAAATCTTAAGAAAAAGAATTTTTCTATTCTTTGACAACAACCATGCTCTTATCTAATTACAATGGAGAATGTATAGCGACCTAGGATATGTTGTGCACAACATACACCTGAATATTAGTTGTCAAACTTCTGAAATAAACCTGGGGTTACTGGCTCGTCCGAAAGCCATTACCATACAAGAAGAAGATTCGGTTTTGTTTTTAGGGCAAGATAGTCACGTGTTAATTCCTTTTGGTTTGTCTTCTTTGTGGTTTTTTTCTTTCTTTTAAAAATTCACATACGTAAACATGATACTCAAATAATTCTAGCATTCGTGGAGACCCAAATTGAGGTCATGACTATTGCCTAACACTACAATGTACTGGCTTATTTTTGTAGCAAAGTGAATAAAATTTTAAACATCCTTAAATTAAAAAAACCTGGTACCCCTGTGTCTGGAACAGCGTCTCAACCTTGTTGGAAGGAGGTTTCTTTCTGTTTTTGCTTTTATTTTCCTTGGGGGCTCGTTCTCCTTTCTGACTGAGAACGGCTGATGCGGCATACAGGCCCTGAGGTATTGGATTGGCCCGCCAAATGATGCGGATTAATGATTAAACGTAAGTCCTCTATTAGATACCTAAAGAAGTTTTAGTTCTATTTTTTTGCTAACTTTTCACTTGTGATCATCTAAAGACAATTAATTACCCGTCTGTGATATTCTGAGGTCCTGGTGTCTCGGAATGGAGACTTTTCTCCGATATGGTGAATAAACGCGCCAGGTAACACTCGATACGACGTGTTAACGCGGCGAGCCGGTAGGAATTATCCACTTGATTCTGGCTGGGCGGTGAACCAGTGAGCGGAACGAGGTATACTTTGTGTATAGATGCTAGCTTCCTTTCTAAAAATTTAGGAGGCTTGCCACTTTTTCGCAGGCATGTGAATTTTTCAAAGCCTGAAGTAGTGTAAGAGTGAGTGGCCTTATTTGCAATTTAATTGCCCAATTCACGATTGTTAATATGATCATTACATCATCACCCCGACTAAGGTGATTTCGATGAACTAAAATGAAAAATTCATTACCTTTGATTTTCAACCACTCCAGTCAGCCGACAACTTTGACTTTTCACAGAATGTGATATTGATTGCTTTTGGCAGGGTGCGACCTTATAACAGAAAACGAAAGAAAGTGCAATACCATGTATAAACCGTGTAAGTGTTTTCCGATTACGGTTACGCCATAACGAAATGTCAATTTGACGTGGACTTTCTGAGGAGTGCGCATTCAAAGTGTTTATTGAATAATTTTCACTGTTCAGTTATTAAAAGTGGTCTAATTTTACAAATAAAGACAATTAAAATTTAAAAGACTGTTTTGGTTTAGTTTACTAAGAATCTGAGGTGCTTAATTTGTGCCCAAATGGGTGTGGAAAATCATTTTTCAGGGAAGTTAAATAATATAATAAGCAATTATACAGCATTTTCTTTGAAATATGTGCAAAAGCTGTATAAATAAAAGCTAAATTACCAAAATATATAACCATTTGTGTTGATGGCTCTCGTTTGTTTACATTTGAGATTCATCAGAGTTTTGATTCGCCTTATTGGTTTCAGCGACAGCTGACAGAAGTTTTTGCCTAGGGGCTCTAATAAAACTTTAAAAGTATTAAAATATTTTTCTACCTTTTGGTATTTTAGGTTTCCAAAAGATAAAGACTTGAGAGAACTGTGATTAAAATCCATCGGTAAAACTGATTATATACCACTTCGAATGAGCCAAAAATTTACTACTTCCATGGTGAAAACTTAACACATTACACATTCACAAATTTCAAGCACATAAGAAAAATTCGGAAATCTCATAGATGGCGCTAGTTGATTAATAAGCAACAATTGGCTCACATCACAATTTGGATGGATACATTTTATGTTCTTCTTCGGATTTACTAGCAACCTTAACGTCGACAATGTAGATCTAAATTTAGAATAATTTATTTCATAAATTCTTAAAATGTTTGTACTGCATATCTTAGACCAAAAGTCCAAAGGTGTTTTGATAGCTGTGTCATGAATATCATCATCAGCCATAAGGATTTCATTATAGGCCCTGACTAAATCATTTTTTGAAAAGAATTACACACGCGTTTAAAGTTATGGAAAAATTTTATTTATTATTTTATTTTACATTTATCGGCAACTATCACATTGACATTGAGGAGACGGTAATCTCCACAAGGTCGCCAATCCAATAAGAACCAACTAACTCGACGTATGGCATCGAACTTCGCCTATCTCGCCAAAAACGCCTTAACTCGACTGGCCAAATTCGAAATTCCGCTATGCCCAGCTAAGCCGAATTGTTTAGTTGCCTATCTGCGCGGCACTTTCACATGCTTTCACATATCCAAGGGCTTAGTTATAAACAATAGGTGCTTCGCGCGACACGTCTCCGTTGGTCAACTGAGACAACACTTTGAGCAACCGTCTCAGTTATCTCAGTTCAGGAAATGTCTGTAACGAACTTTAAAATTTAAAAAATAATATTGCTTTCTGTTTGGTAAGGACACTATTTCGTCCGTTGACGCAAATAGCAACTACCAAAATATAAATAAATACAAACACTTTTAAAAAATTCACCGATACTAGTTAATATCCTTTAGTCAGAAAGTTTCCTTTCAATAAACGCTTGGTGGAAGTCATTTATTTAAATGAAAAGTAAAAAGCACTTGTTTTACCCTTCCACAAACAGAAGTTGAATTTTTCCTTTGGGATGGTGATCGCTCAAAAAAATTTTTGAGCGCTCAAAGAAAAAATGATGATGGATGTTTCGACTGAAAGTGCAAGCTAGTCATCATCAGCGTGGTATGCTTGCACTCTCCACCACGGACATCCATGACGGAAGGTCAAAACCTCAACTCCTATATGTACTCAGTTTGAAAACTAAGTACGAATTTTATGAAGAGGATTTTTAGTCCATCAATTTCATAAAATACCAATATTGGTTAAATATTGTTTAGTCAGAAAGTTTCCTTTCAATAAACGCTTGGTGGAAGTCATTTATTTAAATGAAAAGTAAAAAGCACTTGTTTTACCCTTCCACAAACAGAAGTTGAATTTTTCCTTTGGGATGGTGATCGCTCAAAAAATTTTTGAGCGCTCAAAGAAAAAATGATGATGGATGTTTCGACTGAAAGTGCAAGCTAGTCATCATCAGCGTGGTATGCTTGCACTTTCCACCACGGACATCCATGACGGAAGGTCAAAACCTCAACTCCTATATGTACTCAGTTTGAAAACTAAGTACGAATTTTATGAAGAGGATTTTTAGTCCATCAATTTCATAAAATACCAATATTGGTTAAATATTGTTTAGTCAGAAAGTTTCCTTTCAATAAACGCTTGGTGGAAGTCATTTATTTAAATGAAAAGTAAAAAGCACTTGTTTTACCCTTCCACAAACAGAAGTTGAATTTTTCCTTTGGGATGGTGATCGCTCAAAAAAATTTTTGAGCGCTCAAAGAAAAAATGATGATGGATGTTTCGACTGAAAGTGCAAGCTAGTCATCATCAGCGTGGTATTTTTTGAGCGATCACCATCCCAAAGGAAAAATTCAACTTCTGTTTGTGGAAGGGTAAAACAAGTGCTTTTTACTTTTCATTTAAATAAATGACTTCCACCAAGCGTTTATTGAAAGGAAACTTTCTGACTAAACAATATTTAACCAATATTGGTATTTTATGAAATTGATGGACTAAAAATCCTCTTCATAAAATTCCGGAAAATTACGGTTTTGTATGAATCTTTTTCCTTTAAAAAACTAAAATAGTGTACAAAACAAAATTTTTCATGTTAATTAACAGAAGCATTAGAGTGGTAAGACTACTAGAATTTTCATATTTCCCTGTGTGGTGAAATTTCACGAAAGTTTTCCGAACGTGTGTTGACAACAAAAATTTAGGTTAGAATTGCTTGTTTAATGGTGATAGTAGTTAATTTCGCTTAAAAGCCATGTTTTAACTTGTGTTCTGTACCGAACTAAAAATTTTTCAAACAGGTCACTCAAATGAGGTACACCATTTTATAAAACTTTTTTCCAAATGCGGCCCATTTTTTCTCAGCAGCATATCTGAGCTTGAAATTGTGTGCGGTGCATATAAACATAAATTTATTTATGTGAGTTAAAACGCGTTAGTATTCCAGGGGTAAGATCATAATAATCAAAACGTATATTTTCATTACGATACAATATTTTCATTTTTCCACTTACTATTTCCCATACTTTTGTCTGCAAAAAAAACGAACATTTTTTTGATCATCTATAATTCAAAAACTATCCGGTGTAGAAAAAGTGCAGTAATGCAAGTGTGCTAATGGACTGGACTTTTTAAGAAAAATGTGTTTGTTATTCTAATTGCAAAATGCAAATGTTATAAACAAATACAATTTTTTTTATCTTAATTGGGTTGTTTGAAAAATTTTGACTTTATAACGAGATTAGCTTATGATGAACTTGAAAGATTTGACAATTCTTGATACTGTAAACTTTGTTTCTTAGTATTCACAAAGAATTTTATATTTTACTTAAAATTAGCAAAATTGACAGAAATCTGGTTAATTTCCTAAAATATCTTATAGTCGTCTCGGCAGAAGTCCATCTCGTCCTACTTTATACCTGCGAAAAGAAGAAAAATCCGAAAGCCAGAGTTGAAGTAAATCCCCCCTCCCCCCCCCCCCCCTACCGCAGACTCGTTTCTGGATCCGCCACTGGAAGAAGGTGACAATCAATTTATTCCTTATTTTACCATATAGTCGAGTTATAATTTAGCCATTTAAAATTGTTGCCCATCTGTTCTTGGTCGAGAAAAAGGAAGCCGTCTCTTACTTTCGATATGATGCACAATGTCATGTTTAACTGATGAGTCATAACAAGCTAGTTATGTTAATGACGGGGAATTTTGCGAAATTTTATTTTATTTTATTTAAGTATTTGTGCGATTACATATTCATTTAAGGAGGTTGTTTCATCGAATAATTTTGAATTTTTTTTAGAAAATTAAGGTGTTTGTATATTATATAACTCATAGTCAATCAAAGTATACAGGCTGATTAAAAAATTTTAATTTAGCCTGAATCAAATATTTAAAGTAGTCTATTAAATAGAAATAATAATATTCTTTTTTAACTAATATTAATAAAATATAAAATTAAATTAAAAAAATGCTGTATCAGCTGCTACAGTCGTGACAAAATTCGTACTATTGCTTAAAAGTTTGGTATAAATTGTATAGATGTTAAGAAAATGAAAGTCAATAACCAAAATTTCCGCCACAATCTAAATAAAATGCAATCCAATAAAATAAGCTGCCCTCTGTTTTGTTTCTGCCTTCAGACCTACGGCCACGACGCTATCAAATAGCACCTATTAACCAGACAACCATAATGCAGGCGCAGAAAGGTGCTAGGCATGATTTTACTATCTTCGGAAGGGAAGGGAAGAAGGGAACTTAAATCAGCACCAGTCCGCTCGTACGCTTATCTTATTAATAAACCAAAACCACTTTCGATATTTGAGAGGAAATTCTGAGCTTTTTTTTTAACCAACTCGCCAAAAATCTTGAAAAAATAGTCAAATTAAAGATTTCTTTTTGAAGTGGTCCAACTCACCCACACTAAAATATTTCATAATCTTTAACTCTCAACTTATGTGTGCGTCAAGGAATACTTATGTTTATTATGTTAGGTTAGAGTGGTAGTTATTCAAGGGTTAGGTACATTCCGGCCTTAATAGCCCATTTTGATACCACGTTGGAGTTAGATTCCCGTCCATATAAAAGATACCTAAAACCATTTGGAATTCCCTGATATCAGCAGATCCCCTAAATTTCGGCTCCTACCGTTGGCTAAATCTGTCCGGGCCGTTGCAGAGGAAATTAAGGTTGGTTTATTCTTCTCATTTTGGCACCTCAAACAAAAGTCA